>VXAY01004090.1:4730-505126 GCA_013399855.1 Oxyruncus cristatus
TCCCCCCCCCCCCCCAAATAATCTACAATCTACCTCCTTTTAAAGTGACTGTTGTCTTCAGATGTAAAAACCTACCAACATGACTAATCCTACAGTGTTTATAATTTGGATCTCATGGTTGAAATGCATTCCACATTGGAAAAAGCGTGAAAAATCAAGAACTGAACTTCCCCTTTGAAATTAAATGATATGGTGACTTTGGCAAGTCTTTCCCTACTTTTGATATTGACCCTTGAAAGCCAAATTCTATCAATAGAGTGAAGCATTATCAGAAACTTTTTTCACACTTCTTTAGCTCATTCTCTCAGACCAACATGATTAATTGCTCAGTTACTTTTCTGTACCTCTTCCAATCATTTAGAATACTTATTTCTGTAGCATAACCACATGCAGTTAACATCTCTTGATTTCTCCTTGATTGTGGTTTAATGAGAAAAATTCAAGACATCAATCTTTGCCTTAAGTTATTTTAGTTCCAATGTTCAAATGATTACGTTTACTCTCATAACAATAATCCTTTCATGTGACAAACTCAAAGCATTTTAATAACTTTAATAAAAAAGGTAAGAGCAGAGCTGTCTTGAAAGGAGTTCAGTTGTTTTCAGGCAATATTAGTGACAACATTCCCTGTGCGCTAAATATCTCACTACTTGAGGGCAAGAGCAAGACTAGCAATCAAGCCAAGACAAACCAGACTGAGATAGAATTTGTAGATAAAAAGTGCAATAGATATTGTAAAGAGTTTAGGATATATATTAATAAAAACAATAAAGTATAAGAAACATGCTTAAGATTTCCATGGCAAAATGAGAACATGAAGAGCAATTAATAGGCATTATCTCATTCTACTTACAGGAAGATTTACCCAGGAATGATTGGAAAAAAAATATTTTGCTCCGTTTCTGAATTAAAATAAGGGTTTTCAATATATCATAAAAATATGACTCAAGTAAAAATACTGGTGCACACTGCTCAACTTCAAAGACATGCTTAACACATCTATGGCTGCCTGTCATCCTCTTCCCCCTTGATGTCATCTTTACTCTCCAGACAAAAATTCTAAGGGTGAGAATTCATGTCTGGTTTTTAGAAGACTAATACCTGATATGAAGTCATAGAATGCTAGAATTCTAGAATGGCTTGAGTTGGAAAGGTCCTTAAAGATCTTTTCATTCCAACTCCCCTGCTACAGGCAGGGACACCTTCCACTCAACCAGGTTGCTCGGAGGACTTTCCAACCTGGCTTAGAACACTGAAGCTCTCAAGTTCTTTGTGGGTGTCAAAGAGATAGTGCCTTTCCATAGGGTCCAACTCATCTAACCACAATGCCTCCACAAGGAGATGTCAGGCTGGAGAGGAAACAAGTACTGTAAGGGAAGGGCAGGAGCTGCAGTGCTGCACCCAACAGCAGGTACTGGTTAGGGAAATCAGAAAAAAAGCCCAGGAGCTACCACAGATCTCAGTGGAAAAAAAACTCCACCTTCTCCCTTTCGTCTCCCAACTCTTTGCTGCTTATTAGTACCCTTTACCCTTTCCCTTTCCACAAGGCTCAAGATCACTTCTCCAGCACAGCCCAAGCCTTGGCTCCTGAGAGTCCCTAGTCCTCAGCTGCAATGCTGCAGTCACAAAGTACCAAGAACAAGTGGGTCCCACTCATTTTGGGGCAATTTGTATGCCAGCTCTCCCAGAACAGAGATTGCCATATTCTGATGGCAATCAGATGAGGAGCGGGATGGGTAGGGTGTGGTGGGAGGGAAGGGGGAGGAAACCCCAGCTTTGAAAAAGATGGGGAGCTCTGGAGACACTGGGGGCCAAGCCCACCCATATCACCACAATCAGACATCCTCATGCAGGTGCAGAGCATGCATAGGGGAGTAGTACCATGCTGTCACATTAATGCCACCTTGGCTCTTCCCACCAAGGACTTCCCTAGTCACCACATAACCATAGTATGGTTTGGGTTGGAAGGGAACTTAAAAGATCATCTTGTTCCACCCCTCTCCTCTACCACGGGCTGGGACACCTTCCTTCCCTTGCCTTCGTGTGCACCCCCTGGCACTTCTTGTCACCTTGGAAACTCTGCTTTCCTAAATAGATACCCGAGAGATCCAAGTTCAAGTCCTCTCTCTGCACAATTCAGGCGCAAAGTTCTGAAATTCTGAGGAGCTACACTGTCAGGTTGTGCATATGTGTGTGTGCACACATCAGTCCATGCTATAACCCTCTTCAGTCATGTGACCCCCCTCCATTTTTCTCCTCATCCTAAGAAAACAAATAGGCTCATACAAAATTTCTGTTTCTTAGAAATACCCCTTAAAAAAATTCTAGACTTGTACTCATTCAAAGAAGTAAAGTGCAATAGAAAATTCTCTTATGGAGCCATAGTCTTCTAATACCCACTATCCAGATCTGAACTCCAAGAAAATCTTTTTGCACATATACGCTATTAAAAATTATTGCTGTATGTTACTACCTCCAAAAGCACATTAAGAAAACAAGATTTAATTCAAATCATGCACAGGGAAAAAAATTAGCTAGTCTTCCAAAAAAAAAAAAACAAAAAACCACAACTGCATAATAATTTCATTATTCAACCATAATATGAATAAAAGACAAAAATAAAACAGGGCACGCAGTTAAATGTTATTTTACTTTACTTTTTGATAGACCTATTTTCTATCTTTGTTCTCCTGTTACCAGTGTATTGTACTGAAGATGTCAGTGTTGATCAGCTTCCAATCATTAATGGCACTTATTGAAATAGCATTCTGCTAATAATGTGATTTTCTGCCTTTACTGGAGTACACCATTGATTTGCAGATAAAAAAATAAAAAATTAAAAGTGAGCCCTGCTTGTGGGCTGCTTCTTCTCCAAGAAACAAATTTTTTTTGATATATGACAATAAATAAACATTTTACAAGGTGTTTCTTGCATACATACTGTCTTCTGACAAAAATAAAATTCCCAGACAAATATGCTATTGTCATGCTCAAGCAATGTTCAAAAAAAGCATTTCTTTAAAAATTATGAGGTATGGCTTGAAAGCTTAACCTGAGTTGTCTTAGTTATTCTGAAAGTCCTATAGAGCTTAACAAGTAACATTGTAATAGATTTATACAGAAATATTTCAAATACCTTAAGACAAGGAGAAAGAGACAAAATTGTCAAAGCATTCTTTTAGTCTGTATTACAAGACTATATAGAGAAGAAAACATTTTCTTAGTGAATACTCTGGCACTGCTTAATGAAAATTTTCAAGGTTATTGGAAAAATCTTTGACCATACACACTTTAAACAATGCATACTAAATCTGTTTTTAAAGATGCTGAGCGAGCCCCACTGTGTCAGGAGAGGAATGTGTCCACTCATCCTGCCTCTGTCATCTTGGAGGAAGCCTGAGAGCAAAGATTCCCCTGAAGGGAGCCCCTCAGGACTAACGAAGATCCAGGCTGCAACTTTTTTTCCTCCCATAGCAACATGCAGACAGCAGGAGAGTTTACAAGATGCCCTCTTTATGGAAATATGATTAATGACAAAAAAAGTTTGATATTCCCATGTAAAGATATCTGCATTTCTGTTTCGTGTTATATACATTATGTGAAATATTTACATCACTATTATTCAAATAACTTCCCAATGACTTGCATATTTAAATTTCCAAATTGCCACAGAGTACCTTTTTTAACCACTGGGAATTTTTTTGCAAAAACCCCCAAATCTATCCCCATTCTCTCTTCCCCAACCACAAATAAAATATATTTTTGATGATAATTCTCTGTAGGTGAAGAGCTTTTTCAGTTACAGAGGAATTCGGGCAGAGCATAGTTACTTAGTGGATTGGTGGCTGTATTACATAGCATAAAACATATCAAAGAAATAATAAAGCAACCCATTTAGAAAGTCTTTGACTACATCAAAGACAGTATCTACATCAAAAAAAAGAGGAAGGCATCATTACCAGACTAATGAGGTAACTTTATCACATTATATTGAAGGGTTTTTCCCCCACAATCTAAAACTGAGTTTATAAAAGTGGAATTAGTCCCATTTTGAAAAGAGTTTATATGTTAATGTAGACAAAAATAGAATGCGGGTCTACTACCTAAATGCTTTCTATACGTAGAAAGGCAATGAGGCAATTGTCTTGATATCCCCTAATTATTATTACTGCAAATTCTAAAACTATTTAAGTTTTGCTCATGGAGAAAGAAGAATCTTACCTGCAAGGACTTCCAGAAAACAACTGGTTAAACACAGTTCAATTTTATGAAGAGAAAAATACTGAAAGATAGTACTGACCAATTTTACACACATATATATTTTTAAATAAAAAGGATGCATGCTGAAGCCCAGTTTCAACAAGTACCATGAAACAAAATTCCCAAACATTAAAAATGCTTAACCTGTTATTGCATCCTCATTGGTCCCACACTAGAAAAAATATACAAGCAGCAAACAGTCAACGGTTGTTTAAGAGCGTAATATGGTACTAGTAAAAATAATGCAGCACAGCAACAAGTTCACTGGAGTGGTCCTTTAACACACGACATACCAGATGTACAGCTGTTTATCTTGGGGGGAAAAAACCCAAAACAAATAAAAGAGGGCATAGAGACTTTTGAAAGGATCTTCTCCTCGGTATTTAATAATATGCAAAGTATTGAAGGACTCTTGCATGAAATCAGGAATAGCACTATGTCGTTTTTCATGGTATTTAAAAAAGCTAAGCAGACACACGATGGGATGCCAGCAGGCAGCTTGCAGGAGACATAAGGCTTTATATTCCCACTAGGAACGTACCTTCTCTGCTTTTGCTTTCCTGGCGTTATGCACAAACCTGCGTCCCAGCTTCTTGGCATACCAGATAGAGGCAAACATTGTAGTGATGAAGATTTCAGCCTGAATATGCAGCACACACACACCAAAAAAAAAAAAAAATCCAAGCCAAAAAAACAAAACCAAAAAAACTTACCCCACAACTGAGATACAGATCTAATGCTGGTTAAGGTCTCAACTATTCTGTTGCTTTGTCAGGTCCTCTCATGCTGCCTTCTGAAAAAAAAAAAAAACAAAAAACAAACCACCCAGTGTGGCCAGTCTGCAGGTGTATTTACATACTGCCAGCAGGAAGTCCAGGGTGAGGCATCTTTGCATCCAGCTCACATCCAGTCTGCTAAGTGCCTGTCTGCAGTTCTTTAGCACTGTCACCACAAACTACATATGTGTCAGTATGAAAGGAAGCTGCAGTAAACTACTGTAGCAGACAGCTCACCTCCTCTTCTCCTGTTCTGAAATTTAACTCTTTGGTTCTCTTCGATTTGCCAGCACGCAACAGAGGCAGCAGTAGTCCAAATATGAGATACACAGAACTGCAGGAAGCTAAGGGGTACAGAAGTGCCAAAAATAGAAATGTGTATTAACTGTTAAGGTGAAGGAACAGGTGGGGTTTTTTGTGTTCCAGTGCAATAAAGATATGCAAGGAAAATTGATTTTACTTTTTTCTCGTGGTTTGGGATCTATTCAGAGGTATTTTTGTTACCTAGTTTCAGTTTGCAACAGACAGGCATCATAGCTGCTCACTTCACTTGCTGATGTCATACATGCCTTGCTGAAGGATTTAAGACTCAGTCAAGGGCTTCTCTTTTTCTTTGATAATGGCTTCATGAAATAGAAACCTGACAGATTTTTTTTTCAAATTTCAAACTTCTGTCCTACCTAAGCATGTTTTTCCCTCTTCCTTAAATTGCAAGCTATTCTGCAGTAGGAGTGGAGAAGTACCTTGGAACACCAATTTTTGCAGCAAAACAGCAGTGTATTGTTTTCCTTTTGTCACTTACTTCAGCTTTAACCCCTGCACTTCTCTTCAGCTATTATCTCTGAACAATAAGCAGAAACATATTCCTTTGGCTCCAGATGTATGACTAACC
Source organism: Oxyruncus cristatus (assembly GCA_013399855.1). Classification (NCBI taxonomy): domain Eukaryota; kingdom Metazoa; phylum Chordata; class Aves; order Passeriformes; family Cotingidae; genus Oxyruncus; species Oxyruncus cristatus. The sequence goes on from VXAY01004090.1 coordinate 10,659, forward strand.
AGATGTTCTACCCAGTCAGATGCAGTATCAAAGCACTAAACCTACAGGGTTTATAGCTGGGTATTGTATTCTATAGTACTTGTATTATAGGACAAATCCTGCCCAATGCCCTCCCACCTACTACTGGAGATACCAACATGCGGGAGAACCACTGCTGTTCTGTGTGCAGGACTGGATTTGGGGTGCACACATGCAAGAATAATTTCTGCTCTACTATCCTGTGGTAAAGAGCAAAACAAAACTAATAGATGCACAGCAAAGGAAATACAGTCACAGCAATTTAGTATCGGGCTCTTGGGGCCAAGGAAACACTTTTTCCCCCCCAGGATTTTCAGAAAATGGCTGAAACTATTTCCTCCAGGGTACATGAAATCAAAAGGGAAAATATTCCACTCCCACTTACAACTTATAGAGAACATCCAAGTTACTGTAGCTGGATGGCATTACCCAAGCTTTGAGCCTTAAGGCACATACTGCTCAATTCTGTTAAGATTATAAAGAGTTCAAAGAACTCTTCAACACATTTTAAAATGATAAGTTGGTTAACTAAATTGAAATTCTTAGACTGTGAGAGCTCTTTGCCAAGGTAACTCCAAGGTGTATGCTTGGGTTTTGCGTGACATCTAAAAATTTCTGACAAAATATTTGGTAACTGATGACATTTCTGGGAAGAAAATAGTTTCTAATTACTTCCAGTTCAGATATTTAGTTGGTCCTGGCAGTCAGAAAGTTCTAAGACCATGAGACAGAGTAAAATCATGTCTCATCTGGAGTATGATTGTTACCCGTCCATAACACCACTCCAACTTTCTGAACTCTAGGCTGATAGTAAAATGGATTCTCCAAGGTGAGAAAACCTTTATTATTCCATGTAGCAGCCTCACAACATTATTCACACTTGTGGGATAACAGAGGGTCATATCATGGAGGGAACGTAAGATTAGAGGGTAGAAAGATGGCCTGAAAAAATCAGGAAGAAAACAGAAATCTTGTTTCTAGATGGGATATCACTGTAAGGAAAATGATGGGAAAAAAAAGACTACAGAAAAGAAGAAGCAACATCATTACACAACTTAAGCAACACTATAAATGTTAAAGAACAGGAAAAAAATCTTACATAGTATATGCATAAACAGTAGAACATTTCTCCCACTTTGCTCCCATGTTTTTATGAAGAGAATAAGTATAATTTGAAATCATTGCACTACAACCAAAAAAGGGTACATTCTCCCAAGCAACTACTTATATAGTCTTATGTATATTCAGAAGCTGGGAAAATTGAAGGAAACACTCATTAAACAATAAAACCTCATTTTTATGACTTTTATCATCAACTTAAGCAGCTTTACTGAACTATTTATTCAGGAAAAATAGGGAGTAATAAAAAGCCACAATTCATCCCACTTAAAGGAAAAAAATAGAATACATTGTTCATTTAAGAAATAATGACAAAGCAATAGGGAGGTAATTTTCTCCACCCACTGAAAATGTTAGATCAGAAAGAATAAATCTCGCCAAATACCAAATTCTGATTCTAATCAGAAATGCAGTTTAACTATTTGCATGCATTTGCAGATCTATCCAAACCCCCAAGTACAGCAGTGTCCAGACTATGAGCCATTTCCTTACAGCTCCACCACACAGCAGTCTGCCATACGTTGCCAATAGCAGGTTTATTAGATCTGTACTCGTACCGAAGGATTTTATGATTATGAATATTTTACTGTAACCATAACGAAGGCTGCATTTTACAGAAGTGCTACAAGCAGAGCTGCTTTAGAAGAATTGAAACTCCCAGCTGCTGTCTGCTCACAGGAGTAATATGTACTTTAGCTTGCTCACTGAAGTGCTACATTACAAGGACAGAGAGACGCATGCCACTGAGCAACAATATTATCACAGACAGGAGATAATCAGTTAAGAGCAGATTTTACAAGGAGCTTCTTTCTGCAAACGAATAGGTGGTTTTCAGTAAACCAAACCACATCTAAACTATACATTAAATGCCATTCTTATGCCTCTATGAGCAGAATTGGTCTTACCACAAGTGGACACATGGGTATAAGCACAAAGCCACTATGTTGTTGAATCCTTTTATTTTTATGACGTGGCTCCCCAACATCGCCAGCAACAGCAATTGATGTTCAGTACCCAAACAGATGGTTATTTCCAACACCTTGCTGTTTCCAACTGTTTGTATGCACTAAGCATCAACAGTATTTCTGACAGTTTGCCTCCTTTTTCAATTTTAACCTCGTGGTTTTACTTGAGCAGCACACGGGAAGAAGTGTGGCTTAGCTTTAGACAGGGTATTAATTTTCTCTTGTTAAGGGATAACTTCTCACAGCACACACGTGGGGAGTCAACCTCCCCCTCACACACCTGTGGTGAAGATAGATGTTAGCAGTAGATTCTGTTTCTCTCCTACCTCTGTCTGAATATACACACACAGTAGTCATAAAACGTGATGACAGGGCCATTTAAAATACAAATACATTCAGTCATAAATAATGTCTTCCTTGTAAGAACGGGAAGACGGATGGAAATTAGTCATTCAGGGTTTGCAGAACTCTGTTTCCAGGGAAATGGACAGGAGATGGAACAAGTTAAAAATGAAATACTTAAGATATAAAACAATCACTTTGCTTCAAGGTTTATTTGTTAACACTCAACACAGTTGTGGGTACAGGAAGAGAGCTGCTGACGAGAAACTAAGGTATCTAGCTTTTGTTTTATTAGTACTAGGCAACAACAGATATTGATTTGACTGACTGTACAAGCAACCATTTCCCATCCCCAGAACAATTAATTATCTTACACAGTTGCATGATGCCAAGACATACTATTTAATGACCAGAATACTAGGAAAGACAGGAACCTAAATGTCTGCTATTCAATACAGAAGATGTAAATTTTAGGCACTCAGACCTTACAGTAGTTCAAGTAGATGGAAGTCCCAATGCTTTTTAAGGACCTGATTTTTCATTCTTTCCTCTAGACAAAGGCAAATGGACTAATATTTCTCCTCCTAATGCAACAGGTAGTATTTTTATAGGAAACACATAGCCACGCTTACAAAAAGGGTAGTTACCCTAGCTGACACCACCAAAAGGTGTTCAGACTTCTCTTCCACCCAGGGCAGAACCCACTCTGTTACAGATACAATACGGGTGAAAGATTATCATAGAATAGAATCATTGAGGTTGAAAAGATTTTTGAGTCCAACAATTAACCCAGCAGTGCTCAATCCCTCTAAACCATGTCCATATGCACCACATGTACATGGGTTGTAAATGCCTCCAGGGATGGTGACTCAACCACTTCCTTGGACAGCCTGTTCTAATCCTTGACAACATTTTCCATGAAGAATTTTTTTTCCTAATATTCAATTAGATCTCTCCTGGTGCAACTTCAGGCCCCCACCTGGCTACAACTTCCTTTCAGGTAGTTGTAGAGAGCAATAAGGTTCCCCCAAAACTCCTTTTGTTCACACTAAACAAACACAGCTCCCTCATCAGACTCCAGACCCTTTCCCTTCTCCGTTCACCTTCTCTGGACGTGCTCCAGCACCCCAATGTCTTTCTTGTTGTAAGGGACCCAAAATGGAACACAGAATTTGAGATGTGGCCTCACCAGTACCGAGTATGTAAATTTCTACTTATGATATTCTCTACCACTTATAAAAGATTATTTTTTTATATAATAAAAATTTTAAAATTCTAACACTTGGCCCTGAATTTTAAAGATGAAACCTGGCTTGCTTAAAGGCTAAATGCTTCCTTGGAACATCTAAGTCCATGGCAGAATAGAGTGCAATAATTCTGAGAACAGTCACTTATCCTGACCAAGAAATGTTGCAGAGAAGGGAACTGGAGGGGAAAAAAAAGAAGCAGAAGATGAAGGAAGATGGGATAAAAATGGGAAAAAAAAGTAAAAATGAAGTGCTGCATATTAAGAATGACAGAGGTTCCTGCTCTTCTCTTCCAATTTAAATTTTTCTATTCCCTTAATATTTCTTGTGCCAAATCTTTTCTTTTTAGAAATTATGCTTTCAGAAACCCAGATGTGACATTACAAGTTTGCCCCAGGTCTAATTTCCCCTAAAACCAGAAGACACTGCATGCATACATACACCTCCTCTGTCACATTTCCTGATGTGTGGCAGAACCATAGCAGAGGGCATGAAGAATTTCATATACAATGTCACAGGACTTCAATGCAGTAAAAAAATGAAATGCAAGTGTTTTCTCCTGTGGATTTCCCTGAAGTGTGAGGCCCCAAACATTGTGTGCCGGCACTCTGCCGTGCAATCATCACTGCTATTTTTCTACTCTTCTGTTATTGGATGGGGTAGGTGGCACTCAACCTGCTATCTGTGGTGCAACAGGTCAAGAGACGAGAGGATGAGGAGGAGTGCTACATAACTGCATGAAATAGAGCTTTAGCTGTGAAAGGGCAGGAAATGGAAATTAAATAAGTGCTATGCTAAACTCTGGGACTCAGCACATCGCTGCACACAGGGATATATTCTAGCACTTTACAGTATAATGGCATAACAGACAATGCTTTAAATTTAGGCAGCTCTTTTTCCTCTTTTATTTGTTAAGTCTTGGAACGGAGAAAAACCTAATTACAGCACTTAATTTTGATTTTAAAAATTGATTTTCCACTCTAGTTTCTGCTGGTGCATAGGAAACTCCAGCGAGTCACAGAAGTAATATAACAACCATTAGCAGCCTTAAAAAATAAATAAAAAAAAAAAGAAAAATGATACTTTATTCCATATTTGTCCCTAGCTCAGCACAAATTGCTTCCTACCTCACCTTTGTAATAGAAATTTTTAAATTTCTTCCTGCTATGGTAAGATATCACAATCAAAACTGTGTAGAAAATCCTCAGATGTGCCATTACGCTGCTCAGACTTGTATCAAATCACAGTAGAGTGTATGTAGCACAGTTATGCATTTGCATGGCAAGTACTCCCACGGGAAATAATATAAACTACAAAATTTATCCTCGGGGAGGGGAAAAAGAAGAAATCACAGACTGCAAGCAGTTCTTATGTGTGTCATCAGTACATTTTGCAAGGGACTTGCCAAATATAATCCTGAACAAAACTGAATTCAGTGTGGAAACACTTATATTGCAGCTCTGTGTAAATGCCTCCCATCCTGTAGTATTTAAGTACCTTTTTTTTTCTTTGTAATTATCTGCACACTGACTGGGAGCCCAAAATCTCCTCCATCCCAGCATGTGGCCACTAGGTTTGCCAAGGTCAAAGCCAGGCAGAGGTGGCTTGCACTCTCTATAACTCAGTCCAGTGTCAGTCACAGCACTCTTCCGTGGATCCAGAGAGAAGCAGGAGGTCTGGTAATGTCCATTTACCAACCCACAAGGACCACTGAGATATACACTTTCCATACAATCGTGGTGTTTTTTTTTTTTAGGAACAGCAAGTGAGGCAGCCTTTGATGATCTGTTAATCTCATTGCTAATCACAAAAGAACCCCCTAAAACAGTTGCAAGCACAAGCCTAGGAATATACATCATCCTATCTTAAACATTATTTTATTCCTTGCTGATGACAAGCTGTCTTTTCTTTCAAAGACATCTTTAAATCTCACTTTTGCTTTATCAGCCCCAAGAGCAAAATTAAAAGGCCAGTTTAAGCAGAAACACTGCAAGTTATAGGCAACGTATCAGTGAATCACGTGGACTCCTTTGACCCAGCATCATTTAACAGTTTGAGGTGAGTATACCTAGCCCTTGTCCTTGTCCAAGCTCTCCAGAAAACTCTCATGCATATGAAGCTGGGTTGCACTGAATTATGAAACATTAAAGAACCACAAGTGATGAGATCTAACAGCATAGCTACAAACTAACCTCATGCCACTACCTCCTTACAGGCAGACACACGTATACCTGTGTAGGCTGAGCCCACTCAGCAGCACATTTCTGAATGGCAGCAGAGTCCACGTGCACAACATGCACACCATTCTTTGACAGCTCAGAGGCTGGACTGCCTTTTCTCCCTCTCCCAAGCCTCTGCCAAAGCACTAGTTCTTTACTCTTAGCTGGGACTGTCTCCTGCCATATTCTGCAGTTGGCTGGATCATACCCCAGATAAGCAGTGACTCCCCTCCAGAGGCTCCTGCTTGTCTTTTTAATGCTTGTAAGAGAACAACACACATGTGCAGAACCAATGCAACAGATCATGGCTCCTGCCAGTTTTCATTTCAGTTCTTGCTCTTTATCCCTGTCCTCTGCTTTTCTAGGCTCTGATCTTCACAGCTCATGGGAAGAGATCCTACAGTTCAACAGTTCAATATTACTTGGGAAGTTAAATCATTTCAGAAGCAAACTGTTAAGGACAACACTGGTGAACACTTCAGGTGCTGAACACAGGTTTAACAAAGCAATGTATTCCTGCTAAAAAGAAAAAGAGAAGAAATATGAAGGAAAAGGATGTACTCAATTCCTCCAAATATAAGATGTTCTACTACTAAGTATGACAGGAAGAGAAGAAGTCTTTATCCAGGATTGCCTGCAATTCTTGCTTCCTATGGACAGAGACAACATCCCTCAGGAGAAACATGAGAAGCAGAGTTGCGGAGGGAAATTTTTTGTTGCAGAGGATTTTGGCACTTCAAAAACCAGGAGAAGAATTGAGGCTGCATACAGCTAGTGGGATATACTTTGACAACAGATGGACTAGAGCTGATTAAAAAAAAAAATACAGAAAAATTTTGATAGTTTTTTTTAGGACAACAATAAAAAATAGCATCTTTCTAAACACTTCAAAGTTTTAAAATTTAATCTGAGTGTTTCAAGAAAACAGAAACTTTTTGAGTTCTTCAACCAGTAGAAAATTGAGAAAGTGTTCCTTGAAATTGTCAAAATATTTATCTTTCTTTTTCTTAAAAAATCAGAACATTTCAGCCTTCTGCAGGGCTGTCAATACTGTTGTCTAAATTACATTTACATTTACTTTCCCTTGGGATCCCAGTCAACAGATATTTTTAAAATTTCTCTTCTGCACAACTCAGTGAAAACATTTGCATTTGATTCATACATCCAGCACCCTCAAAGATTCTCCCACACCTTTCTGTAAATTGAATTTTGCCAAGCCAGGCATACTGTTTTTCTCACATGTCATACAGACAACATGAAGATGCAACTTATGTGAGCTTATAGAAAAGATCATAAGGAGAGAAAGTACCACAAAAGCAAGCAATTCACTGCTTCTCATTGTTCAAGCATACTGGGAATCACCATATTTCATGCCTAGACCTCCCAGAAGCAGAATCAAAGCTGAATAAAGGTCTGTTTCTCTACAGCTAAATGCAGAAAAGATTTAATATACCCAGATTTGCACAACGTGTCTCTGCCCTCCACACAGTGATGCCCCAGAAAAAGTATCTCCAAGGACTCCAGTTATTTTTCCGTGGCTCTAGGGGAGCCAGCTCTACGCTGAACTGAACCAAAAGCTCTAAAATGCTTCCTGCTTCCAGCCAAGAGAATTAAATAATGAGCAATGTGCCAAAATCCCATTCCCAGCATTGGAGAGGAGCTCTGATCTTAAGAGAAACAATCTGTTCTCTCCATGCTCCCCCTCTCTGCCATTCAAAGTCTTGAAAGGTTCAGTGAAGGTAAAAGTCACAAAAGGGCCTGGACTTTTAAGTAGTGCCTTATCCTAGTAGGCTCAGGATCCCGGATACTGCTGGTTGTCACAACCTACCAGTCTTATTATTAAAGACAGCTGTTGGTCTGGGTGATTGGGAGCACCAGCTCTGATCCAGATTAGATCCTTAATACACCAAACCCCACATGCAACAGATGATAGGACGAGTGCCCCCAGTTGGCTGCCTACCTGGCACTAAAGTGCCTAACATTCCCACACTCATTTTACTCAGTTAAGCACATACCACTGCCAAAACTGTTATTTTGTTAAAATACCCTCTGACATATCTATTTCCTGCTTTCAGGCCTATCCTTTCAAGAACATAATAGGCATTTATGTCTTTGTAGTTCCTTAAAAATAACAGATTAAGTACTACTCACTTACTGAGTCCTCTGCCTACAGTAATGCTGTAGGAAGACAACATGAAGATGGTAGATTGCAAATGTATTAAACAAATGTCTTGGTAATTTGATGTGATTTAAAGATGATATAAGCAGGCAGCCTAATCTTTTAGTCTCAGATAGTCTCAGTCTGAAGAGGGCTGAAGGAATACAACACTTGATTATTTGATCTATTATAACAGTAAATGAACCATTAAAGCTCAGGACAGAACATCACAACACAAGTGTGTTATATGAATGCATAACCTTGGTATTCTTCAAGGCAACATCTCCATAGCAATACATGAGTATTCCTACCTATGGGATTTTCATCAGGAGAAGCGTGTGGAAGATCATGCTAATCCTCTGGCTTTTATTGCATGTTCAATGCACATCCCAAGCAATATATGGACAACATGGATAAATGTTACACGCTAAATCTCACCCTTGTTTGCAAGTGACAGAGAGACACAGAATACCAGACAGTACTTCAGAAGTGACAATTTCAGCTGTTTCTAGGACAGGGCACATAGCCTAGGATTCAGCCTCTACAGCTGTACATTTCAGAATGTGCAATGTGCCTTGCTGAGAAAGATCTTTATTTTTAGTTACACAAGCACTGAATATGGCACAGTGGCAAGGCAAACTATACCACAAATGCAAATTCAAGAGGTTGGAAAAGAAAAAAAAAAACAAAAAAAAGAAACTGATTTCAAGCAACGTTTGAAACGAAGTCACTTAAGTGAAACTGGACCAAAATTTGAAAGCTCAAGATAAAAAACATTATTTACAAATTACTCATAAAGTTCTGGCCTTCAAAAAGCAAGGTAATTTCACCCAATGCTTTTCTATGCATAGTGTGAGGAAGGCTGTTAAAGATGATATAATGTAATCCGAGTTACATTTAAACATCTGGTCTGTCTGCTTTATGTGCATTGATAGGCTCTAGTCAGAGCAATCGATAGAGTCTTAAAATGCTATTGAATATAATTTTTAACAACTGTTTTACTTATGTGTCCTTCTTGAGCAGGCTTTAAAATCAGAATAATAAGTAAAATGTGACTCAAACCCACCATAATATTATATAACATTGTTTTAAATGAAGTATATTCCTAATGCAGAGTTAGCTACTGTAAAATTTGTTTGATTACTACTATGTCCCACAATTTTCCCAGTAATCATTTAAAGAAATAGACATATTGATACATAGGATGGATCGGGTGGTCTGCAGGACGTTTCACTTCGAACAAAAAAACCCCTGTAATTCCTGAGCCACATTCCCTTCTTCAACTGATTTAAATGGGAGTTTTGCCTAATGAATGACATTTTTTCTCTCTCTTTCTGGTAGAGCCTCTGTTCTTCTGTTTAAATGTATTTCAGAGTTTTAGAAACTATACAAGAATTTATAAAAGATTGAATATTCACTTGAAAGAGGGAGCCCGACTATTTTCATGTTCCAGACAGTACTGGATACAAAAACTAAAAGTTGCCTAAATGGTTTAGGCATTTAAAATATATCTAGCTGTTGTCATCACCAGAAAATAACCAACAAATAATTTTTCAGTTGGAAAGAAAGGTCAAAATATAGACTACAAAAGTCGAGCACATTTGATTCATACAACCTAATTTCTTTAAAAAGCATGAAGCCTAAGATATTTCAGAAAGCCAAAAAAAGTAATAGCTTTCACCTAATTAGACTTCTCAATACATGTGAAAGTACTTTAGAAGTGCACCACAGGGCAATGGAAATAAATATCGACAACCATAAAACCTCTAAATTAATTTATAAATAAATACTGATTCTGAATTAAATCTGATGTAATTTTCCTGAAGGGGATAAACTATAAAGGAACCAGCAATTTATCCTTTGCTCAGCTGTGAGCACAGACCATGCTATTAAACAACCTGAATTATACCATTTTTCCTATAAGCACTCACATATTTTTTAATGATTAAATAATTTTTCACATCTGTGTTATCATATACATTATTTTTTAAAATCCGAATTTTAATCCTCACATATGATAGAACATTTCTGGAGAGATAGCAGAGATTCTGGATCACATTTTTAATGTGAACTGAAGCATTATATGTAAAAGATTTGAAAAGCAAAAATTCAGTAATGTGCGCAACTCTAATTAGACTGGAACTGAGCAGAGCTGCTCAGCAGGCTTGCTTAACAGCTGGTCCAAATCTCTTAGGGAGGAGCATATTTTTACAAAACATTTTATGAGGCCACACACTGAAAGCTATACTAGTTTATTATAGAGGCAGACAGGTTGATTAATAAATATCAATTTTGCTTTAGGAATCAGAAATGTAAGTGGTTTGCCTGTCCAAGGAGACTATGCAATTTATTACTTTATGCTTATTTATACAGCCTCATGCATAACTAGCCCAGAACTTTCATCAACTTCTCGAATGCTTATATCTGGCAAAAATCAGAAGCGAATAGACCCATCCTCAGACACAAAAAAAATGAAGAAAATGACAATAAAATACTTGAGCCAACATGTAACAGCAATCTGTCTCCAAGACAAATTTATAGACAGTCTGGCAAGATAACTAGGGCAATAGGAGTACAAAGAGAGAGGCCAAAGACGAGGGTGTGTCAGATATGCAGTTGTGAGTCACTTTATTTTCTAAGTTACTGCACAAGATAGATGTCATGACCTCTCACACAGCACTGCTGAAAAAAGTGTTAGTATTACAAGGTGTCAGTCTGGACAATAACTTGAAACATTTTATAAAAGCTCAAAAATATTTGGATTTTCCAAGAGGTTCTCCTTTCTGGAGGCTGCTGGTTCTGTATTCTGGACAGAACAGCAGTGCTTTGTAGTCTTCAATAATATGTGTAAGCTGGATTTTCTAATTTTAATTTTTTTTTTAAGGAAATCTACATCTGAAATTCATTCAAAAAGGCTTAATACTGAAAAACAAAGCATTTTCTGTATACCCACACTGTGAAAAAAAAAAAAAAAAAATTAGAGTCATAGAATGGTTTGGGTTGGAAGGGATCCTTGAAGATCATCTAGTTCCAACTCCCCTGCCATGGGCCAGGTTGCTCAAAGCCCGTTTCAACCTGGCCTCAACACAGTCTCAAGCTACTATGACTCTCTTTTCTTCTCCACCTATTCAACTAATATTATAGATTGTTACTATTTTCTACTACGTTTAATCATCATCATGGCTAGGCTTCACGAATGGAGATTTGAGAAGGACTCTACCACGTTTGCTACAAGCACGTTGATGGCTAAACTATGTTTAATACCCAAATATTAAATATATAATACCCAAGCTGACGGCTCCTGGCACTGCTATAACAGGGAAAATTGTCCCCAGTCATTGAACTCCAATCAGAACATCTCTAAATGTGCACCCACCTTCCTTTTCCTCTTCCATAGTCCTCCATCACTGGGGTCATAGGTAGCATATTAGCCCTATGGAACACAATATGGAGCATTCTACACAGATATGTCGAAGTACATTACTTCTCTTTCAAACTCATCCATGTAAAACAAACTTGCTACAAACGTACAGAACAGGTGCTCGTCTGTTGCCTGTCTGAAATTGTCAGTGTGCCTCCTCACTTCCCCTTCTTTCTTACGTATTTCTTTATTTTTCATTTCATTTATAATGTCTTTCTGCTTGATACAAACTGGACACAGTATCATTCCTTTCAAACTGGTCTCATAAATCACAGAAACACAGGCCAACGGTAGGGGTTGGAAGAGACCTCTGAAGATCATGTAGTCCAACCTACCTTCTAAAGCAGGCTTTTAGAGCAGGGAGCACAGCATCATATCCAGGAGGGGTTTGAGTATCTCCAGGGAAGGAGACTCCACATCTTTGGGCAGCCCGCTCCAGCGCTTTGTCACCCTCAAAACAAAAAAAGCTTTTATCCAGATTCAGATGGAATTTCCTGCATTTCAGTTTGTGCCTGTTGTCCCTTGCCGTGTTACTGGGTATCACTGAAAATAGTCTGACCCCGTCCTCTTGACACTTGCCCTTTAGATATCTGTCTGCATTGATGAGATCAACTGTTGGTCATCTCTTCTCCAGGCTAAACAAGCCCAGCTCCCTCAGCTTTTCCTCACAAAGGAGATACTCCAATCCCCTCATCATCTCTGTAGCCCTCCACTACATCCTCTCCAGTAGTTCCTTGTCTTGTACTGAGGAACCCAGAACTGGACACAGCACTCCAGATGTGGCCTTATCAGAGCTGCATAAAGGGATGGGATCATGTCCTGTGACCTGCTGCCAGTGCTCTTCCAAATGCGCTCCAGGATACCACTGGCCTCCTTGGCCCCCAGAGCACACTTGTTGGCTCAGGTCCTTCTCTGCAGAGCTGCTTTGTAGCAGCTAACGTTTACTGCTGCATGGGGTTATTCCTCCCCAAGTACAGCTCTGCATTTGCCTTTGTTGAACTTCATTAGGTTCCTCTCCACCCAACACCTCATCACTTCATTACCTTTGTTATCCAAATCACGCAAGCACAGATCCCTCACAACAGCTGAAGAAGGTTATCTGGCATTTATTCTCCAAACTTCTTTGCCTGTACTTCCACCCTGTAAGACTTAAGCAATAATATTTTGTGAAGTAGAAAGTAGGTAACTTTTTGAAATTCAACAAAACATCTACCAACTAAGTTGTTATAGAAAAAAAAAAAAGGTCAATATCATATTTATAATACATTAAAGATCTGTCACTTTTCAATGATTCTTTAAGCATCTCATTCTACCTCAGAGGTTTTCAGTTCATGAAGAATGTTTTATGCCTGTGACGCAGGAACCAGAGAGAGTCTGGCTCCAAAAATTCTTCATCCTGACACAAAGCATTAGTCCAAAAAGAAGAGATGAGGGGACATTCTTTTGCTTTAATATTACATTTTTATTTTTGACTGCATAGGGTGCATTTTCCTACTCTCCTCTCAAAAGGCAATACTGGGAATATAGCAGAATATGTGGGAAAAAGCCCCCACCACACTAAACCAGCCAGAAATGTTAAAAATTTAAATAAGTTTACACTTACTAAACAAATATTAGTTCTAAAAAATAATTTGATTATGAAGATCCTTCCAGTGATTTATCTTGTCAACTACTGAATCACACGGACACACACAAAGACATAGATATAGCATTGTGCAGGAAAAGCAACTAGTTTTACAGCAATTTGGCAGTTTGGCAACATTTCCAAACCAAGCAATGTCAGTTTAGTGTGTTATACAGGCTCTGCTATTGCACATTTCCTGATCATTCCCTTCTGTAAAAATCATAATTATTTGGGAAGGTCAGTACCTCCCATAGTGCTGCTCAAGCACTATGGCAGAGCTGACACTCATGGACGACACTGGGAAAATTGCCATGACGAGAGAGCTACTACTTGTTTTCTGTTATTTTCTGTTTTGTTTTTGAAAGAAGCCAAAATAGCTCTTATTTGGCTTACATTAGTCTGTGCCTGGGTATCTTTACAGTTATTCAAGCCATCTCAGTATTTTATAGTATAGATGGAGATCTTAAGCTATAGCTGCAAAATAATTTTCAGAAATGTTTGCAAAGCAATTAGCTGTCATAAATTGCACAATTTACCCCTAGACCAAGATTCTTTCAGGTGTTGTGTCTCACTGAATAATCAAATTCTGCTTTGTTTCAAAGCCATTAATGCCTACCAGATGCTGCACCCTGTAGTACATCCTTCCTAATTGCCAGATTGGGACCTGATGTGGACTGCATTGTCCCTAAAAATGAATCAGAAACTACAAGCTTCACTCCAGGCCCCATCTCCTGCAAATGGAGGATTTCTGGGATTTCTGAGAGCTCACATAATCGAGGTCTAACCATCACAAAATTAGCAATACAACATGACTACTTTTTTCCATTATCATGGGACCTGTGATACCAAGCTTGGACTGAGATACCTCACTTTTAGGTGTCTAAAAAACAGGCAAATCACACCTTGACACAGTATTTGTAAACCTCTTATACTACTGAACAGAAAATGTTCACTTGCGCTTTTTTCAGGAGTTGACAGGAATATGTAATTATATCCCTTCTGTACAATTAATTATGATAGTTAAGAGTAACACTCAGAAGAACATTCGATTTAATAAGATTGGTGACATTGAAACATATCTTAGTCTCAGCATACTTTTTTGACTCCTGGTTCCACTGGCTTTATAAAAGAATGAGTTGAAAATGTTTGCGTTTGTGTTTCATAGACACAGATGCTCAGTTGATTTCAGAGAGGCATTAGATCATCCCAGTGTACTTTAAATATATGCAAATATGTTTTTAAATATCAAAGTATACATTCAAGCTCTGGGGCTGTGCACTCCCAACAATTTTTTTGAATTCTCCTGGACTTTCCAGTAACTACTGAAGAAAAAGACCTTTTCTTATACAGGATCAACATAAACCTCCCTTATCGTAAAGCAAATCATGCCTCCAGTTTGTTTCAGATAGTGTATTTGGTTTCTTCACCAGAGTGTCTGGCTGCAAGTGTAATCACATATTTGAAGATGATACTTGACAATACCAAGGATAGTTGCATTTAAAGTTTGTCCTTGGTCGCAATATTTAGGAATTAAAGTTCTGCAGAAACTTGGTGGTTTAAACATTCACCATTCTTTCTGTCCCTACAGTTTGAGGAGATTCAAAAGGGTGGCACCTTATTATGTGTTTTCCACCAGGGACAGATAACCCCTGTAAAGATTAATGTGCTGCCAGACTACTCTAACATCCCCAAATGTATCATTTTAAAATTTCATAAGACTTTTTTTCTTTCCCCACTAAGCTGAATAAAGCCCACAGAACTTTCTCTTGCAAGCTTCAAGGAAGGCATTATAAAACATGCCAATACCAAACATATTTCCAATATTAGCATTCATGTCACACATGAACTCTGAATAAGTTAGTGCAGAATCAAGACTTCAGACCAGATTTTTTGCCATGTTAGATTTCATGATATTATACACTACCTCAAAGGATATATCTTAATGAAGGTTATTAGCATTGATTTATTCATTTTTTTAAAAAAAGTATCTAAAAAGGCAATGAAATAGTTAAGTTGGATGCCACTGCACTTTATTAACTAACACCCTGATTTTAGTATTAAGATGAAAACTTGATCTGAAATATGCACAAGATAAGAATTTATTATGCATTAATGCTAGCAGTTATGTATTAATTACAGAAATCAGAAAGAGATTTGACAGGAAAAAAACGTGTTAGTCTAATACCAATTCTGTGAAGAGAATTGAAAGCAAGCCTCCAAACCCAAATGTTTTTCTCTGTTTTTCTCTCTCTCAATAAAAAGTTTCTGAGCCTTTAATTTGTATTTAAAAAACTTGGAGCTAGACAGGATATAGAAAATGGAGAAAACTTACTGAACTAATCTTTTAGTCAGCGGAGATAAAAACTGAAATTATTTCCTCATTTACCTCCTTGCTTTAGAGATCAAAATCGTGTTTCTGGCTTGCTGGTACAATTATTTGCTTGTACGCTTGCCAGGCAGCGTGGTACATATCCATCTTCACTACATGCTACATGCCAGCAATTGCTCTGCTTGGGGTAGGCAGTTGGAAAGCAATCTGTTAAAGTCCACAGCATGATTCAAACCCATTCTCCTCTCCTCCTAACACCTTTCTCATTGAGAGCTGTCTTAAAGAGCAATCTCTCTCTGTCAGCACACCTCCTTACTTGAGCCTGGCCAATAGGTCTTGCGGTGTACATGCAAGTTTTTAATTTATGCTTTCTTGGTTTAGAAGGTTTTTTGATGGGTTTGCAGAATAGCACGAAAATGAAAAACTACTTGGTTCTACCTCAGCTAACCATATATTTGTTATAATTTGGATGACCATTACCCAGCTATTTCTCTAGGCAAGCTGAAGAGCCTGGGTATTTCATCAACCTGCTAAGGTAATCCTCATTTAAATCCTGGTGTACAGCAAAAAGTATTTAATATTGCAATCCATCACATGCTTTCCTTGCTGGTGTCACTACACAAGGAGTTTTTTGATTTTTTTTTTCTTCTTTTTTTCTTTTTGAGATCTACATTTGTTGCCCAGAGAAGTTGCGAAAACCCAATCACTGGAGGTTCAAGACCAGGTTGGATGGGGCTCAGAGCAACTATGGGAATGTGTTCCTGCCCGTCCATGGCAGGGGGGGTGGAACCAGATGATATTTAAGGTCACTTCCAACCAAAATCATTATATGTTTCTAGGATTTAAAGTCGCATTAAAAGAATGCATGCACTCTGTAGCTAGGATTTCAAAAATGTCTGCCTTGCAAGTTACCCAAATTCCTAAAGTAGGCACTCCAACAATATGTGATTCCTATTGCTAGGACAGACAAGTTCCCATCAACATCTGGTAACATGATCCCTTCAGCACTCATCCATCATGCTTGAAGTCCTCCTGTCCTATTAAAGCATCTACGACTTGTTGCAAACACTTTACTTTGGAACAAAAAGAATCTATTTTTTATGCAGAATACTGATTATTAGTGATAGGACAGAATTGCTAAGGTACTGAAAGGGAAACTGAGCTGATCTGCTGACTCAGCCATGAAACTATGCAACTCCCTTCCCCACTCCATTGCCTTTGTTTCATCAAATCATAAGACAGTGGTAATGCTGATCCCTAGTGAGCCTTTCAAATTATGCAGATTCAAACTGCTTTATAGTTCAGTAGAATTAAAGAAAGGTAACACTCTATAGCATTTATTACATCTAAATGACATAATGCATAAATGCATAGTAATTTGCTTAAATTTCCAAGAACATACAAAAAATTATTTGTAAACCTCCTCCCCTTTTTCCCTTCAGCCTTTCTTATTTTAGGATAAAGAAACCAAGAGAGAAATCCATTCGTTCATCAAGACAGTTCCCCTCTGGCCTACTCCCAATAGATTAATTTCAAATTAGTAATTGAAATTAAGAAAGAAATGTGGAGCACAGACGAAGCTAGTATGAGTTTTACACTTGTGATTCCAGAATGAAGACTTGAAAACCAAAGAAAGCAATTTCAGAATGGCACCAAACTGCAGAACGGCTCTGTAGATAAGACAGCAACAGAGCAGATATCTCATCAACACCAGCAGCAAAGCTTAGCATAAGGCTACATTTCAGTGCAGCTATTGGGGGCACTTCTGCAAAAGATTTCTGTGTTGGGATTGCAAAACCCAGTTTCTCAAATTGCAAATACATGTTGAATATAAAACTAGCACTGAGAAGCCAGGAAGTACTTTCCAGAAAAAGGGGTAGCAGAACTTTCATTTTCACTGAACTTCATTAACCAGGTTTTAATGATCAGAAGTTCCTCTCACCCAGACAGAACATATAAAAAGGTTTTAGCATGAAAAAAAATAATTAAGAGGACTACATAGCACATGTGAAAGAACTATCTTCTAGTCACAAATTTCTTTTTTATCTTACTACGCTTTAATTCCTATACTTTATTCTATACTTTTTTTCTCCCAGAGCTACACTTTCATGTCTTAAACTAGATGCAGAACTTGGAGGCTTCTAGGATCATGCTTTAGGCCTACTCTGTAATTTAACATAATTTGTTATAACTGCTGGAATTATTAAAAAGATTTCAAGGGATAATTTTTAGAATAAAATATAACTCAAAGATTTCTCGCTGATGGAAGGCCCAAAGGAATTCAGATTTGTCTTTATATTTAGCTGTCAAGTGATGGTCATTTATCTGTACAATATATTACATTTTATATCAACTTTCCTTTCTCTGATAAGTGTAATTTTTATCTCTGAAATCCACCAGTATTTAGCACAATTCAGATATAATTGCAGAATAACTGTTCAGTATCTTTCTGTAGATTTGCTAACATGTAAGATATGCACCAAACCCCAAAATTTAATGGAGCAACTTAAACAGAGAATGCAAGGGTTGACTTCTTCTGTTACCACACTAAATGGCTAACACTGTTTTTCTCTGTGTGTCTGGAACATTGCAGGAACGTTTATGTTTTTCTTATGCTATTTATTTATCTTTAGTTTGCTTGTCTAATTCTTTCAAAATAAGCACCTTTTTTCCTCTCATCTTCTTCATTTCCTTTTTGTCTACAAAGACAGTCAGCACTATATAATGAGGAAAAAGAGGTGCTAACTCTCTAAGGAGGATGAAAGTAAGAAACCACAAAATGTTGCTTACCCTTGTGTGTGATGGTATATATTTAGTGTCTGAGCAGATAGTCTGTCCTTAGTGAGACCCAGAACAAAGCAATGGAAGATAAGTAGAGAAAAAAACTTTCCATTAGGACAAGTGAAGATAGAAAGCAGTAATGTATCATTTCTTGTCTCTTGTGCAAGGGGGAGAACAAAAGTCAAGAGTTGTGTGAAGTTAGCATCCTCATGTTAATGGTTTGATGTTGATATTTTTGGCATCATATCAGAATACCTGGAGCACAAAGACTCTTCTGAGAAAGGCTGATGAACAATTAATGACAAAATCATAGAATTATTTAGGTTGGAAGGGACCTTAAACATCATATAGTTCCAACACTGCTGCCATGAGCAGAGACACCTTCCACTAGATCACACTGCTCAAAGCCCCATCGAGCCTGGCCTTGAACACTTCGGGGGGGGGTGGGTATTCACAAATTTTCTAGGCAACCTGTTCCAGTATGTCAGCAACCTCACAGTAAAGAATTTATTTCTTATAGCTAATATAAACCTACTTTCTTTCAGTTCAAAGCCTTTCCCCTTTGTCCTGTCACTCCATGTCCTTCTTCTCTAGTTGTCTTGCAGGCTCCCTTCAGGTACTGAAAGGCCCCAGTAAGGTCATCCTGGAGTCTTTTCTTCTCCAGGCTGAAAAATCCCAATTTTCTTAGTCTTTGAAAAATGAGACTTCCCTCAAGTGCACTGTGGAAAAGTGCATCTACCCAAACTAATGGACATCACGGCACTAGAGGTAAAGACAGCACAGTTACAAGCAAATAAGTATCAGAACAATCACTATGGTCAAAAGAAGGTGAATAGGCCTTGCTGTTTACCCAAGAATTACAGAAAATGTCTAAACTGGAGCTGGAGGAACAGAATGCAGAACCTTGGCTGTACTCTGCAGTCACAAACTGGACAGTGGGTAGTTTCAACACTCAACAAACCAAAGTCCTTTAGGAGCACATTTCAGAATTAAAGTAATCAAAATGAATATAAACAAATGCTGCTTTTTAAATTAAGTGTAGAACCAATGCTAGCATAAATTCTGTCCAGTATCAAATACAAGAAAAATAGCCTAGAGAATATGATAAATCAGATTATTCTTTGACTAAGACAAAGTTTAGCCTGGGCTTTGCTATGTAACAAAACCACAAAGCTTCATTAGTCTTTATGCATCAGCACCAATAATAAATTGGAATAGGCAAACACTTCCCTGACAATATATTAGATTTATATTTCATTTTTAATAAATTACAATGAAGAAAAAGGAGCCAACCCTGAGAATTCTCAAGTGGGTATTGAATCACTGGTCATTTCACCCTCAAAAAAATTTGAAATTCAACAAGAATTTTTAAATGAACCCCCTGGATTTTAGCTTATGATTTAATCTACCAAGTTGCTAAGGCAACCAACGATTATAGCTGCTGGGCAAAATTCACAGAATTGTTAATCGATCTTAATCTGGATACGCTGCATCAGTAGTTCTTTCACAGGGTAAACAGACAAAGTTAAGAAAAGAAATTGAGTTTAATTCTTAAATTACAACGTACAATGACACTAGAATTGCAAATATGCTTTTCACAATAAACATCTATATTAGAAACACTATCTTTTAAACCAAGTGTTCCAACAGAGGGAAATCTTTTGCTGAGGTTTGTATATCACCCAGCAGTGTGTGTCTCAGAGACATCTAATCAATGAGCTTTTTAATGTGCTCGACTCTCCCTCTGCTCTGAAAGGGGAAGAATGGATTTACCCTAATCGAAACTTACAGTCATTATTATGATTGTGTTGGAGAAAAACCTTTGTATGGTGCTACTTTCAAATCTGTGTACTATTTGCCTGGCCCACTGTATAAAGTACAATGACCAGCCAAGGTATGGTCAAGAACTTTTGCGTCTCCATTCTTTATTCTGCTTTCATCATGACCATTAACCAATCACTTCAGATCTCTCTGTCTGTTCCAGGCTCCTATTTCCTATTGTTCTATCCTCCAATAGATTGATGCTGTTAGACTTAGCTACTACAGAGGGGTGTTGTGAGACCAACTAACTAGAAATTTATTTTTAAAATATTCTTAATATCAAGTGTTGTGGTTAGCTAATATATAGCACATTAATTTTAATGGCCAGCAGCAGTTAGCCTGAAAATTTATTTTCTGTTATATGGTCCCATTAAGTGTCCATAAATTTATACATAAAGATTTAGGCTAACTTTGCATTTATGAATGTACTCTCATTCTGGTTTGGTCTAATTCACTTTTAAAGTGAGCAGCTAAACCTTCTGAACATACTCTGTTAGTGTCTTATTCTTGGAATTTCTTGGAAAAGATGTAGTTAGAGTATATTATGGGGATATTTTTCACAACAAGTCAGTGTAGTTATTCAATATATTTATTTATTATTACTTAAACTGATATTTCTAATTTGGTGACTGCTCTGCACACTGTTTGCCTCATAAAATCTAGAGTATCTTTTGTTCACTTTGCTTACCCCAACAAATTCAATCTAGAATACCTAATCTGCAAAAACAAAACAGGGAAAAGTGCCTATGAAAAATTACCACAGAGAAGCATCATAGGCGAAGGACCAGCATAAGTTTCAAATAAATGCATGTGAAAGACCTTTTAGACTCCACTAGTCAAACAGGAATGTTGCAGGTATACAAACGAAGGCAAATTTTCTTTGGCAGCTAATTCAGACAGCAAACTATATGGTCTTTCACCACATCCTGGAATTTATGAAATTTTTTTATGGCAAATAATCTTATCACAACATTCAGAGATATGATAGGTAATCCTTTCTTAATAATCAATTACTATTGCTTGTGGAAATAGGGATGTGGTCCTCTCCTGTAGCACCTGAAACCAGAATTTGTTTTAGCTCTAATTCTGTAAAGGCACACAAGTGTAACTCACTGATGAACTGTGCCCTCACAATTCTACTGCATGAAATACTAAATGAGATAATGCCCCAGAAGAAAGGAAAACTGTGAAGCTGTGTTTCAGCTGGAACTGTACAATCAACTTCATTGTTTGCTTCATTGTATTTAAGATGTTTCTCCAAAAGATACAATTTTTCCACTTTAGATCTCAAAATCAAAACTGTACTGGACTAGAGAATCATGGAATCAAAAAGGCTGGAAAAGACCTCTAAATTCATGGAGTCAAACTATTAAAAGTTTTTGATGGAAAGAGTAAAGAAGGACGGAACTAAAACTGGTAGCATGAAATAGTTACTTTTTTAATCCTTCTAGTTTGCTCATCTATGTGCCTCATTTCTTCTTTCATCTTCACAATTTCTTCATTCTCTCCTCAGTGTTTATAACAAATTCCTCATTTGTTCCCATCTCTTTTCATTTTATCTGCTGTTAATTCATTTTTTTAAAGACTTCACCCCCCTCTGCGTCTTGTGTTACTTACTACCTTCCTTTCTACCTTACAGCAGCTGCTGCATTAAAATACATTTTCTAAATATCTCTCTGAAGAAACTTGTCTAACTGTTTTAGGTAAAAGAAACACCTACTGCACTGTAATGAGGACAAAAATGGATTCTCTTAAAAGGTTAAAGCTGATAAATGTATATAGCTCCAATGGTATGTTTACATTTGGACTCAATGATCCTAAAGGTCTCATCAAACCTAAATTATTCTATGATTTTATGATATTTTTAATAAGATTTTTAGACTTCTTTTTCAAATATATTCTATAATACATATACATTCACATTCCCACATATATCAATATGACTATCAGCTGCCTTTCAGCCTTCCTAAGCAAGTTAAAAAAGATAGAAAGTTTTGAACAAATAAAGGGATTTCTGTCTGAAAGATGGAAATAAAATTGTGCATTCATTTGAAAATTATGATACATTGGAAATTCTTATACACGATGTCATGTACATAACACAGGATGCTACTTCAGAATAATGCTTGAGAAGTCATAGCTGAAACACTATAAAGTGCTTCATCATTTTTCCAAATCATTCTTAAAAAAGACCCTTAACTGTAATCCTCCAAAGCTTTTCCATCAGGACAACCCAGCTTTAAACCTTTTTCTCTCTTATCTATAGAAAGTGAAAGATATCTAAATAAAATATATTACTGTGCAATAAATGCTTTTTCATCTAAAACTCATCAGTACAATTCCCTTTGAAACTCTCTTTTTTTACCAGATGCCTAATTAAAAAGGCACACTGTTTTTTTGCATTTAACAATATTCCAAATAATGGACAATAACATGGCTTTTAGGTTGAAATCCCCATCAACTTAATCAGGACTTCTGCCAAAATACAGAATATGACCGATAACAGCTATGCATGCACACAGTTACAACAAAACATTATATTAAACACTTTGGGGTTTGCTGCTTTCATCACTTGGTATTTCACCATCTTTTTTTTCCCCACATTCCAAAATGACTTGCTCACACTTGACAAGAGTTATATTTTGCCTGTCTGATTCTTGTTTTTTCCTTTACTGTTAATTCAAAATGTCATGACAGATCAAGCATGTCTAAAAATTATCGTATAGAGGGGATTTTTTTTTAAAAAAAGCGAACCAACAAACTATTTAGAAAGGTAAGGTCTATAAAAGATGACTCAGGCAAATAGCTTATGAATGACATTCTATAAATTACTTGTCACAGAATAATGTCTACATCCTCTCTAATTAACTACACAGTATGTTATAAATGTAAAAATAAAATTTTTGTAATTTCCTTTGACTCTAAATATATATAAAGAAAATTAATATCTACAGTACTGTAAGTAGAACCATTCACAGAAGATTGAACCTTAGAAAGCCCTTCAGAGCTGATTGAATCCTTTTTTTGCATTTGGTGAGGTGTGAGGGGGGGTAGAGAGGGACAGACTGCAACCACCGTAGACTGCAGCATAGCAGAGGTGCACAGACCTATGAATTGGTAATTCCAGGATTTGGATTCAAGCTACAGTGGAGTACACCATATGTGATATCCACTAGGGACTTTTACATAGGTTTTGCACTTCCTGAATGCAATATCACCCTGACCTCAGAGCTGGCTGTCAGCACACCAGATACCTCAGCTGCAAAACTTAAGGACTGAAAAATGTAAAACTATATATATATAAGTGCATTCCCAAGTAAGCAGTTAATTATATTGTGTTATTATTTATGAGGATATCAGAGGCAAGAGACTTATTCCGCTTACCCTGGATTTGTAGAAAGCCAGAAATGGCACCTCTCATCTCTCCCTTCCAAGCAATATTATCCTTAGCCTTTGGACTGTGGTGCTGGAAGGACACATGATGACTTATCCATAGAAAGCCTGCTACATGGGGAACGCTAAACAGCCTGAGCATTTCCAAAACCAGGTTTAAACATCAGTGACAAGATAAGGAAGTCTCTGGTTGTTCTTCTTGGGGGGGGGAAGTGTCTCATGAACATTTCTCAAATAACGCACCATATCCTGCCAGGAGCAGAATGGGAATGCAGTATATATGTGGCAAAGCTGCATATTTTGCCAACATCAGACATAGATGATTCATTGCATACTGTGAAGGAGTTTACTATTCTAGAGTTCACAGTCCTCCATGTGGAAATCGTATGTACTTACAGTGTGAAGGTAACTTTTATTCTTCATCTTCATAAATCAAAAGAAAGATTCAAAAATAAAAGTACTGCAGCCTGTGTTCTAATAAAGTCTGTACATGTTTTGTCACATATGCCCTGTAAATCTGTGCAAATAATGGATTATTCACTAAATAACAGAACAAAAACAAAAATCATGTCAGCTAGACCTGAAATATTTCATTCAATCTAATACAAAATTTTTTGTCTGGAGGAGGGAACATTACTTCTTCTGCTACATTTACTTTTGGATATTTTGTTCCATTTTGGAATGCCAGTTTAAAAATACAAGTCCAAAATTATTTTGCGGCTTTTAAATAAAATGTTTTGACTTTTTCAAAACAAACCTTACATTAAAAATGTCAATACAGAACACTGTAATTTCTGATCTTTTTTTCTTCCGTATTCAGAAGAAATTATTTGTTGACTTTGACTTGAAAGTTTTAAAGTAAGACTGAAGTAGCTTTTTGTGATAAATTTCCTGTTAAAAATGTCACCACCTGTACTCATGGTAAACATTACATGTAGTTAGATTCTTAGCTTAAAGCTATCATTTCTGACAATTAATATGCACTTCTGATTTTTTTCTTGTTTTGTACAGAAAATTATAGTTTTGTTGCAGCCATGTCACTTAAAACCAAGAAAAAGAAATCAGTTCTTCCCCGCATTTAAACATGATACAATTCCTTAAATATCTCAGAAAGATTACAAAATGTTTTCTAATTTCATCAGTCTGCTTCTGGAACAAGCTTCAAAGTGTACAGCAAAACAAACAAGATACCATCATCTTGTAGATCAGCTTTTTTGTTTGGTTGTCTTCCTTGAGAGTATAAACCAACAATAAAAACCTTACTAATTTTATTTACCCTATAGCAGTAACTCTGGAACAAGTGAAGTTGTGCATTAACTTGTGCAACCCCTAAGGCGACATCTGAAAATTCCTCCTTCCATTTATTTGGGGTTTTGAAGTCAACACTGAACTTCACAAAATTATTATCACCAGCTTTTTTAAAAATGAAATTAGTAGACAACCAAACTACTTTCACTAACGTATGTTTTGTTTCTCTCAATACCTGATCTCACGAGTCAATGGTGAGAAAGGTAACAGAAATGTTCTAAATGATCCAAATGTTCTCAATGATCTATTTGTTAGAAAAAGGTTAAAGTTAAGAGCATGATAAAAATACATCATAAAATTCACATATAAAATTTCAAATGATAAACACCATAATGCTTAATTTTGATTATACATCCAATGAGCATGAATCTATGGTACAAAAACATACTGTAAAATAGCAGTGGGGGGTCTTATATAGGAGTGAATTGTAAAGAACTGAAAACAATACATCATGTTTCCCTTCTATGAAGTATTAAATACCATACTGTCACCAATGCAACATTTATTTATTAATTTGTTTGTTTGTTTAGTTGTTTATTTATAGATTCTGGTAATCTAGAGGCATATAATGATATTCTTTTCAAAGAGTAACATACTCTCATAGTTTCAGTTGCCATAAGACCTTTGAGTCTAGGAATCAAAAATAAAACAGTCTTTATTATTTTGCAACAACTTGCAACATTTAAGCACATGTCACCAAGTGTTAAATCATCTCTTAAGAAGGAATTTAAAACATTAGAGATTGTTTTTTGTCCCTTCTGCAGGTTCCTGAAACTATCCCTGAGCTAGCAGATTTCTGGAGTTTCTAATCTGCACAACCTTGAAAAGGTTATGTATAACAGGTTACTATGTTCTATTAGACACAGCCCTGTTTTATCAGGCAGAGAATTATTGGACAGTAGCATGCACTGTGCTCTACAGCTCAACTGAAAACCTTAGTAAATTATAATCTTCTATCAATGTGCAAAGTTACATATGATAAACACGTTCTGGATTTTTGATCTCCTATCTACAAGGTCCTAATTTTTCATGTTCTCTCATGAATATTTCCAGATTGCAAATAAATAGACCCATATGCAACAGAATAAAAAAAGACATCCCTTCTTATGGCTTTGAGCTGTGTTTTTAAATTCTGATGGCTAAAAAGGTATTAGCTCCAACATAAGTTTCTGTTGCAGTGAAATTTTACATTTGCTATTTCTCTCTTACTCCACCACCTCTTAAACAATCACAATACTTAGATGATATTGATTAACTAGTATTTATACCAGATGAGGTAATTCTGTTTCCTTCCTCTATTTGGTTCCTCTTTTTATGGAAGTCATAGGACTTCCTCTTCAACCACTGACCCCTTTCAGATTTGATTCAATATGACCAAAGGGGAAGAAAGTCAGAGAAGGTGGAAAAAATTAGCGTCATAATGTAATATAGTATTTTGTCCAGAAAACATTAAAAAAAGAGGTTTTTCTGTTTTCCCATTGCAATCCATATATTTCCTTTTCTTCTTTATCCATTTCTAAAAGCTTTATGCTATTGAGCTTCTTATGGCGTGAGAATGCTTTCAATTTTTCAGTTCTCGATTTCTGCCATTCATTTGTAAAGATTTTGCTTAGTGAATTCAGTCACTTAGAGATTTGGCCACAAAGCTGTAAGATATCCTTAAAACATTCAGCTAGTTGAGTATGTATGAGTAATTTATATATCCCTTTCCATTGCAAATACGTATATTTTTCAAAATTACATTTTATCATCAATCTATTCTTCCAGTTCTATTTAATTCAACTGAAATACTTCACAGCTTTGTCTTCTTTCCAGTACCCAAAATAATGGTATGTCATCTGCAAGTTGCCCTGTTTGTATTTCTATAGCATTGTCTAGGACAGATTTCAGTATGTGTATAGGTTTTCCCCGGTATAGGTTGTCTTAGAAAAACCTTAGCCATAAGCCTTCTGCCATATTCCAGATAGTCCGTTCATTTCTCTCAGTTGTTGTGATCACTGACACTCTGATCTTCCCCAGTACTTTATTTTCAGAAGTATTTTCTTCCTTCGCATCTTGTAGTGATAGGACTTTGTCAAAGTTATTTAGTAAGTACAAATAAGTTACTTCTTTTCCACTTATTACTAATTTACTGACACTATCAGAGATGCCATTAAGCTAAAAGTATTCCATTTTTCCTTTACAGAAACTATTCCTGTTCATTCAAATCCCCATTACGTTTA
Source organism: Oxyruncus cristatus (assembly GCA_013399855.1). Lineage (NCBI taxonomy): Eukaryota > Metazoa > Chordata > Aves > Passeriformes > Cotingidae > Oxyruncus > Oxyruncus cristatus. The sequence continues at coordinate 37,626 of VXAY01004090.1, forward strand.
TCTCATTAAAAGTATCTGGCACAGATTTTTTAATGTATAATTCCCAAGATCATCCCTAGAGTTTCTGAAAAGACAGATAAATATTTCCTGCCATCCAGTCCTCTGAATGAAACAGCTGTGACACTGCACATTTTTATTAACTAACCATCAGCCTTCCTATTCTGTTTAATTAATACGACGTGTAAGAGAGAAAGATTTTTGTCTACTTTTTTTTTCTTCTGCAAATATACAACACCACCACCAACTCGTAAAAATATAGAGTTAAATTACACCAACTGCAATTTTACTTGTATCTCTGGAAAACAGACTGTACCAAGCAGAGAGAGTTCTTTGCTCCTAGGATCAGGTTTTGTCCCTGAAAGATATCCACAGTTCCGGGACCTCTGAGGAATGTGGTTTGGACCACCCCTGAAACCCTCCAAAATCTGCAAAAGAGAAGCTGACATTGATATAAATAAAGACAATGAGGACAAGTGCGTGGTAGATTCCTACTCTGTGACCTTAACACTTCAGAAAAATAGATGGCACTGGAGCAGGAATACTCAGGGTCTACATGGTCTAGCACTGCACCTGCATTAATCAATCTTTGAGCAATGTTAGCAATGCAAGACATTGTTTTCCAATTCCCCATCATTTTCTCCATCTTTTTTTGCTGAAGGAGTGTGAAGTGGGAGCTGCAGGGTAGACGCAGTACATAGAAAGGCCAAATTGGGGATGGAGGTGGGATTAAAAGCATTAAAACTATGATTTCCTGTCTCCTCCATTTTTTTAATTTTTTCTTATGTAGTCATTCTTGTCCCAGACTGCCACAGATGCAGATGCAGCTGCCTGGGTAGCCACTGTGCCCCTCAGCAAATCAATCTTCTCCTTCTCTACTGTCATTCAGACCACATATGTTAAAGGGAAAGGAAAGCTGTGAAAAATACTGCCTGATCAAGGAAACAGGCAATACTCAGAGAAGAGAAAGCACTTCCAGAGTATAAGGACTTTTTGCAACTTCTGCATCTCAACATTCCATAATGTGTTGCCCTAATGGTTTTTCTGTTAACTTATTTCATCAAATTGTTAACTTATTTCATCAAATTGTTAACTTATTTCATCTTAGTAAGATCTTATCACAGGTTAAAATGACACTGCAGCCCCCAAGATATTGACAGAAAAATTAGAGTACACCATGATGCTCTTCACCAGTGCTCCCAGAAGGAAGAGTGTGTCAGATGAAAGCCATTACTAAACAATAATTACAATATTCTAATAAATAAATTTATGGAGAATTTGAATTTGACAGTCTACTTATCATAGGTCTTCAATATCAAACCTAGTAGGCCAACAGAAGGAGTTTGTGAGAAGAGAGGTGGAGATGAAGACCTGAGAAAAAAGGGTCACTATGATGATGTGCCAAATCTTGTTACATTACATCTCAAGCCTCTTAATAAGCATTCACCCTATCAAATTAAGAAAATTCATTTATACTAACTATTATGATTAAAATTATGTTGAAACACCCATCTAATTGAAAGTATAGTAACACTCATCAACTCAGTTAAACAGCATGTGGAGAATTAAATCAAGGATATTAATTGATTAACACAGTAAGTAAGTGGTGGTATGTTAGTTAGGGGGTTACTTTCTATATCGGGCAATCCTGGCAGATTCTTATTTTTACGTCCCTTTAGTTAAAAAGGGACTCTATTCTCAGAAAAATTTTCCATCCACCAAGGATGGTTTGGTTTTTTTTCCAAATGTATATTTGTCCATGTATTTCTCACTCAGTGAGATGCAAAGCATCAGTGCAGTGCTGATAGGAAAACACCAATAAATGCAACAAGATAGCACTGGTCTGTAATTCAGCCTGAAGATATGAACATCTCTAGCTAAAGAAATTACAAAGGAATTATACAGTAGTTAGAAAGATATAATTTGATTGTAATAGGTAGATTATTAGATAAGATTTGAATATACACAGGGATTCCTATTAATTTCTGCTCATTTGCATTGGTTTTAGCCTGGGCAACTCTGTGTTATCACAACATTAAAGCTTTTCCTTGTCTGTATCATGCTTGAGACAATGGAACCCTGCACTGGTATCACAGCCCCTGGGTAATACTAAAACCTAAATTATCATCATCATCATTCAGATTGAATTAAGAGGCTTGGAAAGAATATGCATCTAGGGGGGAATTTCCAGACCAGTCTTGCGTAGGTCATTACTGATAGCTATAATGAGAAGGGCAGTGGCATATCTGCTTTGATGTATTCAGGAGCTGGAAGGACTGCACTAACCTGGTCAATAATCTTGATGTAGCAAAGATAAAATAATATGAGCTGTGCTACAGGATGATGACTCCAAGAATGGATGAATTTCATCCTCTCCCACACCTCTCATTTTATTATCAGATGAGATTCTCAAAAAGAATTTAAAAGGGTTTATGACTTACAGTTCTTTGAAAATCAAAGGGAGATGTATTTCTGCCTAAATTAGGCTAAAACCTACTTTTCCCAAAAGCCTGAATATAAAAGCTTTTCAAGATTATATATAAACACCACCGCCACCCACGGGTTTAGCAGTGTTTGGGAAAATTTTGTACTTATCCACCCACACATGATCCAACTGAAGTCTGCAGAGCATTCACCCACAGAGGGATATGACCCACCGTGTTTGTGTCTAGAATCGTGGAGTAATACTAAAAAAAACCAAAATTTCAGTCAGAGAAGTCCAGCAAAAATCATTTGGGGGCTGCTATTTTTGTTCAGGTTTCTTCCTCTGTAATCCCCAGAGGCAATGCAATGAGCAGCTACTACACGGGCTCAGCCTCCTTTGAATATTAAATTACTGAAGTTCAGAAGAATTTAATTAGTATCTCACCTACTTACCATCTTGCAATGATGCATCTCCTAAAATTATTGTACTACATTACAAGCAATTTCAGCTTAATTGAATAACTGGAGTAAAACCTGGGTTCCAATTGCCAGAATTATCTACATTAAATAGTTATAACTGACTTAAAAACCAGAAAAGGTAAGATGATCTCTATGCATGCTATGATAGCAGGTTTATGGCAGATACTCTAGTATTCACCCCTAATATTACCATATTCACCCCTAGGATTACCACACTGTCAAAAGAAATATGTTTAAACAACATTGCAGATATGCCACTGGTCTGGGTGTGAGAAGCTGAATAATTACAAAGTCAAATAAGGCTGTAAGGTAGCAAAATATAGGCTCTAAATTATTTTCAAATATACCCCTTATTTTAACATTTTGTTCCTCTTTCCCCCCAGCTGCACATACCTATGTGCACTTCAACCACCGACTGCCAAACTCCCTTCTCATAGTTCCTCACACAAACTTTTTGTAAAATAAATTTTCTGACTTGTACTGGAAGCAAGAAAGGAAAAAAATTGCAGAGACAGTCAGAGTGAGAAAGGAAAAGAGCAACGGGACAAAGTCCAAATTGGATTTTCCTCAGCCTGTTCCTCTACCCTGCTGCATTTCATGCAGTTCCAAACTGGCTCAGATCCTCCTTGGTTTGAGACAATGACCTAGCATAGGAGGTCAGCTGCTGAGTCATCCTGCTTCAGCAAGAAAGTATGAGAAGAAAAGGTGTGGTAATAAGGTCAGTCTATGAAAGGTGAAAAGCAACAGATGTATGTTTCTGATGGCTCTCTATAGTCTAGTCGAGTACAGAGAGTTCCTAAGTCATTCTGAAGATAAATCTGTACTGGGAGACATGGAATCACCAAGGTGGGAAAAGACTATAAGAGTTCATCTGTTAACCTAACACTGTCAGGTCCACCACCAAACCATGTCCTTGAGGACTACAGCTATATGTCTTTTGAACATGCCCAAGGATATGATTCTACCACTTCCCTGGCAGCCTGCTCCAATGCTTGACCAGTCTTTCAGCTGCGAAGTTTTCACTAACATCCAAATATTAGGAAATACCTATCCTGCTTCTCTGCCGTTACATTGTAAAGTGAGATTGACTCCACAGTTTCCAAATGAGGAAGGTACAGCCCCTAAACAAAGGAACACAAAGTCCCTCAAAGGCATAAATGTTGAAATTCCCAGTACACAAAGTGATGAAGGAGAATAGGGGATGCAAGCAAAGTTTTCTAAAGCAATCCCAACACTTCACTGTTTTAGCAGCCATAATGGACTTACACAGTGATGCTCTACCACTTTGCCCAGCACTGCTTCTCTTCTGTTTGGAAACATAACTGGAACAGGCTCCCCAGGGAAGTGGCTTCAGCCAGTTTTTCAGACATTTTCAGACATTCTCCAACATTACAGGTAAGCAATACAGAAATGCCTTTTTCTTAACTTTACTGTACTGATTCCCATTTGCCTTAAGTAGATATCAACATCTCAAGGATACTGAAAAAATAATGCCTTTTCTAAGCAGAAGTAAAATTATGAACATAATAATTAGGAAAATAACCCAGTTTCAGCCGAAACCTCTAATTCAATTCAGATCTGCTCAATCTGCAGATTTGTTGCAAAATAGTGAAGGAAACAGCCTAGTGACTGCTAAAAAGGAAACAGTAGCAATTTGAATGTGAAACCATATGCAAGTGTGGTCTTCAGAGGCTGGTCGATGACTCTAACACACCCAGAGTGTTACATTGTTAACTTTGCAGTATTTCGGCCAATTCCCAGTAATTAATATAAGTCCTTATACTCACATGCTATGTACTGTCACTGAAAATTCTATTTCCCTGCTTGGCATTTACTCATCTACTTGATCAAAGACACAATTTGGGACACTGACTTCAAAGTAAAAATTTGTTTATTTGCTGTAAACACCAATACTCTTTTTAGCCTTTCCAATATCATGTTATCAATTATAATAATTTTATTAAATCTATTATCAAGTTTAACGATTTTTTTATTTGGAAGCACAAACTTCAACCACTAAGGGCTGATTAAATCCAATGCAGCAATTCAAGCAGATGCTTATTAAAACTGTAGAGGAAGGAAGGCTTTGAAAAAATCAGCTATGTAGACTTTCTTTGAGAATGCAGTCATTTTCTACAGAACACACTTTAACCTAAAAAGCTGTCTTCCAGCTCTTGTGTATTGAAAAGTCTCATTCTGTTCACATCTGGAAGATAACAGATGCAATTTGGTGTGCTTGAATTTGTTGGCTGAAAAAACTAATTGCATTTTCTGTGGCTCAGAGTTTCTGTAAGTATTAGTAGAATAAAAGCTGCCCAGGGTGCTGCCATTTCAGTGGGCAACTGAGATCCACTCGACTTGATAATATTCAACTATATTTCACATTGCCTTTGTTCAGGGAGAAGAGAACCCATCTTTTAGCTGCAAGAAAAATAACAGAAACTGTCCATAAAGACCATGTATGACAAAGGAGAGACAGGGAGAACTGTGTCTCCTCTTCTCTAAAGGAGCCAAAAAGCAAAACGATCAATAAGAGTGCAATTGTCTCGTACAGCAGGCCATCAATCGTTACATGTTAACAGCTCCCTGGTACAAACTTGTACTTCATGGGTGGCTTGCAGAATTAACAAGATCCACGTGTAGGCATAGGAATGGATAAAAGAGAAAAGTAAGAAAAGGAGAAATATAGGAATGGATCCCAAAGGTAATTCGGAAAAAGAAGCAGGAAAAAGGAACACTGATTAACCATGGAAAAGAGAAACAACATGATGGGAATGAGAAAGATAGCACTGTGAGAAATCAAGTTAGTAAACACTGCAGGTCTTAAAAAAGTCACCTGAGTCTTCAAAACTGACTTTTTTTTTAACATTTACCCCAATTGCATCAGCTTCAGTAGCAATATTGAAAGATTATTAGAAAGCTAGTAACATGATCTTCTGAAATAGAGAACTAAATGTCAAAAAGCATTTAAAACCTTTCTGAGAAGTCTCAATTAGCTATTGATCCCCAGATCACAGAACCATAGGATCACAGAATGGTTTGGGTTGGAAGGGACATCAAAGATCATCTAGTTCCAATGCTCCTGTCCTGGGAAGGGAGATGATGTCACATAGTAATAAGATTGTTAAGATGTCGCACAATAATAATCCCAAAAACTCTTATTTACACTCAATTCTTGAAAAGAGTTGGAAAATAATAGCCAGTTCAGAAACATCTGTTTTGCTTTTAAATGTCCAAATTCTGTTGTTTTTTTCACAGCTCCACAGTCCACAAAACTACATTACAATGAGATGAAATAAGAGCTATGAGAAACAGGAGTTTAAAAATGTTGGAAATAGCATTTGTATTAGCTTAAATACTTCTTAGTCAGGCTGCCAAGATATTCTTTCATAAGGTTTGACTAGAAAGTTTCTGTCCTCTTCATCCGGGAGGCTGCACCCATCCAGAGCTCCTGGAAATGAAACTTCTGTTTTCTTTTACACCTGATACTGACAAAAGCCAGAACATTCTTAATGTGTCACATCACTGCATGTATAAACACATGTATCTCCTATTGAGTGAGAGAATTATCAGTATATTCCTCAGTGAAAGGGCATTATGGCAGTTTAGTGCTTCATTTAAAATGTAGAGTACATTCCCAAGTGTCAGCAGTAGCTGAAGTCTGACAGAAGGGCATTTCAGCTACTGAGCTCAGGGAAACAACTGGTGTTAAACCTGTCTGACATATCTGAGAAAAATCCCTCCTGTTACAGTCTGACTAATAACACCAAGATGCTTTATTGCACTTTTCAGCAGTAGGTCACAAAACACTTTGGAAAGGTGGCAAACATCATTACAGATACTTTACAAATATACTGATATTCTGGTACTTCTAGCCCTGGAGAAAGGAATTGGCAGAACATACAAATCTTATGTTTGCAGCATCTAGTAGATATTCCACAGATTTATTGCATATATTTCATTTATTTCAGATGAAAGCCCCCCTCCCCCCTTTAAAATAGTCCATCTCTCTGTTTATTTTATATTCTATGAGCATTTCATATGGCCAACACACCAAGATGATAAAAGCTCAGTGAATTACAGGGAAGCAAGGAATAAATATGAAAAACATTACAGAAAGATAACGAGAAAAAATGATTCTTGGAATTTCTTATTTTCTTGATTGTAAGTGAGAGACATGGTCAAAAATATTTGCAATATATCAGGCTTTTTTTTCCCCCCCTAAAAAATAATATTCAGAAACAAGACTGTCCTCTAAAAAGAACTCTGCTACCCAAAAAGAATAAAAGATAAATCAGCCAATTAACACTAACGCATAAAGGACCCAGTAGATCAAGAAAAGAGAGTCTCCTGAAACAGCAATTAAGATTAACATTTGAAAAGGCCTGCAATACCTAGGAGGCCCATAGAAAGTAAACAGGGTCCATAGCCTGAAAATCTTTTCAAATTCCTTTGAAAATTCCTTTTCTCATTCTTCAGGAAAGTCTAACAACATATGATGGGCTAGTAGATACTGTCAGAATTTGCTTTGCTTGTGTCCATCAGAGGCCACCATTTATTTTGCCAAAAAATAAAGGATTGCAATGCCTGAGGTTTATGTTAAATTGCTGAGATTTCTCCAATTAAATCACCCACTGACAAAAGCAATTTTATTTGGTTTCTCTTTTATTCTGTTAAAAGCTGGAAAGATAAAAAGATACTCTCTGCCACTACATAAATCATGTGAAAAGCTATCAATCAGAAAGCCAAGGGAAAAAAACATCAAGCCCACAAAACGATGGACTTAGCTATGATGACAAAACCAACAGAAAGTATTCTTTATTAGTAACTGTTGTTCATTGTAACATTCAAATTTCACAGCATTTAAGGACTTTCTTTAGATTAAGACAAAGACTCAAAAATGGAAGACATTCCCACCCTCATGAAAATGAGGGACAAAATATTACTCAAAATGCTAATTTATAAACTGCTTATTTTGACTTGAAACATAATGAAATAAAATCAGAATTCAGAGCTACTTTTGCCACTTCTGTAAGAGCAGAAACAGACACAGGCACATTTGTGAGTGTCCTTTGTCTCTTTTTAATCTGATTGCATTTTTATATTAAAAAGCATAGATCACAGATACAGATCTATGATATATGCTTATCTGCTGTTACAGTAGGAGATAGAGAAAAGCAGTACATGATTAAACATGTAACAAGTGTTGTATCTTAATGAAGCAACCTACTGAATATTCAGTGGAATTCACTAACGGACTGACTGCAGCATGGGGCTTTGCCAATAACTGCATACTAAAAAGGATGGGGGGGGGGAAGACAAAACAAAACCAACTCCAAAACACAAAGGCTGGGAAGCTACCAGGGCAGAGATCAAAAGTATTCTTATAAGATCATTGCTACTCGGCTGAGCCACCCTGGGGATAAAAAATGCTTCATGCAGATCAGCTATACTTATAACATGTAGTCCCTGTAAGCAAAGGATGCAAGATTAAATTTTAGTTGTCTTGCTAATATATCCATGCATTCATTAATATGTCCTCTATATAACCCCAATTAATTTCGCAACTGCAAGAGAAAACTTCAGACTGCTGTTCCTGCCATGCAACAAAGCCTCAGCCTCTCTCAGTCCTCCACTGCTCTTAAAAAGCCTCTGAAATGCGGCATCTTTGCTCTGGAAGAACAGCCTGTGCTGTGGCACTGCCTCAACTCTTTGTCACACCTCAGCAACAGAAACTAAAACAAATCCAGCCCTATATTTTTCTCTTCCTTATCCAAACTTCACCCCTGGCATAGCATTCTTCCCCTGTAACAGGAATTAAGAGGTCTCAGCAGCTCTGGAAAAATAAATGGGATTTCTTATCACAGTTAGATTATCACCTCAAAAGAAACTACATTTACACAGGAGTATCAGGCATGGTAATGCTGAAAGCTGCAGTAACCAGCTTTCCCTATGTAAATCTGGTTCCCCGGAAACTAGAGATATTTACAATTACATGAGCAGAGGACTGCCCTGCAATTACTCAAGCCTGGTCTAGTGGAAGGTGTCTCTGCCTAAGGAAAGGGAGTTGGAACTAGATGATCTGAAAGGTCTCTTCCAACCCAAACCATTCTGTGATTCTGTGATTTAAAACAGCTACACAGCTCTGTTGAGTGTATTTCCTTATGCTGTTTTACAACTCTGTGCAGCAATATCCCAAGATAATTTACAGTTCACGTGATCCACTGCAGGATTCCAGAAGGGTCTTGGAGTTTGCTCTTTTCACAGTACCTGTAACTAGTGTATGACTTTGGTTTTTATACAGCGTTCAATACCAAGAAAACAGACCCAGAGTTTGTTGAATTGAAAAATGGGACTTTTGCATCTGAAAAAAAAAATTGCTATAGCATGTTTTGACTTCATTTATCCAAATTGTCTTTAGAACCCAATTTTTCTTAAGTCAATGTTAATTCATGAAATAATTAGCTCTTGCCTAATCTACATTTTTAGACACAAAAAAAATTACTCTTTATGACAGTTACCAGGAAGCTCAGCCTAATACATTTTTCACAGAATTATTAATCATCCAGGCTCATTCTCAGAGCCTCTTTCCTCATCTTTGTTAACTTGTTGGACAAGCATAGCAACCACTGTAGGGAGGTCTGACTCACATGGGGATAGGGAAAGCTTCTGAGATGGGCAAAGAAAGCTGTATCATTACAGACAGAAGAGTGTCAGATTCCAGGACCTTTCAAAGAAAATGACCTTCCTGCACCCAGGTAAATAAAAAGAAGAATGATAAGCATGCAGAGGATACACACTTACCAGAAGATTGGAATTGGGAAACAGAGAGAGATCTGCCTTAGAGCAGACAAAAAACATCTTTCCCCCACTAGATACAGAGAATCTCAGAGAATCTTCCAGTCACTAGTGGCTCTCCCCACAGCTCTGTATTGGGTTCAGTCCTGTTTAATGCTGTTACTGATGATCTGAATAAGGGGATTGAGTGTAAATTTGCAGATGACACCAAGTGAGGTGAGAGTGTTGATCTGCTAGCTGGTGGGAAGGCTCTGTGGAGGGTCTGGACAAGCTGGATTGACGGGCTGAAACCAGCGGTATGAAGTTCTACAAGGTCCTGCACTTTGGTCACAACATCCCCATGCAGTGCTACAGGATGGGAGCAGAGTGGTTGGAAAGCTGCCTGGCAGAAAAGGACCTGGGAGTGTTGATCAACAGCAGCTGAACATGAGCCAGCAGTGTGCCCAGGTGGCGAAGAAGGCCAAAGGCATCCTGGCCTGTACCAGCAACAGTGTGGCCAGCAGGAACAGGGCATGGATTGTCCCCCTGTACCTGGCACTGGTGAGGCCGCACGATGGGTACTGCGTCCATTTCTGGGCTCCTCACTACAAGAAACACATTTAGGTGCCGCAATGAGTTCAGAGAAAGGCAACATTGTTGGGGGAGGGTCTGGAGGGTAACTTCTATGAGAAGCAGCTGAGGGAGCTGGGGTTATTTAGCCTGAGAAAATGAGGCTCAGGGGTGACCTATACAACTACCTGAAAGGTGTAAGCTGGCCTCTTCTCCCAGGCAACTAATGACATGAGATTCAAGTTGGACTTCAGGAAGAATTTCTTCATGGAAAGGGTTGTTCAACATTGAAAAGGACTGCCCAGGAAGGTGGTGGAGTCACCATCCCTAGAGGTGTTCAAGAAACCATTGGATGTGCTTGGTACTTTAGTGCCATGGCCTTGTTGACAAGGTGGTGATCAGTCAAAGGCTGGACTTGATCTCTGAGGTCTTTTCCAGCCTAAATTAATCTGTGATTCTCTGATTCAAGTAATGAGAAAGAGAGGGATTTTTGCCATCAACAGGGAAAAAGAAGAAATGAAATCAATATTCTGGTGCATTGGGAAATGCAAACCTTCTTCTCTACAGCAGTTCGTATAAATGTCAATTCATGGATAATCTTGACTTTGGAGGCCGCTGAGACCATTTACTCCATCTGGAGATGTTTGTTTTTTTTTTTCCTCTTTCCACTCAATAGTCATTCCATCAATCCAGCTGGGCTGCAGGACAAAGCCCCAGGACAGAAAGAAATGGAGGAATAGCTAGAGTGGCTCCTTCTCTTCCAGAAAGTGAGGCCATGAAAGATGAGGCAACTGAAAAGGTTTGTTCCTGATCATCCCTGTTTGAAAATAACTTAGGTTGAGAAAATAACAGTAATTTACCTGTTTACTTGATTTTGCACATCTGTCATTGATGCTTATAGTCAAACCTGGCATTAAATTGGGAAATGAAGATAGCTGGAATAGCCTGACATTTAAAATGTTCAGACAACCAAGGAGATACAAGATTCTTACAGGGATTTTTACTGTTCAGCTTATCTAAAAGAAGTGGCATGTATCTAAAAAGCAAAAGTAAATCTAACATCACAATAATACTAATAAGGTTCATTTAGGAGTCAGAGTTATAATTCATTTAATGAACACTGATTAGCTCTATTCCTAGGAGGAAGGTAAAGAGACACACATTTAATTTAGAGACAGAACCTGCATGTCTGAATTTCAGGTACAGTTGTGTTGAATTCAGATTTCCAAAAACACCAGAGATTCACAAAGCACTTTTTACTGAATTAGCACTTTCCAAGCTGTTTAAGAAAAACCTCCGTAGTATATAATGAAGCTTTATAGTTGCAGACCAAAGGATTCTGAGCTTACTGCACCATCTCGTGTCAAACGAGGGGAAGTGCAAGAAAATTATTTTATACTCTTTTCATTACACTACATCCTTTAACAGATTAATAAAACACAATTTCATCACCTCCATAAGTTGCAAAGAACATTTATCATCTTAATATGGCATATCTAACAAAACTTGTCCAATCTTAGCATTTTCCCAAATGTTAACACAGCCATGTAACTGAAAACTTCCTTTACAACTTCAGTGTTTGACATTCAAAGTTGCTTAAGCTGTTGAAAATTTTGTCGTCTCCACACTAATAAGCAGATCAACCTTTAACAGAAGTTTGAAGCTTTCTAAAATTAAACATTTTCCAGTACTGATTTGAGTGTACATGAAATGCTAAGGGAGAGTAGAAAACCAAAGTTAATGCAAAATACACGTCATTTGCAGAAGTAAAAAACACAGAGAAAAGAGGATCTGTTTTCCATCACAACTGTTCTTGCTCATTACTATCTTCTGAAAGGGAGTAATCTGGCTAGTGCATACCTGATTTTAGGTACTTGGAAGCAAAAACAAACCTAACTTTAATTTCAGAAAATCAATTCACATTTCGAAACAGTATTAATCATAATCAGTATATGTGTGTGTCAAAGAGATTTTCAGAATTTCTGAGGATGGGATTTCTTATTATTCAGCATATATAATTACTGCAAAGTTGTTAAAGAAAATTATTTTTATATTTTGCTTTCCAAAAAAACCCCTTCCAAAGTAATCAATAATCACAGAATCCTGGAATCACAGAATGGTTGAGTTGGAAGGGATCATATTAAGAATCATCCAGTTCCAACCCTCCTGCCATGGGCAGTGACAACTTGTACTAGAGCAGGTTGCTCAAAGCCCCATCCAGCATGGCCTTGAACACTTGCAGGGATGGGGCAGCCACAACTTGTGCCAGTGTCTTGGCACCTTATTCTATAGGATTTCTTCCTAATATCCAATCTAATAATCTAATAATTATGACTTCCATTATAATATTTCTGGACTACATCAAACCACATAATCCAGAATATGAAATTACAGTCAAATTCTTTAAAAGTTTGTGTACTTCAACTCGATATAAAATTTAAGATGCTTCATTTTTATGCAAGCTGGACCATATCAGGCATTTTGAATCATGTGTGATGAAAAAAGATGGCCTGAATCCTTCCATCCTGAGTGTTAGAAAATGTTTCAAGAATCCTTGGAATGTTGTACTCGGACAGGCCCATGGTTTTTCTGCCTGAATTTCACCCATCCACAAAAGCTTGTAACTAATGATGCAAGCATTTCGTCAAGCTGACTAGCCGGTTTATGGACGGAAACTGACATGTGCACTGAAAACGTGGGAGCAGGGTGACGGTGGCAAACAGTCTACACACACAGACAAGGTATAACACCTATGGCTTCCAGAGACGGCTGTGGGCACTGGTCAGTTGCAGGGGGCTGGAAGCAGCCATCCCAAAGGGCAGCTTTATAATTGTATGGTCTTTGCAGCTTTCTTTCCAAATGAACCCAAATGTGTGGAAACAAGCAACTCTTTCTTCTGCTAAAGGCAAGTCACTTAGGAAAAGTGATGTGATTAAGATGGACATGTGACTTGGTCTTTGGACAACACTTTGGTTCCAAAGCAACTTAACTAGAATATTTTTACGCTCAAACATTTTTCTTTTATGATATTATTTCACAAAAAAATATTGGGCTAATCATCCTGTCATCAGGTCATTGTGCAGCCACTAAACACAGGACACACAGGAGATTATGCGATCCCTGTTTTGGTGTCAACGAAACTTCCCACTCTGATCAGAACATTCACGAGACTCTCTGGCAGTCACACTCCCAGTGCGAGAGACTTTCACTGCTGGGACCGGAGCCCCTTCACAGCAGGCAGCTCCAGCTCCAACGAGTGCCCCTGCTTGACCCCCTGCACACCCCACACTCACACAGGCAGAGCAGGTTCCCTTCCTGGTTCGACCAAAGATTTCCCATAGCAGAGTCTCAAATGTCTTGTTCCATAAGGCAATTTATTCACGTCGCAGTAACACAGAAACAGCCTGAGCTGGTGCCTCTGAGGAGGAACCCCGGACAAAGGAACCCCTGGGCTTTTACTTAATGATATCAAACTATAGGATGGAAAGTCTGTAATTGAAGACGTTAACCAATTTTGACTAGATTTTGGAGTACTGGAATGCTATTTCTCAACTCTGCGGAAATCATTATGATAAAAAGCTTCTGAACAGGGATTTCAGTCAACTCCCAGAAACAGAACTGAATCCAAAGCAAGTAATTCACATAGGAAGGGCACTACAGTGCCACAAGCTCTAGCAGGTTTTCTCCAGCTTCCTGACGTAATTCTCTACTGAAGGTTAAATGATGGGACATAGACTGCAGAGGAAAGAAAGCAGGAACTTCAAAGCCATTTGACGAGAAAAACTGCTAAATTTAGATTAAATAGCAGGCACGAGATACTAAGTGGCAGACATGAGACACTGTGAATCTGAAGGAAAGGAAAGGGACAGGGTCAAAGATAAAAATCCGCAGACTGAGGGGAGAAGTTGCAGAAGACAGTCATTTCCAAGAGCAAATACTATATGGCTCCTCTCTTTCTGTCACTTCAGAAAACAGCAGCAGACAACTTTTTCCTGTCACAATAGCAAATTAGACTGGGAGCTGTTTTAAGGCAACTGTAAATGTCTGGGGATACCTTTCACCTCACTTCCCAATGAGCTTTTTATCATCACTGCTATACCCTCAGCTTGAATCATATAACCTTACTTTCAAGTAAGATTTCCTTTCTTTACATTCTCAAAATGTAAAGAAAAATATCTATTCATGAATAAGAAACACCACTGTAATCATAATACTAAAGAAGTCCTAGAGGAACAGGGATGTTTCCCTTCCAGGCAAGAAATTGCTTTGTCTGTGTTTGTCCCTGATATTACACAGAAGCCCCATGGAGGTAGTTGATTTCAAATAACTAAAGTGATAACCTCAGCCTAAGATATATCATTGCTCGGTACTGCTGGCTTCTGCAGTAGAAGCTAGGTAAGTAACGCAGAAAGCTGCTAACACAAGAAAAGACAAACAACATACAAACTAAACACAGGACGAACAAGAGCAGAGGACAAAGATTAATTCACATGGCTATTCCATGAAGGCTCAATAAACACCAGCTGTATTCACATCAATCTTTAATAATAAACATTTCCTTTTACTTGTAACCATGCTGTAAACACTCCACTAGGCAAGCAATGCCCATTTCACAGGCTTTGAGCACCAGAAGGAGCAAAGCCCATCTGCCTTGTTTGCTGCTTAGTTAATTGCTGGAATAAAATCATTACCCAGAACATCACTGCCTCCAGTAAAAAATATTCTTCTTTTTTTCCCCTTCTCAGGCCTAGTAGAAAATAAAACAGGAAATTCATTATGCTCATCACTACATTTATGCTCCTTCCATTAGAGAAGTTCTATGAATATTTTCAAACTACTGCAGTCTTATGAAAGAGCAAATGTAAATTTTTGGAAATGGATTTCTTTTTGGTTATTATACAGGTTCATCAAGAAGATGAGCATTTTTGCACAAGAAGATACATCAGAGGTCACCAGACACATGTAGAGAAAAAGCTTCTATATTTTATAAATAGTTGGCTTAGTTAACAGAAAGATATCTCTACCGCACTCTGAATTGCATCAAACTACACAGAAAATAGCAAGTGCTTGAGCAGTAAGGATATGAATAGTGGCAAATGAGCTCCTTTTTCAGGCATAACTTGTGACTTTGATACAGCTTTTTGAGAGATGAAAGAACTAGGATTCCATCAGACGGATACATTTACAATATTTTTTTCAGTTTCTGAACAACGAAACAAGGATAATTAGGAAAATAAGTCTGCCATTTCAAAACCACCATGATATTGAGGCCAAGAACCTGCATTATTCCTTTCTCAATGTAGAGAAAAACAGGCTAATTTGCCAGGAATTATTTTTACTCAAGAAAAAAACCCACTCAAAGCAAACAAACTCACATCTCAGCACAAAGTTTTGTCAACTATACCTGTTACACTACAGCAAGCCTTTAAAACCCATCACAGGACAATCAATTTGCAGTGATACGTTTCAAAAAGCAGCTTTTCTATTTGTACAACAAAATAAGTTTCCAAAGCATTTCATGCTACACGTTTTCTCATATTTGAGGACCAAAGCCGCGGGCAGTATCAATCCTACCTTCAAAGGAGAAATGTGCGACTGTAACACATATCCATGGACATTCTCTATTTGAGACAAGTTCTTCTCTGACACGTGAACAAGCTCTGGGCCTCTCACTTCATGGGTTAAACGAGGCAAAGTATGATCATGTGGAGCATCCTCATCTTGATAACGATATTTCTAGACAGAAAAAAAAAAATAGCAAGGAAGAACAAATAAACTTTGAGGAGACAATTCATATGTGTTAATATAATTACAGAATAACAAAGTATCAGAGAGTAGGCAATAATTATTGGATTTCCTAACCTGTTTGGGAAAGAATGCCTCATTTTTTTAAAATATTTTATCAAAGAGAGAAATGTGGTATTTGTCAGCAGTACAACAAAACTTTCACCATCAGGTAGACTTCTAAGACAACACACTGATAATGAAAAAAAGGACACGTTATCAGCTGAGCTGTGGTGTCAAAGCAGTTTCACATCCCCATATTAACAACTGCACCGAGGTATTTTCCACTTAGCAGTGTGTATGCTGATGCTGGAGAGCACAGATACACTTCCATAGAGCCGCAATCCGGTAGAAGATTCCCCTCCAGTAAAGCTCTCTCTGAGCACAAATGGGGTATGAGGTGTTACAACCCTCTTCTCCATGGAGACATAACATGAGATAAAGGAGACAAGTAGCTCGTCCAAGATCCTAAACAAAGCTTGTAACAACAAGGAATATAATCCTAAAAATCAAATTGAATGACTAGATCTGTCCTTCAGCTTAAATCCTTTGTAAAAAGGCACCACCCACTTGGCTGGCAGATCCAGCTGTGTCCTGAGGAGGGCCCATTGGATCAAAGTCTAAGACCTATTCGGATGGCCATATAAGAAAAATAAGTCTGAAGTCCAGGTACAATCACAAGGACATCACAAAGAAGACCTCTTGCTGCTCATCCATTTAACTGTGTTAATTCAGCTCTACAGTGTTACTTCATTTACACATCCCTCCTAAGGAAAACATCCCAGTGTATTCCTGCCTTCACTCACATATGGAAATGTTTCAGCAGTTGCCAATTATTTTCAGATTACACATGTGACATGATTTATTCTCTTATTTTCTGGATATGCCTGCAGCCCTTCACATACTCACTTTTCATATAACATAATTAATGAATATATAAAAGGACTGGCACCAAGCAAATATTACTTGGGCAAGAAGCCATCAGACTAATAGATGGTACTCCAACCAATGTCACATTTAAGGCTTGGCACATAGATCATTTAAGCCAAAAGCAATCAATTATTTTTTTAATCTAGTGAGTACTCTTTCAAAAAAAGACAACTACTCAGAGGCACCGTCTTTAAAGTGAGTCATTTGGTAAAACATAATTAGGAAAAATAAGAGCAGAATACCAGAGTCATCTCATTAACCCAGGAACAGGCAAAATGAAAACGTCCAGTGACTACTTTCTAAAAAGACAAGACAGCAGTGACAGAAGCCATAACAAGCTCTATACCATGGAATTATTGAATTGTTCAGGTTGAAAAGGACCTTTAAGATCACTGAGTCCAAACATTAATCCAGCGCTACCAAGTCCACCACTAAACCATTTACCCAAGTGCCACATATACACATCTTTAAAATGCCTCCAAGGATGGTGACTCAACCACTTCCCTGGGCAGCATATTCCAATGCTTGACAGCCTGTTTGGAGAAGGAATTTTTACTAATATCTAATCTAAATCTCCCCTGATACAACTTGAGGATGATCAATGTCCTGGTCCTGCTGAAAACATTTTTGTGAATAAAAAAAAAATTACCTCTGTCTCTATCTATCTCTTTTATGTCTATATCTATTTAGGCTGCCCACTTCTCTTAAGTTCCTGATCCTCTGGGTGGGAGTAGGACCACTTGAGGGAGCTGATTAGCCACAAGTCTACAGGACCTGATGACATGCATCCCAGGGTCCTGAGGGAACTGGCTGATGTGACCCTCCATCGTGTTTTAAAATTCATGGCAGTCAGGTGAAGTCCCCAGTGACTGGAAAAAGGGAAAACATTGCTTGTATTTTTAAGAAGGCGAGAAAGGAAGATCTGGGAAACTACAGACCACTGTGCCTGGGAAGATCATGGAGACGAGCCTCCTAGGAGATATGGTGAGGCAGGTAAAACACAATTAGGTGACATGAGGCAGCCAGTGCAGCTTTACTAAGGGCAAATTGTGCCTGACCAATCTGATGGTCTTCTAGGACGGAATGACAGTGTCCTGGTTCCAGCAAAGGCCAGGGTTAATTTTTGCAGTAGCCAGGCTAGGACACGAAGGTTATTCTATACCACCTCATGTTATTTTCCAGGAATGGGGGAAGGGACCCCTTTCAGCTCAGGATAACATGGCTGCAGTCGGGTATTGTCGGGCTCTGTGTGGTATAGTGGTGAGCATTCTCATGTGAATTGCTGGCCTCTCTTATGCACTTTTTTATTAATATTGTTGCTGTTACTGTTCATTTTCTTATTTCATTGCTGTTTACAGTAAATTGTTCTTATCTCAACCTGTGATCTTTTGTGCCTACAATTCTCCTCTCCTGCCCACTGCATGGGAGGGGGAGCAGGATGGGAAGTGAGTGAGCGGTGCATGGTTTGGAGTGGTTTCAGTGGGAACACTATATTGGAGAATAGCATTCCTAAACTACAACAGACAGGAACGGTCAACAAGGGGAGACTGATAGATACCATCTTTCTAGACTTCTGTAAGGCCTTCGATATGGTCCCATACGACATTCTTATCTCCAAATTGGAGAGACATGGATTTGATGGATGGACCGTTCAGTGGATAAGGAATCGGCAGAATGAGAGTTGTAGCTAATGACTGTGTGTTGAGGTGGAGGACAGTGACGAGTGGTCTGTCTCAGGGCTTTGTCTTTGGACTGCTGGTCTTCAATATCTTTATCAATGACCAAGACAGTGGGATCAAGCGCACCCTCAGCAGATTTGCAGGTGACACAAAACTGAGCAGTGCAGTTGACACAACAGAAGGAAGGGATGCCATCCAGAAGGACCTGGACAAACTTGAGAAGTGGGCCCACAAGAACCTCATGAAGTTCAACAAGTCAAAGTGCAAGGTGATGGGTTAGGGTGATCACACTGGCTGATCTAATGGATGTCATCCTTGCCCATGGCAGGGGGTTGGAACTAGATGATCTTTAAGGTCCCTTCCAACCCAAACTGTTCTATGATTCATTCTATCATATTGTATGTTTATTTATATATATATATAAAAAATATTTACAATACATATATGCTATTCTGTCTAGATCATCCATGCAGCTTTACATTACGAGAAGTAGTGTGATGTGGCCTTAAAGCGAGAACATCTCTTTGACCAGCAGTTAGTCCTTTCCCCATCACCACACTGCAGCGCAGCTGTCACATAAATGGGAGCCAATCCCCAGAGGAAATTATTGTTCACGTGCCATAAACTGGAAAAGTTTACAGGACAGATTTCCACTTTCCCATTTGCCTTTGTCTCCCTCCTACCCCAAGAACAGCTTTCTCTTTCTTCACAAAGTATGAACCTAGAGCATTTCTGGGTCAATCCTGTTATGGGTTTGCCTCATGTTCTTAGCACCAAACTCATTGATTTTCATCCATCTTTCCTCCCACAGCATCTCTTCACTGAAATTCTTTCAGCTGTGAACCAAAACGGCTTGACACAGCAAAAAGCCAGTGGTAAGGATGAAAATACCAAACCAGAATTAAGACTTTCCTGCAGAAATGCCTCATCAGTCTCAATCACCCTGCCCTGATGAGGTCCTGCAAATGTCCTTGAAATTACTCCATTCCCTAGAAACCTTTCTCTAAGGGTTAATTCAAATTTTTGGAGGGAAAAGCATGATTGCACGGAAATGCTACTCTTCATTTGACAAAAGAACAGGTGGATGTCTTATGATAATTAAATTACAAATCAGAGCCTGCTGCTGACAGGGTATTGTACGCTGCCAACTAGCATCAGATATTTAAAATCCTCTGTAATTACCTATAATGGGGGAGTGGAGTGTGCTACTGTGAATTTTTAATATGAGCATGCCTTTTTATAAGAGATCATTCTCCCTACAGTGTGAGATTATTACAGCATCACTGCTCTTCACATCATACTCTCTAAAGGAGCAGTTCTAAGGCTGTGATTGCCAAAGAGATGTCAGCTAGACAAGACTGAAGACATGAATCCAGCAGGACATAATGGTCAAAAGCCTTAAATTTCAACAAAGATAGTTCTCAAGTTACAACAGCCAGACTACTGCACTGGCATGGAAATACAGATGTTCTTACAACCTACCTTTGACAGATTGGCAGTGAATTAAGATAGCTGGGAATCTGTCATTCAATTCTGGGCTGAAGGGAGCTGTTGTTTTTTTTTTTTTTTTTTAAAAAGCCCTCAGTTTTTTGGTTTTTTGTTTGTTTGTGGAGTTATTTTTGCAGTTGCCATCTGTTTGCTTTGCAGAAAATGCAAATAGAACATTTCATTTTACATCATTTCAAATTGACCCGTATCCTAAGCTGCTGAATATGGTCTGACTGGACTTGCCATCTAGAAGTATATGTCCCTGTTCTTCTCTTCATGGCTTTTTGGCTGGACCACACTCCAGTGCACCACACATTACTGCTGCTTGCAATAGAAGGGCTGCAAAAGGAATGAGCAAAGAGCATTTTAGGAGTCACAAGGCTCTACAACACCTTATGAAATAAGAGCAACCAGTGAATCCTGGTCTAAAGAATCTTGACCTACTAGAAAAAACCCTGACATATGCAACAGACACCGAGGCAAAAAAGAGACAGTGCTTTTCACTCAGCTGAAATTTTGTAGTAGATAGAGCTGATAGATATTAATGGTGGAAAAAAGGTACTGCAACACGCTCTGAGAGGATAACTGATTCATGAGTGGATTCTGCTCCCAATTTCTCTTCAAAGCCAGTGTGATAAAAGTACTCTGGCTACCACAGTATGTTTTGTCTCAGGAAACAACAGCAATACCACTAGTTTTAGCTCTTACACATCAGGGTTTCAAGTCTCAAATACTATTTCTCTTTTTTTTTCTCTCTTTGGGAGGGGCCAGACTTCTGCACCTTAGAAGCTCTGAGGCTTCATATAACCCATATAACTTTAAGACCAGAAGAAAAGGAGTTCTGCAGAAAATTTCCCACGTGAAAGAATGACCTCTTACAGATACAGTTGTCCCACTGCAATCTGGAAATAGACAGTATATGCAACTGGGTCTCAACACTACCTTCTTCTTATTTTTCATGCACTTGACTTTTATCTTGAACTGGGATTTGAGCTGTTTTGCAATTCCCATGCATGCTAGCCCCCCTGCTAATTAATCATCTCCTGCAACCTTTGCATGGGAGCTGCCTTCGAACAGGGCTCAAGCTTCACCCAACTTCTGCATGATATTAGGTTCAGAATTCAATAGCCTGGATTTGCCCAGAGAAGTTGTGGATGCCCCAATACCTGGAGGTCTTCAAGACCAGGTTGGATGCGGCTTTGAGGAAAGTGTCCCTGCCCATAGCAGGGGGATTAGAATTAGATTATCTTTAAGGTTCCTTCCAACCCAAACCATTCTATGATTCTGTGATTTGTTCACAGTATCAGCAACCAACAAAAACTAAAAATCATAAAGGACTTGTGCCATTTAGACAATTTTTTAATCTGCAAAGTCCCATTAAAAATTCTTAACGTCACCTTGTCTTACTTTGGCGGTCAGTATTTTCTCTGGTCTTTATTGTGTTGAATTTTACTGTCACTGCTCTCCAAAGGCAGCAAATTTCAATGTCGTACCAATGAGCATCTTCAGAAAACAAACTTTACAATTTGCACACATAAGTCATTGGGCATTCATCCAATCCTGAGTAGAAATAATGTTACTCATCCAACTGATTGCAAATGAGCAACACAGCTTGAATTCTGAATATTTGCAATCAATCTATAGAGTATAAAGAAAAAAAAAATACTCTTCTCATTATATAAAATGGAAGAAATCACAATCTGCTTGCCAAGACTGTGGAAGTAGATTAGGAAGCTTAAATCATTGAATAATTACACTTATTGTGAATTACTTGCTCTTTTGCTTATCAAGTAGATTTCTAACAAGCTTGTCACTGTATCATAGCAATACCTTTCATCCAAGAAGCCCAAAGACAAGTGGTAGTCAAGTCTGATAACATCCTGTTGATGTGCATCATCTAAAGGTGGGTAAAATTAGGCACAGAAATACATCAACTTGCTCAAGGTCACAGAGAAAATCAGTTAATTTAGCAGTAATAGAACTTAGGAAATTTTCCTAGTCTGCCCTTTTATCTAGTGCTACTACACTGACTTTAAGAGCGATAATAATTATTACTATTTAAAAATAAGGTTGTATGTCTGCTGCTGACATTGTAATTTACATTTAATTTTCTCAGAGTGCTTTGGATAAGTTACAGTGTGCTATCTCGGAGAAACACATTGTGAATTTTAGAAGACAAGAGGTTTCCTGTAAGAGCCAAATTGGTTCACAGAAAAAACATTATCAGTGCTGAGAATTTGCATAGATTTTCCATTTAGTACAATTAACAAGAAGTTATTTTTTTTTAGGAGAGAGAGAAAAAAGAGTAAGATTTCTTATCTCAGTTTATTGAAAGCAGCAGTTTTTTGTCCACTGGAGGCAATACATGTTCATTAGAAAAAAAAAAAAAAAGAAAGTAAAATGCAGTGGAACAAATATGTTTTACAGTATTACCCTCATCTGTTTTTTGAAATGCTAAATAATTTTATTTTTCATAATGAGGGAAAAATGAGATGGACATTAGCCAAAGTACCTCTTCCTTGTATTAGCTGGAGGCAGTTGCACGTTTTCCTCACAAGATGGCACAGTAACCATCAAGTTAAAAGCATATTCTCACTTTGAACTATGAAGTGATGCCAGGAAAAAATACGAATCTATGCAATGTCATAAAACTTCAAACAATTTTTATTTTGAACTGACCTGGCATAAAATTATTTAAAAAAAAAAAGACAGCAATTTTTACAGTAAGTGTACACATAGAGGTAATGATCATACACAAAGCTGGCAGCTGAAGAAAAGTTTTAACAGTTCATTCAAGTCTCAAAAATTACAAGTAGGAACCTATCAGTTATTGTGAGCTTTAGCATGAACAGAACCACTATGTATTGACAAGATTGAGACTAGTCCAGAATGCTGCATTCCTCCAGGAATTCTAAATCCTAATTAAAACCGCCTGCATGCAAATCTGTACCATGAGGTATTCAGCTCCATATGCTGCATCACATTTTGGACCTGTTAACAGCATCAGTTTAGCCCTCTGGAGGCTGCTACTTGCTATCCAATAATTTAAAATAGATTTTTAACTTGAAGTGCCAATATAAAAAAAGACATTCTAAGAGGGCGGCTTTGCTCAGACTAAATGGTGAATGTGGCTGCAGACTATAAAAATCAGTAACAGGAAAAAAAAAAATCCAGCTAATACTGATTATTTATCTAAGGGGAGCAAAGGAAAGACGTGGGTGAAACCGTACCAATTACCAGCATCAGGCAGTAGCCACCTCTCTACCCCTTTGTCCTGTAATAACTTCACTTGTATGCTCCTTTTTATAGTCTTCAACTCTTCCACTCAAAATATTTTTTTTTATATGTTCATGTTCCCACAACCACTACAGAAGTCTTCATGCCTCGGTAGCTCCTCCTTTTTCCCCTGCAGCTCCCCATGCAGACCTAGATGCACACATGCCCATCGATCCCTTTAATCCCGCTGTTGCAGTTCCCCTGCATGGAGGCACTGAGCTTCACAAATTCTCCTTTTCCACCCTTTGCTGCCCCGAAGAGCAGCTTCTGGCATGGGGTGGCTGTGCTGAGGTTACAACTGAGCATTTGGAGAGGCAGAGCTGGCAAATGCTGTCAGTTGCCGTGTCTCAGTTTCCCTGCCAATAAGCCTGTGGTGGGAATGCAGCATGGCAAAACAGACACCCTGGGCTTACATCAGAAGATTACAAAGAAATCATGTGAGGTAATAAATAAATAATATATTATTATTATTATTGCCTGAAGCAAATGATAAAAGAGAAACAAACAGAAATCACAGAACAAATGGCTCACTCCTCTTGTGTTTTCTGTACCAAAAAAAAATATTTTAATTTTGTCCAGCAGCACAGCACGTGACACAGCCAGCCATTTCTCTGTTGCACCTGAAGCCCTCTCCACTGTCTTCACACAGGAATTGTGTATTCGTGGGATTCCAATGTAATTTTTTAAAGAAATTGGAGAATTCTGACCAAAGGCTCTATGAGTCAAAAGAAGTTCACAGGCTAAGACAGGTGACTGCTATTGTAGATAACTATTTCTATTCTTGCTTTTGCCACAGAACTCTCATGCAATGCTAGGCTTTTCACAAAACCTAACTTTCCACAGGTGCAGAACTATGATATTACTCATTTTGAAAGGTCTTGGTAGCCACAGATGGCCAGTTTTTGTAGAAGTGCTGAGCAACAGCCACTTCAGCTGAAATCAGAAGGAGCTGGGCTTTGTACAGAAGAAATCACAGAATCATAGAATCACAGAATATACTGAGTTGAAAGGGACCCATCAGGATCATCAAGTCCAACTCCTGGCCCTCCAAAGGACACCCCTAGAGTCACAGTGTGTGCCTGAGAATGTTGTCCAAATGCTCCTCGAGCTTGGAATCCTGTGCCCTAGGTTGCCCATGCAGTGAAAGAATTTTTTGTCATTTTCAGGTGGAACTTCCTGTGCATCAGTTTCTTCCTATTGCCTGTTGTCCTATTGCTTGGCAACTCTGAGAAGAGCCTGGACCCATCCTCTTGACACCCTCCCTTCAGATACTTACATACATTTATAAGGTCCTCTCAGTGTAACAGGAAAATCAATGAAAAAATTAATAAAGGAACACAGGTTGAACTGCTTGCATTAAATAATGCATGAAGATATATGCTGTATGTAAAATGCCATATGAAGCACCACTCCATGTGAAAGAAGAAGAAAGCCCATGAAAACAAAAGTAACTGTAATTAAAAACGTATTGAGGTTGATGTATATTATAATACTACATTGCAATATATAGCCACAGAGGGCCTGCAATAGAAATGCTCAGACCATCTTAATTCTTGCATTTCCTAAATCTGAGTGGTTAACTTTATCACCCTGCCATCCCTTACCTGTACTTTGAACACAATGTATACACGCATAAAAAAAACTCATAACCTTTAATAGCATTCCTGTTTCTTCTGCTGTCAAGAAGGTATTTTTCAGTGCTTGTGGAAAATTAGCTCTTCTTAAATAAAAATATAAATTCTTTGTGTACATAAACTTGACAGTCTCATTGTTGTCACCCTGATGAACCCAGACCATTACCTCTGAAGATAACATTCTTTGTGCACCAAACCAATTTATGCTGGTGCTGGAAAAGTTGTTATAAATCTCAAATATCTAGTCTTCTTATCAGTGCCCTCTTTGAAAAGCCATGAATTTTTACTAACAGAAAGATGGATTTAATCCATTTTAACTAGGTGTTCAATAGGCCAGCAAAACACATTTATGTCAGGTGAATTTGCATGTGCTTGACACTCACAGCAGTTGAGATAAACATTTCAACAGCAGGGTGCTTACTGAAAAAACAGCTTTGGACCTTTGGGTCTTAATCCTTCCACAGCCTTTCAGTACAGCATAATTGTGGTAAAATAATCTCCACTTTCAGATACTTTAATAAGCCCTGGTTAGTGCGCAAACAGGCAAAGTAGCTGTCATTGTAAAAGGAACACAGAGGAACATGAAGCTATTGCATGGGCAAGGGAATATTTGCTCTACTAAGGCTATTGTAAAAACCATTATTTTCACATTTCACCTCTCCACAGCAACCTGATTCCTGATCTAAGGAGCCTACAGTTTCAGGGGAAGCTCCTTCAGCTCAGTGATCTGATGGCAACACATCAGTGTAAAAGTAGTCCCGGGTCATGGGCTGGGCAGTAAGAGAGTATCCCATTAAACTGTACTACCTGCAAGTATACTAAGTTTAATGTAATGGGAAAATTGCTTGGGTTTACATTCTTTGAGCCCACAGTGGGAATGAATTTATCACTCCTTGGGCCATACTTTACCTGAAATTAAGAGGGAACATCTTATCATCATATTTATTTATTATATTTAAAAATAAGCTAACAAATCTATTACATCTGCATTTTCTGAAGGGCCAAGCAAGCCTGCCAGCACAGCCTTCCTTAGTTCTTTTGAGTCCCATAGCGTCTGAACCAAGGCAGTGAGTGGATCATGGTGAATAGAACTGCAGGTAGCAAGCAAAATTTCAGAAAACCACGGGATATAGCACAGATGTCTACTATCTGTAGAACTTGTAGATCTAGACACCCACAATTTGCCTTTGTCTTATTTTGATAGGGAAGCATTTTTCACATTTTCACATTAGGCATTTGAGCTTAAATGTGGGAATCAAACAGCACTTTCTCTGCTGGATGAAGACAGTGATTCTCTGTTAGGGCTACTGTAATCTGGGATTCTCCTTCCATAGTCAAGTTGGAAGAACAGCACTTTTTTTTTTTCTAAAGTGATTTGAGCACTCATATTTTAAATAAGGAAATTTTTGGTCTCCCAAAGCATAAGCTAAAGTCCATGCCTAAAGTTTGGAAAAAAACTCTGTGTTCATTGTCCAACCATTAACTCGGCACTGCCGTGTCTGCCACTAAATCATATCCCCAAGTGTCACATGCATATGCCTTTTGAACACTTCCAGGGATAGTGATTCCACCACTTCGCTTGTCAGCCTATTCCAACGCCTGACCACCCCTTTCAGTGAAGAAATTATTTCCTAATATCTAATCTAAACCTCTCCTGGATCAACCTGAAGTAACTTCCTCTTGTCCTGTCACTTGTTACATGGGCAGAAGAGACTGACCCCCCCAGCTACAACCTTCTTTATGGTAGTTGCAGAGAGTGATTAGACACTTGATTTGTACCATGTCTGAAAAGTTATTTAGAGCTGAAAAATGCTATAAAAATACAAATTTATAATCGGTGGCATAGAAGACTCTGTGAGCACCAGAAAATTGTTTAGATGGACATTTACTACCAGTCCATTAAAAATCAAAACTTTACATGTCTTAAACCGGAAAACCTTGAACTTTATTGCTTTTGAAAGTTTTACCTGACTGTTCTGTTGGATACAACTGCTGTGTCTCACCATTGTGCCTGCCTATCTTCGTGCTGAATTATACAGAATTTTCTGCCTTTCTTGGTTTTTTTGGTAGTTATTACAGTTGCAAAAAGTAGGGGAAAACAAACCGGAAGGTTGAATACTTTAGAAGTTAGTAATGTTATCTCTGAGACAATAGAAATTTCTTTCTGGCAAACTGACCTTATCAATGTTCAAAGCCATCCTTCTTCATGATAATACTAGCTTAATTAATAGGTTAAATCACTACTGTGTTCAATAAGAATTCCTATTTGAAAAAGTCTAGATATTGTAACAACTTTCTTTTCAATTTCTTTATGTTTTCAGCTGGAGAAAGTAAATGTCTTTTATAAAATATCACAAAGAAAACAAAATCTAAATTCCTTTGGTCCAATGTCTAGCTTTCAGGAAGGCTGGGTAAATGACTGTCAGCTGAATAACAATGTCGTGGTACATTTTCTGTGTTCTTAATTATTAGAAAATTAGGACAAAGCAAAACTCATCCTGGTTAAAATTAGACTCAGCCCAGATCATAAGGCAATCATGAGGAACTCTTAACATTGAAATGAAAGGCATTATGATAAAATTATACCCAAAACAAAACTCAGACAATCCCAAGCAAATAGCCTGGTCTAGACACAGCAGTTTTATTATTAGGCAGAGAGGGTTTTTTAAGTCCTGACCCAACAAATGGATTGATTGATTATATAAACAAATATTTTCCAGAACTTTATATATGCAGTGGGCCAAACCTTCAATATCCACCTGGAAATATAGCCTATTTAAATCTATTTGATTATTCATTTTCCATCTTTTAAGTGCTTGACTAAGTACTAGATGGATAGCCGAAGACCTATATCACTGTCTGTTTTCTGATGAAGTAGAAATCTAAACTCCACAAAATAAAAGGTTTCTTCTAAAAATCACATTATTTTCTCTGCATAAACCACCTTTTCAAGACCAGACAAGTCTGTCAGTCCTCTGCTACTCAGCTGATAATACCAAGAAGGAATACAATTTGTTGAGACTGGAGCTGTGATTTTCTGCTGAGGAAGAGAAATGCTTCCTGGGAACCAAACCAGGGAACCAAATGAGCTACAGCTCATTTTTATCTTGACAATGAGAAAGCAAGCATAACTTTCACTTGCTGTTGACCTTTCTTGCAGTTGGATCACAGATCTAAAAGTCAGTGGCTATATATATAACATTATTCACATCAAACTATCATGTCTAGAGTGGGAAAAACACATTTTACTATTTATAAAACATGTCTGCATGAGCACAGTTCTGGCAACCTTAATCACAATTGTGTGAATGATTATCCACACCAACAAAAATGTATCTTTTTGAGTGATTCATCTCATCTCTGCTGCTCAAGAAGGGCTGCCCTTTAATGGTGCTTGACACTAACTACACAAAAGCTGAGATATTGGCACTGGTGATCCTGGTCCAGAAGTTCCTCTAGCTCTCAGACTTTGAGATAAACAGTGGATGTGTGCTTTCCTTTGGCAGCTTTGTTTACTTTTTGGTGTGCTGAGTTTGTCCTAAATGTTAGGTGACTAAACCGAAGTGAAATCTGCTTATGTGGGAATCACCATAACTTGTGAACATACAACTAGATTAGATGTTTAGATTAGATATTACAAAGAAATTATTTGGTGTAAGGGTGGTGAGACGCTCACACAGACAGCCCAGAGCAGTTGTGGATGCTCCATCCCTGAAGGTGTTCAAAGCACTCAGATGGGGCTCTGAACAACCTGGCCTTGTGGAAGGTGTCACTGCCCATGGCAGGGGGTTTAGAACAAGATGACCTTTAAGGTGCCTTCCAACCCAACCATTCTATCATTCTATGATTCCACCATTCTATGATTATTGATTACTTCAGAAGTTTTTGTGGAAACCAAAATACAAAAATAATTTTCTTTAACAACCTTGCACTAGAGTTATGTGCTGAATAATCATGATGATCCCCTCCAATCTAAACCGTTCTATGATTCTATCTGTATTTTTGAAAGCTGATAATCTCCAGGTTGTGTTAAATTGATTCTTCTGCAGCTCACTTGGGAAGGACTGCATCATCTCATTTCCCTTGCTACCATGCAAACCATTAGACTCAACATTGAACATAGCATTAGGCAAATCCCAGTTGCTAGTAATATTTTGGCCCTATCCATCCATGTTCTCAGAGATATTTTCCAGCTTTATTAGCATATTAAAATTGCATCCTTAATAGTTTTTTTTTAACCACCAAAGTAATGATTAAATTTTGCAGCAGGAAATGTCTTGAAGATTTTCTTTTACAAATGATTAACTAGTGTTATAAGATATATGCTTGTTGTCTGAACAAATGTAGGATGATAATCTCACTTTTGTACTGGCTATCCTAATTTTTAAAAATATTATTACAATAATAAAATAGCTAGAAGTATGGATCTTAACACTTTTTCTTCTTGAACTTTCCAGCAAATGTCACGGAACCATTGTAAAAATATTTCCTTCATTTTTTTATCACATTGCATTTTTAAATAAAATCAGCATAAATTTATGTCTTAAAAAGCTTGATGAATATAACCCCTGGAATATATTACATTAACAGGACAATGTCTGTTCTCAAAGCTTCTGAAGGACTTTGTTGGAGCCAATGTTTTGCAAGTGAAGGTTATTCTACTGTTGCACCAAAATTTCTGAAGTGTTTCAGTTATGCCAATTGCATGAAAATTAACAGTTCTTGAGTCCCTCCCACCTCACATCAGTGTGGCTCATTTGCAAGTGTTCAGCTCTCACCTGGAAATAGGTCAGACATCTGAATTTTCCAACACCCCTGCATCCCTTCTGACAACTCCCTGCATGCTCTCAGAGTTGACCTGCCTGTAAAATAATTTGAACACCTGCACTTTTGCTACACGTTGCCAAGCTGTACTAGCCAGCCTCGTATGCATAAGTGGCTAATCAGGTATTCTGGACCCATTCTGTTCCTTTTTCTGGCTTCAGAGTGCTTCAGATTTCTAGTAGTACTTTTATATAAAACACACTGACTTGGAACAGACTATAAATGGCACATATTTGCAGTTCTACACAAAAAAACTAGAGCGTCATTTTTGTATCCGATAAAAGTGAAATTGCAAAAGGTGCCATTGCCAGATTTCTTCTTTGAATTTATTTTAAAATACACCAAAGAAATAAGGGTAGCCATTTCCTTCAAAATATGAATTCTTGAAGTCTTTATCTGACATTTCCATCCTGTCATGTACTTGTTTATTTTTATATTTTTGCTGTTTTTTTTTTTCTAGAATATATCAGAAATCCGTATTTGGTTCTCATTTGTAGGATGTCAAATATATATATCACTTGTTATCAGTTAGAAAATGTATGCAGAAAAGTCCCAAAAGACAATGAAAAGGATAAAAACCAAAAGATATCTCAAGTGAAATTAATGTTAGTATCTGTATTTATTTATACCACTACCCACAGGGCCTCACATTAAATACTACTATTTCAAAATCTGCTTAAGCTGATTTCAGAGGAAATTAAATGAAGAATTGCCTTGATAAAACAAACTAAGGAAAATCAACATCGCAGTCAGTTGCTTTACTTTAACTGGAGTGCCAGTTTTTATAATAATATTAACACATAATTCAAAACAAAATTAAAAAGAAGATTTGAAATACATTAACTTTTTTGCTAATCTGATTTTAATTATTTTTAAGACCATTAATAAATGGATACATTCCTTTTTTCCAAAAGGAAAAAAGCTTTATCACAAGCTAAGGTAATTTCAATTACCTTAGCGTTACATCAAATCACATAAGCAGCCTACATATATATATTCGCACAAGTTTAATTTTCTGTTTATTTCCTGTCCTCAAAAAAGAGCTCATTCTACACATATTTTCACCTAAAATCCCTTTAAAGTACTTATTTTAGATTTCTGTATATTAAAATGATAGAAAAGAAGGCTTAGAAAAGAGATCAATACTATTCATTAGACCTGAAGTTCAAGAAGGGATAACAATGTAATTTATTAGAGCTTTAGTATAGCTGAAGAACCGTGGGCAAATATTTGAGCACACATTCTGTGAAATTAAATTTGTTTTTATCTTTAGACATTCATAATCTGTTTGCCGTCTAAGTCTCTAAGAGGGAATTATAAATAAAGCAAAACCAAAAAAAAATAGGGAGTTCACAGATGATGTTAAAACTCACATTTCCCCCAGGGATGGAGGAATTCGTGGTTATCCTAAAAGTGCAATTGCATACTGCAGAGTTTCTTGAAACTCTCTCTGATATCTTATGTTATCCGTTATATTTCCAAGTTTCAAAGGAATTTTTAAGAGGGCCTAAACTATTTCTAACTTAGTTAAGCTACCTACAATTCACTAAGTGGAGAAATTCAGCACACACATCAGATTAAGAATGACTCTCTTTCTTTTGCCTTAACACTTGCAGTGAAATGTGCTTCACAAAATTTGACAACTCTAAGGCGAGATGCACAGGTTTAATAGGCAATGGTTTACATTCATCCTTTTGTGCAAGATGCTTTGCAAAAGCCACTATAGTGACAATTAATTTCAGTAACGTGAAATATTCAGTGAACCTAATTCCCTCTCCCTTATAAATGGCCATTTTAGCTGAGGAATAATAACACAAGTGGTAAACTGAATATTGAGAGCACATCTTTTCCTCCGGATATGCAGAAACCACTGAGTGCTGAGCTTTCTTCTCCTGCAGAAATTATGTTCTTAATTTCCCAAGGTTCATTAGTAAGTCCCCAGACAGTGCTGTGTCCAGCAAATATACTCATTTGTGATCAACATCATTTGAATGAACAATCACCGCTAATGGAGAGAGGTTTCCTGTGCTCCCAGCCCTCTTAACGACCCTCACAGATGAGTTATGCTGCTTTCTGCTCTGCTCCAGCCCTGCAGCACTGCCTGAGATGCTTCCAAGAGGTGTAAATATCACCTGGGAGAAGCAGAGCTAGACAGGGAGGGGAGATGAGAGTCTCCCCTCCCACACCCCAAATAAAGGTAGTGGGATTTGAACATTTTTAAGTTCTGCATCGGCAGTACAGACTACCTGAAGAGTTAGGTCAGAAGATCATCAGCAATACAACCCAGGAATTTCACAAACACATGAATGGTCAAATAGAGTTCAGAAATGAAAAAAAAAAAATAGATCACACTCAAGTACTTTTTATTCAATACAACCTTTCATAAACAGCTCATGATTTGGTGAGCAGATGGAGGTATTTGCAACTCTTGGGAATGCTAACATTTATAATAGCAGTAACAAACTCAGAGGGAGCTGGAGAACTGCAAGAGGAAAGCCAGGGTTTGTAGAATTGAAATACGTCATTGCTGTATGTTGACATAGGAACAAAAGGAAATGAAAGTAGCAATACTGAAAATGCCTTTGTCAAAGGTAAGAAATAGGGAGATAATATAAAAAATTACCACTTATGGCCAGAGAGGGTCATGACCAGAGTACATAATACTGCCAAAACCAAAAGTGGAAGTCTCTCTCTTTAAGGAAATGCTATGGTTCTGACATACAGAAAAGGTTTACAACAGAGCAGCTGATAGTGTGTATATGCAGATAAATACATATGAACAGTATTTTAAAATTTAAATAAAGTTGTCAGGCTCAACTTGCACTAAACACCTGTATGGACATCAGTATTACACAGCATAAAAAAAGGCTTTAACAGGATATTCGTAAATTTATCTTACTGAATTTGAAATGAAAAGTCACTGGGAATGTCAACTCTAATTTTTCTGACATTCCTGATACTTTATAATTTCTTAGGCAGAGGGAAGACTACACTGTTATAGCAAAAACTGTTCCACTAAGACATTTAAAGTATTCTCTAAAGAATGAAGAAAAATGCTGTTAAGGCTTGGAACACCTGGTTTATTCAAAAGATTCCTACTAGCTGAGGGGGATTATAATGACCAAACGCACTAACATTATTCACATGGAAAAATATTTCACTTCACAATGACAATCTCTCTTATCAGTTTGGTGGTGATGCTGAGAATTAACAACAGCATCAAATGATGATTTTGTAACCAAATGTCTCTAAATGAAATAAGATACTGTAAACAGGATTTACTTCCATTTTACCTGTGACAGGTCTAAATCCACACCTGCATCTCCCAACGTATATTTCTGTTGCCAGGGATATTTATTCAATATACGAACATATGAAAGGTTTGATAGGTTTGCAGGTATCAACAGCAGCAATAGGATAAGAATCCTTCTTCTGGCAAGTGAACTGAAACCAGCCTCATCAAATTACATGCTTTTTTTAACAGAAATTAATTCTATAAACAGGCATCTTTCTTCTGTCTGTAATCATGGCTCATCTGTTTATGTTGTCCATTAGGGGAAGAATGGGTAGTATTTAGGGATTAGTCTAGATAAATCAACAGTGTTTGTAGTTTTTCTGTCTCACATCCTTATACTCATGAGACCAGTGATGTTTGCAAACCTAGGAACAAGCATGGAGCACTTGTTTTGCATAAGTCTCTCTTAGCATTTTGTTTTCTACATTTTAACTTTATTTATCTCTTAAGTTAAACAAATTCCAATATATGAAAGACAAACCAAATCCTTCAATACAGAAGTAAAGCTTTTGGAAGAAACAAAACAAGACTACTAAGAGACTCCACTGTTCTCACAATACCCTTCAGTTCTCCTCATTGTCTCTTGATAAAAAGCTATTTCCAGTATCTTCTGGAGGCTGAAAAATCTTGCTAATGCTCAGTAAATTAAAAGAAAAGGTTCAAAGCTGCAGCCCCTAGAAAGTGCCATTAAGTGCCTACAGCCCTATCCCAGGCATTACTAGGTTAGGTTTACACCTCCAGTTACTGCAATTGTTATCATCAAAAAAGTCTATGACAATGCAAGTATTAGAAACCAAGTCTCCAAATCATACACTAATGCTTATTCACAGAAAATTCTTCACTCACGCTCATGGGGGGAGAGAAATAAGGTCTCTAGTAGTCAAATTCCTAATGCCATGCACATGATCCAGAGCCTGGATCTGTTGAAAATATAAATATAGACATCTCCTTTTTAGGAGGTAAAAGAAAGCAAAAAATTAAAAAGAAGGTACTACATTGAAAAGTCCTTGAAATTTTAGGTTTTTAATGGCAGGCCTGTAAATACACCAGTAAATACAACAAAACAGTATCTTTGCCTGCAAACCCAAGTCCATCCACTACACAACTTTGTAGTTCAGCCAACAGGGAACTGGCAAAGTGATATTAAAAAGAAAAATCCATGAGCATCTGCACAAAACGTGAAGCTGACATTTAAAGTTCTGATCAATGCATTTCCTTTTCTTCAAGTTCTATTTACACTTGCATTTCACTGGAGTCTTACTAGGGAAGTAATCACTGTAATTTGGAATGAGATTAAGGACATTATTAGTAAAGGGTACATGGGTGGGTTGCAGTTTACTTAAAATAAAATTATAGAAAAGGACTCTAAGAAACTATATTTAAAACCTAAAGAAATAATTCAAGTCCACAATGAAATAATTTTCATGGTAACACCTAATATTCTGCTATGCGCAACAGAAAATATAGCTTCATTATTAAAAATAATGAAAGGCAAAAGAAGACTTAGAGAAACAAGTAGCACAACTTTTTGCACATCATTTTCCTTATTTCAAAGGAAATCTGTGTGCAGAGAGGGACCGCAAAAATTCACTTGTAGGCATGAGCTGTAATATTTTAGAACCATAAGAACCTATGACATTTGAAAAAAAAAAACAACAGAGAAATGGGAAAAGGAGCATTTTGCTCATTCAGATGGGTTATTTAAAAATGCTGAGTATGGGGAAGAGGAAGTTTTCCTTGGAAGTGGCACATGCAGGCAGGGATCTCACATTTCAAGAAGTTACTTTTGTCCTTGGTGTGATGTTCTTGCTCCTACAGGCCATAAGCTTTGCCATCATGCTGCACTACTCTGTAAGTGACTAGAAAACACCTACCAGATGTTTCAAGATCTGGAAACTTAACAGTGTGAATCTGGCACTCGAGTGTACCACTGGGATAATAGCAGAACTCTTAGATGTGTGTAGGTGGAAAGCAGAGGTGTTCCACAAGGCAGCCACAGGGCTAATGATGGAAAACTGTGTTGCTGGACATACCCAAGATTGCTCTTTAAAAACAGTATACAAATAAACAACTATTTTCTGCCTCCTCTAGGTTTGCAATCAGTTTCTGACTTCAAAAGTTATTATCAACACTGTGAAAACAATGTATTTTGACTGTATATAAATGTGTGAAGGAAGGATTGTTTGAACTAGGTTTTAGTAATGAGTTTTCCAGAAGCTAATTTATTTTCTGGGTGTTACTGGTTTGAAATAAATTCTCAGCAGGTGAAACCTAACGGTCTTAACATATTAAATACATGTTAAAAGAAAGGAGGAAAAAAGAAAGACAGTGATAACACAACTTTCATTAACCTGAACCTGATTCTCATTCACACACATGCTGGTATGTACCATGCTAGCTGCTCAAGGGGATTTTTAACTAGGGGCAAATGCATAGTTTTCAGCCAACTTAGCAACCCTTTATGGTGACAAAGGTGGATTGAAGAGTCGTAATGCAAGTAACCACGAGGTCATATAAAAAAATAAATAAGGAAGGAAGCTTTGTTGTCCGTGAAAGATTCCTAACACATTTCCTGCAAAGTAAAGAGCACACTCCAATTTTTTTTTATTGTTTGTTTCTTGCAGACAGTTCTCCAGGGTACAAGAAACATTACATTGCTAATGAGCCTTTTTATATTTTACTGGATGTAAAAACCATTCTGGAAACTATCTGCAAATAACCTAATTTTGTAATCTCTACAGTAGTAGCCTCTTCTCAATATTACTTGAAGAACCCCAACAAGACCTGATATTTTCTTTACCAAATTGTCAGTAATAATATGGGGTTTGAATCACTGGAGCACCAGTAGTGTTTAGAAATGGAATGCTGAGTGAATAGAGGATGACAGCTTTTGTTTGTGATTGTGATGAAATTCCTATGAGCTATTGTAGCTCCAATGATTCAAAATCAGACTAGCACCCACTGCAGGGTGATCTTAGCTCCTATGGAATTTGCTCTTACTGAACGGTAAAGGGATTCAGGTTATTATTATTAAATTCAAAATTATTGAATAAAAAATTAAAATAGAGTTTAAAATATTTTTAAATGTGTTCTTTAGTCTTTTCACTAAACAAGATAAAAGGACTTCTTTTTAGAGGTCAGTTGTATAAGCTTCCTTCGTGAGGAAAAATAAACACATGGCAAACTATGTGGCCCATGTCCACCTGCAAGGCAGGAGCAAGTAAAAAAAAGAACTGTTTTCTGAAAGTGGCAATAAAGGCTTTACTCACATGTCTATAGACCCACTTCATAAGTTTAAGTATTTTCCAGTTAAAAAAAAAAAAAATCCCATTTATTATTGTGAGGGCATCTTCAAAATGTGAATTTAAAATTCTCAGAGGATGAAGCTATGTTTTTCCCCCAAATCTAATTTATTTTTTTTTTTAATTTTAAAACTTTTTCTTTGGAATTAAGAAGCAATTCTCACTGCTTAGACTTAGAAATTCTCTAGATATCACTCTGCACTTCAGAATGATGAAAGAAGGAAATTAAAAATGTTTCATTGAATAAAGTTTGAAAAAAAATTCTCCAGAAGCATGTTTTACAATCTTGAAATATTGGAATACTAACTGCTAAATAGAAAATATATTAACACATTAAAACTGTTAGAAGAACTAAGTAAATATAATAAGAAGCTACAGTAAAAAAAAAAAATGTAATCATGTCCCAAGGGAAAAGGTAATTAAAATGGGTATGTTCTTATGAAATGCTCTAGTCTCAAAGAAATAGTATTTATAAAGAAAAGGGAATAGTCAGCCAGATCTAAGAGAGACTGTATTTGAATAACAAAGCTTTTACTGCTCAGCATTGATACAATATTTAGAAACACATACTTATATTTGCATTGTCAGTTGCAAGAAAAAGCTATCTGCTTCTAAGCTACGTGTTCTTGTTCTAGCTTTCTAACTCTGGCAAATCTGATCATTTTAACTCAGTCTATGGTCATTAGTAAATCTGGGACTTCATTTTTATAATGATGTATACTGATGGATGAACTGATCCTCTTTCAAATCAAAAGAAAACCAAGCCCTTCTGAAATGACCTCAAATCTATTCAAGTCAGTGGAAGGACTTTCATTTCTTTGTACTTTCATTCAGACTTCATGTCTAATTTGAAAAAATTGTAAGCAAAGAACAAATACAGTTACTGAACTGGCTGTACTGAAGTGCAAAAATGTGCTAAAATGCAGGGCCAGAGGTACTTGTAGTAGTACCCTCTTTTGCCTTTTCAGTAATGATAATTGAGAAATGCAGCTGACAGGGGCTTAAAAACACTAATCTTCATAAATGTCTTGTAAAATCTGCACCCGGATACACCTGGATTCAGATAATGAAAGCTTTGGGCACATGTCCCAGTTATTCAACACTGCTCCCTACAGACAAGTGCCTCCACTACTCAGTCCTTATTTCCAAAGCTTTCATTGATCTGGATCTGGTACAAGGAGAACCAATGCACTTTTAGCACAACAGATTTGTCTCTCACAAGAGGAAAATTGATTTGTCCAATAATAAAACCACAGAATCATAAAATGGTTTAGGTTAGGAGGGACCTCAAAGATCATCCAGCTCCAATCCCCCTGCCATGGGCAGGGACACCCCTCACTAGACCAGGTTGCTCGGAGCCCCATCCAGCCTGGCCTTGAACACTTTCAGATAGGGGCATCCACAGCTTCTCTGGGCAATGTGTTTTAGTGACTCACTGCCCTCACAGCAAAGAAGTTCCTCCTAATATCTAACCTAAACCTACACTCTTAATTTGAATCCATTCCTCCTTGTCCTATTACTACATGCTCTTGTAAAAAGTCCCTCTCCATCTTTCTTGTAGACTCTCTTCAGGTACTGGAAAGCTGCAATTTGGTCACCCTGAAGCCTTCTCTTTTCCAGGCCAAAAAACCTCAATTCTCTCAGTGTTTCCTCATACAAGAGGTGTTCCATCTTTCTAATCATCTTGGTGGCCCTCCTCTGGACTCATTTCAAAAGGTCCATGTCTTTTTTGTGGTGGGGGTCCCAGAGTTGGATGCAGTACTCCAGGTGGAGTCTCACCACAACAGAGTAGAGGGACAGAATCATCTCCCTCAACCTGCTGACCACACTGTTTTTGATGTGGCCCAGAACACGACTGACTTTCTGGGCAGCAAGGGCACATCGGCTGCTCATGTCCAGCCTCTAGTGCACCAGCATCCCTGGGTCCTTCTCGGCAGGGCTGCTCTCAATCAGTTCATCCCCCAGCCTGTATTGATACAGTTGGGGGGTTGCTCTGACCCAGGTGCTGCATCTTGCACTTGGTGTTGTTGTACTCCATGAGATTCCCATGGACCCACTTCTCAAGCCTGTTCAGCTCCCTCTTGATGGTAACCCATCCTTCAGGTGTGTCAACTGCACCCTCAGGTTGGTGGTCATCAGCAAATTTGCTGGAGGTGCACTCAATCCCTACGGCTTTCTTGAACAAAGGAGGCTGCTAAGACATTCAGCCAATTCCTGTAAAATGTATGATCTACTTCAAACAAGCCTACATGTAGTACTTTCCTAGTACATACACATAATGCAGGAAACAAAACCAAACACTTTTACATTGTATAAAAGGCCACATACATTATTCTCTTTAAAGAAAGAAAGGCAAGAACCACATATTCAATAGCCCCTAAGAGAAAGGGAAAAGCCATAGTTATGTATACATTCTAAAGTTAGGTAAACGAAGGAATCAAATGCTGGAACAGTTTGCTCAGAGAAGTGGTGGATGCCACAACCCAGGAAACGTTCAGGGTCAGGTGGAATGGGACTTCGTGCAACCTGATGTAATTGAAGATGTCCCTGCTCATTGTAGGGAGGAGGACTACATGACCTTTAAAGGTCCCATTCAATCCAAAGTATTCTATGATTCTATTCTATGACGCAATCTTTAAACTTTGGAGTTACTCTCTCAGAATGTTCTAGAGTTTACCTTTAATTAAAAGAGGGCACTTTTCTACTTCATTCTACATAAATTATTCACAGGAGTTCTGTGATTCAGTGATAGCACATTAACAGCTCTGTTATTTTATATAATTGCTGCACATAGGTAATCAGAATGCATTATGTTGCAGAGATAATTATGGCAGTGTTTTCTGATGTCGTGTGATGCTGGGAGCCTCAGCAGTGTGTTTTTGTAACATGCTGCATTTCATATGGATAGGGAGGAAATTGTCAAGAATTTCCCATGGCTCTGTAGTTTTCGACAAATATATTACTCCAGCAAAGAGATTAGTGCCAGATCTTTCTTTTCTAGTGGCCAAGTCACGTTACCAAAATGTACTGTATTTAGGAAAATGTTTCCTTATTTTGTGGGTTTAAGCAACACTGCAAACATATTTTGCAGCCCCTGTGTTATTACTTTAGTGAGTAATTCACACAGAAGTCCCTTTATCAGTGTATATACACGTGTACTGGTGCCATAAGCCAGTACGAGTGCAGGGCAAATTTTAATTCATGTATTTTATCCTCAGTAACACAGATTTTCATGTTTACATACTTGTATGTCTGTAGATGATTTGGGGTTTTTTTTCCCTTCCTAGAGACAAAATTTTATAACAAATATTTATCTGCTCAAGAATGGAAAGAGTTCTACTAGCTGCAGTTTTCCTTTAATTTGAAAAGTTCAGATGGCAAAAATCTATCAGAAATGTTGCATTACATGGTGACATCACACTAACAGGTACCACACTACCCTAATTTATACAGTGTTTCCTCACTCATTTTTTCTGCAGTGCAACTTGATTCCGTAAGGCAGTGACTGTTATCATCAATAAGCAATTAATAGGAAATTAAACTTGGTATGTGAATTTGACACCAGGTAACAACAGCCAGCAACTAAAGGATGAATTTCACCCCTAGTCTATTTTGATATATTCCATTGTTTTAAAGTTATGTTAAATAATTGCTGGAAAATGCCAATGAAGAAGATCTCACAGGTCTTATATTCTATGTTCTTACCAGTGAAAGCTGGTTTTAATACATCCAGTACTTAAATGTATCCAAGTTTATTATTTTCCTGACATCCATTTCCTGACAATATTAATATGCATACCTTAAATACTTTAGGTTTAGCAGGCAATGGCTTAGAATCTATTAAATGGGTAAATAATACAGTGTAAAGTGCTTAAAACACATAATTATATTTAATGCACTTTTTTACCACTTTTCTAATTATCTGTTTCCATTTATGGTGAGCAGGATCTCTTTAGAATTACAGTATCTTTGGGGATTGGTCGAGTTTGCCTTGGAAGTCTATTGGAAGGTTTCTGGAGCTGAAAAATCCAAATCCCCAGGCAGCAGTTTACAAAGTAAGTAGGGATCTCATATCTGCCTGAGTTTTAGGCACTTCCATTGCAAAACATGACTGTGCTCATATTTTAAGATGAAAAATAACATGATGAAAAAGGAAAATATCTGGTAGATCGCAGTTAAGTCAGGCTAGTACAGGGGGTGACAACTGCAGTGGGAACTCATGTTTTAGATACAATTTTCTGACCTTCTATACAGCTGTGAGCTTCGTGCCCTGTGACTGTAGATTTGAGAATTTCATCATTTTTCACTGTAGATGTAGCACATTTTTCAATGTAGATGTAGTGGGGTCCCAAGAACAAGCAGTTACCTCAGAACCGATTATAACCTATTTTAATAACTCCCAGGGATATCCTAACCTCCGAAAGCTGCTGTCACATACTGATTAGTCTTCGGTTTTCCCATATGTGGCAGACAGTACTAGCAATATGATGGACAACTGTTTACACTGTCCTTCCCAAGGTTTTCATTTATTTCTTAGTGCTGAAATTGGGTTCTCCGTGGTTTACCACCCTTATATCCATCTGTTGTCATAGATTAACAAATATCTGGTTGGCTCTAGTAAGTTTGGAAGCACTCAGGAAGGCAGTGTTAGCCTTACTGTGTGCAGGAACAGGATAATACTTTTGTTTTAGTCACAGTTGTGTTGTGCTCATTACTTCAGGAGGGTAAAAACCATCTTCCATGCTCCTTCTCCTCCAGATGCCTGCATGGCCAGGCCTCCAGGCTCCAGCTGCTTTATTAAGATTCTCCTAATTTGAAATAATGCTGACATGCTTCAAAAAGTAAATACGAATATATACTATATATACTAATACATACTATTCTTTAATATCTGTATTAATTTTTTCCTTGTTGTTCCCCTTCTACAATCTGTGCTACACACTAACTGTATATATTTAGGGTTTTGAATGCAATTAAGACAATTTAACACACTATAAAAGCATAATAATTTTTGGTTTTCATTCTAAAATTATCTCTAAAAATATTGCTCAAGAAATAAAAATTTCTAATAGTGACAGGTAACATTTTTTCTTTTGTCCTGCATAGAGTGCAACAGTTGTATCTGTCATATAGATTGTAACACTGGAAAACTGTACATGGATGTGAATCTCCTGAAAAATGAGTTATTGTTCTTGTTCAAGGCAAAGCTAGCCACGAGTATTTATAGTTATAAAAGATTTGTTAAATTTGACATGCAATTGAAATGAAGAATCTCACCTAAATCTTTCAAGTACTTCTTGTTTAGTAAAACTCCACTTTCATATTGTTATTAAAGAGTAGGACTTCTTGTAAAACATAATATGTATATAATTTTT
Source organism: Oxyruncus cristatus (assembly GCA_013399855.1). Taxonomy (NCBI): domain Eukaryota; kingdom Metazoa; phylum Chordata; class Aves; order Passeriformes; family Cotingidae; genus Oxyruncus; species Oxyruncus cristatus. The sequence goes on from VXAY01004090.1 coordinate 79,461, forward strand.
ACACATTTTTTTAAGTTAAAACATTTTTTAATTATTATTGGCCTATTTTTTGACCAAGACCATAAGCATTTTCAAATAATGGAAGGCTTTCAGCATTAGCTTTTTAGCCTTCATTGTGCTACAATTTTCTTTGAAGCAAAAACAAACTGCTATCTGTAGACATTTATTCATCATCTCTAAAACAGGTATACTTTAATGCATAAAGACTTCAACCAAGATTGGGTCAAAATTTAATTCATATGGTATGATCACAAAGGTGTGTCCACAAAAATAGGAGAAAAAAAATTCTCATATTTTATGTATTAAATACTTTCAAGGTATGTTGCTTTTTTTTTCTTTTTTTTTTTTTTTTTTCACAATCCAACACTATATAAAGCTTTTCTGCTGAGAAACTGACTCTATTCTAATAGTGTCTAGGTTTTATTTAATTTATTTTCAAAGGTTTGGGAATCAAAAATTAACATTTATGACTCTGGAAGGAAGTAGAAGGCTAATAGCAATGATGAGGACAGATTTCTTACTGATTCGGTGGCTGAAAATTCAAGAATGTTTTTCATGTTATATATTTGTAACCTTGAAAGTCATAACTTGAAGCCACAACATTTGTTCTGGTTCACCACACACACTTGATCTGTTGAAGCACTGACTCATGAAATTCAGGTGTGATGAGTATATAAAGATCATTTCCTACAGAATTAAGAAGACTACAGAGGTTTTAAAGGAGAATAATTTATGGATGACATAACTGAACTAGGACTGGAAATCTTCCTATATCATTACCACTGTATCAAGACTAGAAGAATATATTAAAAAGACTCTCTAGTGACAAAAAAGACAGACAATAATCCCATGGTATTTGTTTTCATTTCAACAAAAAATACTTTGGAAAAATAAATAAAGTCAACATACTGTGTTTTACTGAATGATTTCACTTCATATCATATGCTATGGTGATCAAGCGAGTGCATTTTTACTTGAATAGTTTTTCATGTATTTCTTTCCTAAGAAAAGACCATCCAATCAAATATGAGATAGCTTTTATTAAGTACTGACAGTATCCATTTTAATATAAATTTGAAAATAGCCAAGTATGACTATGACTATGACATTGTTCCAATGCTCTGATGTTTGCAAGTTAGTGAAACAAATAATGATGCCACAGTACTCATTTGCACTGAAATCTTACCATGGTAAATAACATGAACCAATTTTTTTTTGTTTTAGCAGTGTATTCTGGAATCAGTTCTATTTGGTTAACTACAACTACATGGATCATTTCTGTGTACCTTAACTTATTAAAAAAATGGAAAAGCTAATTTTTTTAAATTAAATTTATTGGTTTTACACTCCCTTTTCACCTCTGTATCAATGATATACCTCTGTGTTTTGAGAACTCATAAAAAAAGCTATTATTTGAGACGTAGAATTGACAATATTCAAAACACCAATTGATTCTGTAGCTTAGAATACTCTGTCAATTATTTTTATTCATATACATATATAATTTTTCAAGACTAGAATACTATATTTAAATATGTTTTCAATGTGAATTATACTTTATATAAAGATATTTCTGAAGAATTACTCAGAATGGTGGTTTTATTTACACAGTTTTATCATGAAAATCTTGACATTCATGGTGAATGCCAGCTGGAGCCTGGGCTGCATCAAAAGCAGCATGGCCAGAAGGGCAAGAAAGGTGATTCTCCCCCTCTTCTCCATTCTCATGAGACTCCACCTGGACTGCTGCATTCAGCTCTGGGGCCAAAAACATAAGAAGGACATGGACCTATTGGAGTGAATCATGAAGTTGATCAGAGGGCAGGAACACCTTTGCTACGAAGACAGACTGAGAGCACGGGGGCTGTTCAGTACAGAGAAGGGAAGGCTCTAGAAGACCATACTGCAGCCTTTAAAGGGAGCTTATAAGAAAGTAGGTGACAAACTTTTTTGTAGGGCTTGTAGTAATAGGAAAAGTTTAAGTTAAAAAGCGTAGATACAAACTAGATACAAGGAAAAAAAATTTATGGTGAGGGTGGTGAAACACTGGCACAGGTTGTCCAGAAAGATAGTAAGTGCTCCGTCCCTGCAAATATTCAAGTTCAGGTTAGATGGAGTCTGAGCAACCTGATATATATCAACTCTGTCACTGCTGAAGAACTGGAGTAGATGTCCTTTAAAAGTCCCTTCCAATTCAGACCATTCTATGATTCTATGAATTCTTCTATGACTCTATGTGATGAGGTCTTCAATTTGTGCAGAACTGAGGCTAGACTGTTCAAAGGGACTTGAGGGAATCAGTCATGTGAGTTTTATAACATAATTGTTGTAACAAATCCTTGCACATTTCATCCTAAAGGGTCATCATGGTAGTGCAAAACATGGCTGTTCCTATCTTCACAGCAACTTCAGGGGCACAACTCAATGTATTACTACAAAAGTGTTCTTTTACACATCTGATCAGTAATCGCCATAGTTCAGGGCTATTGAAACATTGGGGTAACAGCATTGCAGGACCATAACATGAGAAAGAAAAGAATTGTTAGCATGAAATTCTGTCAGAGGATTGCAATAATTGGATTTCTTTAATAGAGGAAGCAAGACAGCACAATGTATAAGACTTATACACCTAAATCTATCCAATTTCTCTAGCCTCATCAAAGAACACTGCAGATGCAATCTGGAGGACAAACTCTAACTGTTCCTCTTGACTTTGCAGTGCAATGATGTGTGGGATTTACGGCCTGTTTGAAGTGATGGGGGGAAAATTCTGGCCCTCTGAATGACCTCTTGGCACCTTGCTGGTGCCCTCCTGCCCACCAGCAGTGCCCTCCTGTTCTCCATCTCATTTCCCAGAGGCACAGCGGATGGAGGAGCTCTGTATCATGCTTCCCTGGCCCTGTAGACTAAGAAATGCTGTCCCTCTTGGAGGGCAGGTGTTACATGAGAGTTATAGAGCACTGTGAAGCCTTCTGAGAAACTTTTGAGGACAATCCAGCTGCTGTAAAGTGTGGGATGCTCTGGACTTGGAGATAGAGTATTACCATATGTGTTATCCATGGAGCACAGTTAATATTAGAGTGAGTAGAGTATAAGAGTTATTTAGGTGAAAAAGCTATGACACAGAGATACCGTGGAGGGGTTTGCTCCCTAGACAACAGTAGTGTCACTTACCACATGCAGAACTCTATCCTTCCATGTAGCTTGGAGTCTAGCATAGTTTGGGGTACAGAGGTACTACAGCCAGTACAAAAAACAAATGGCAATTTACGAGGATAAATTGCCAACTAGAATTTGAAAATGCACAGGTTTATAGAAAACAACTGGTGATTGCTCAAATGATTACTAAATTGATTACCTTAACTAGGCTGTTAATCTATTAAATGTGAAGATTTTCAAGGTTATTCGAGGATGCCCGCTCTCGTCTCACTTTTCCTGCAAATGTGACATGATTATATTACTGGATGAATTACTGGCTCACTCATCTCTGTCTCTTGAAGACTAACTGGTTCACGCCTCTTGTAAACTGAAACGAATAAGGACAGATCCTCATAAAATATAAGCAGAGAGTGACAAAAAGACCTCAGCAACACTGTATGAAAACAAACTAGCTACCAATTCTTTCCATCCAAGATGTAACCAAAAAGCTTGAGCATCCAAAGTTATCCAAGGTTGAACCCTTCCTTTAGGTGTTATGCTTGGGTTCTTTTCAGTTCTGTGTGAAATTATGTACCTATGAGCCACAATGGCTTGGCAATAAAATGAAAGTAAGTGTCCATCTGCCTTAGCTTGTGCTCTTACTTCTTTCTAATAAAACTCTTCTCTCAGAGAGCTGCTAAACAATTTTCATTTACCTACAGTTGCTCTGCCTATCACTGTCAAATTCTTACCAAATCACACCAATGGTAAATGAAGCTGCAAGTGTATGTACAGACTTTGAAGAGAAAAAAATAAATGTGTTACAAGATTTATCATTGGAAATCATCGCATTCCACTTGAACTGTAACCAAAAAAAAGAAAAAAGCTTTCCTGAGATTATAGTGGTGATTACAACACCTTCACCCAACACCATGAGCACAACCGGCACATTGTGCATGAGAAGTGAGAGGCAAAGAGTGCAAACCAGAAGAAAAAGTGGCATGAAAAGCCTCTTCTTATCACATCATGATGCTATATTAGAATTTGAAACTATGAAAGAGGCCATGCCTATCGGCACCTTCCAAAATGCCTTTCCACTTCAGCAGCTCAGGTCTGTCCAAGCTGCTGTATCACACTCCTTTACAGAGAAACAGGTCTGAAATAGTGTATGCATCTCCCACAGGCAGCAACCTGCCCCGCGATCTTGGAATCCTCTGTCTCCACCACCGCAGCAAACCGCTAAGAAATGCTGCCTTTAAAACAAGCAACAACACATACAGTGAGTGCTATTTTTAATATCATCCCAGTTAAAGGCCTAAAATAGATAAGTGATGATAATGATTTTAAAACTCAACAAATCAAGCACATCATAAATTGCAGACATTAAAATACACAAATTACAGTGGAAGGTATCTACACTCCTCTCTGTTAAGAAGGCAGGATGCATAGTCTACACAGTGAATAAAAGATTCTAAAATATTTCATTCATGCAGGATACAAGATTGCCACGGTCCAAAACTTGTAGATATCTAAGCAAATAAAAAATTTTAAAGTATTATTTCTTTATAAAGCCTGATCCAGGGAAGACCATATTTTAAAATACAATAATAGACAACTAGTATTCCATTTCTTTCAAGGTTATATGAAGCAAGTCAGCTACAATGGAAATTTGATGAGAACATAATGTCAAAACATTGTGGTTTAACCCCAGACAGCAACTAAGCCGCAGAGAGCTGCTCGCTCACCCCCACTCCACCCCAGTGGAATGGGTGAGAGAATGGGAAGAGTAAAAGTGAGAAAATTCATGGGCTGAGATAGACAGCAAACACAGGACAGAAAAGGAAGAAAAAATAATAATGGGAATAATAATAATGGTAATGATAATAGTAACAGAATTTGAATATACAAAATAAGTGATGCACAATGCTATTGCTCACCACTCACATACCGATGCCCAGCCAGTTCTCAAACAGCAGTCCCCCAGACAGCTTTCCCCCAGTTTATATAATAAGCGTGTCATTACATCTTACGAAATATCCCTTTGGCCAGTTGGGGTCAACCATTATGACTGTGTCCCCTCCCAACTCCTTGTGCCTTCCCAGCCTTCTTGCCGGCCGGGCATGAGAAGCTAAAAAAGCCCTTGACCTAGTAATAAACACTACTTAGCAACAACTAAAAGCATCAGTGTGTTATCAACATTATTCTCATCATAAAGTCGAAACACGGCACTGGACCAGCTACCAGGAAGAAAATAAACTCTATTCCAGCTGAAACCAGGAGGTGTTTATAGAATAGGATTTTTAAAAGCTAGAATGCAAAACATAAAATTTGTTTGTAATCGCTCTTTACTTGCAGATCTATAAAGCTTACTGAAAAGCCTGAAAGGTTATGTTGTAGTAGATTAACTTTTAAATCAAGTGCATACACAGCCACTGAAAAACTAATGCCTAAAACATAATATGTATCACTGGGACCAAACTCTAAACTCCATTCCTATGTACAACTTCATAGACTGAGCACAATTAAACATACAAACAAACAAAAAAAAGACTGGAAGTCCAAACTAGCTACTAGATTCAAATATTGCCCCAAAATTGTTACAATAAATGATTACATCTGTGGTTCTCTGGTTTCTCTTATTGCTTATCTCTGTGTTTGAATATTTATTTGAACTTTAAAGCTGAATGTAGTTTCATAACACAGTAAAACATTCACTTGTAGCATTGTAAGCAATTTAATCCTTACAAAGAAAAATTTAGGCTACCAGTTTGCTAGCCTAAGGATAATTTTATTTCAATGGAGAAAAACCACAGTAACTTACATAATACTTAGATATTACTTAAGTACAGTCAGGATTTAACTGTTTAACAGGGTTTTTGTACTCTTCCTTTTGGGAGGGTATCTCATCAACTACAATTGTAGAGATAACTATCCCTTATCTCTTCCTCAATTATAGCAACAAGCTAAGAAAAACAATAAAATGGAAAATATTTAAAAATTGGAGGACAGTGAAAATGTGTTTTCAATGTATTTACAATGAAATGAATTTAAGTTTTGCTTTTGGAAAGAGATGCTAGCTCCCAGAAGCTTGCTTAAATTAATCCTAAATGGAACATATACGCAGAGAGAGTTAAGGGAAAGAGCAAAGTTTTAGATCCCAGAGAAGAGTCCAAAATATGCTATGTAAGCATCAGATTACTTCTAAAAACACAACAGAGGTGGGTTAGAAAAATCTCAGGTTAATGGTTTTATAAGCCAAGCGAAACCATCCCCTGGTAAAAATATTTCTATTTTACCTCCCAAAGAATATAAAAAAAACAAACTAAGATGAAGCCTTGCCATACAATAAATGTATTAAAAAATGCAGTTATTTAACAGATAAAATGAGCTGAAGTTTTTTCCATTGCTAATGGAAATATATTCATTTAGGGCAAAAATATGGAACTTTGTTGACTCAGATATATTTAAATCAAGTGCACCAGGCTCCCCTTTATCTGTGCTCTTTGAGGTATGTGATATATAATCCTTATATGAATGGATCTTCAAAAATCCTTTGCAGCAAGTTACTCTTTGAAATCCAGGTGATCCATTTGTATCAGTTATGAATTTTCTAGGAGCATGGTGGTGGCTTATCGTAACAGTGCAAAACTGCTAACAGGGGTGGTGACAGGCTGTCAGTTCCAAATGGTAGTGGCACCATGGGATTCCTGGAGTCTCTGAATGAAACTACAATTTCTGTTGTACTAACTTCATCCTGCATGAGTCAGTTTTGTTGAGAGTAGTTGCTCTTAAGAGTCATGATTATTAATTTAACGAGGGCAAGCACGGTTGTTGATTTGCTACTGCAACCCCTCAGCTTTCCAGTGATTGCAGTTAAGTACTGCAAAGGCTTATTGCAGTCTGTGCTCTGAATTGGGCATGAAGTGACAGGACCATTAGTTTGTTCAGCTCTTTCACTACTGTCAGTCTAAAAGAGTGAACAGGCAGCTCTGATTGTCATGAAATGCATGATTTTGCCTCTATATCTTCTCCACCGAGTATTGAAGAGTCATAAGCTAAAGTGCTTTTATGAAAGTTGAACATGAGTGGCATAATTTTAGATTTAAAAAAATGAAACTCTTGAGTGTTCAAAAGATGAAAGAGATTGAGGGAAAAAGAGAAAATACAGTCAGAGGCATTTATCCAAGGCCATGAGGCACAGGCCATTATTTACTTGGTCATGAAAAACAGAATTTTTATGGAACATAATGATTTAACTATAAAAAGAACTCTGGTGTGAACATTCTACAATAAGAAAGAATAAATGCACCTTCAATCACACTGAAAATCAATCTATTGAGACATATGTGGTATTTTACTGAAATTATCGTGCAACATATGGCAAGGAGTTGTTGCAATTTTTCTTTCAATTGTTACACAGATTTTACCATTTTTCTTTTTGAACAGGGAAAACTATGGTACATTATTTAGACTTTACTGAACAGAATGGAAGCTACTATTTATTTGCACAGTTGTAAAGAACAAAAAAAATGGTCACAGAAAGTGAAAGAGAAAGTAACAGTAAATCAAGAAAAGTAAGAAAATTTCAGTGAAGAGATGAACTGTTTATCCTAAGCCATACATAAAAAAACCCAACTAATTTTCTGTCTAAAACATGGCTTAAGACACTGTAAGACTGCTAACTAATACAATTGCTAACACTAGAATTAGTTATGTTCTGATTAGACTCCCTAGAAAGAATGGACTGCCATGAATTGTTCTAATAAGTATATATGAAGTCTGAAAAGATAAAGATGGCTTGTCTAGAATTCTTTTTTATCTGTCTAGTCATCACAGCATCTTATGAAAATAGCATTACGTGGGATGAAGAAAGGCTTGAAAAAGCTGTAGCATTACTAGAAGTTGTAGGCAAGAAAAATTGGAGGAGATTATTAATTTTCTGAGGAATGTGAAAGTTCTGTCATATATACGTGTGTGTATATCTACATACACACGAGCACAGAGATGCATATTAAAAGACAAGTGTTCCAGGTCCAGCCCCTCGTCATTATTCCAAGAAAAGGAATCTTTTGTGAAAATGAATTGTTATGGGCATAATACTCTTGGGCATATACTCTTCTACTTTTATCATTGTGGACTACTGTGGGCATAGTTTAGCCTGAGGACAGGCTGTTGTCTAAGGTACAGTGTTTTTTGGGTTACCTGCTTCACAAATGTGGTGAGGCTCAATGAGTGTCACAATCAGCCAAAAACCTGTGCTGATACGGAACTGATCCGTAACCTTAACCCTTTACCTTTTGCAGTAGCAGGTGATACCAGGTATTTTTCGTGTCATCCTCCATCCACCCAACCCAGATTTGCCCTAAAGTTGCCACCTTTTGACTTGTAACCTCCCCCACAGCCCTTGTTCCTCTGGCTGCCCATGAACACTGGTAATGACCTAAGGCTATGACCCCACATGAGCATGGATTTAGCCAGTAATACCTGATCCTTGCTAATGTATGTTAATTTTTGTTAATGCTAATCAATACTGTGCCATGATAGCAAAACAGAATTATTTCTGCTACAAAGCTGAATTTAAATACCTTTAAAATTCTTTGAAAAAACTAGACATGGAGCCAAATTCCTTTCCAGCTTGCAGATGACCAGAAGTTCTCTTTTTTCTACTATATTTTACCTAAATTGTCTGCTTAGGAATCAAACTCTTGCAACAGAGACCTGGAACAGCAGCAGACTCAGGCTACATAAGTCACTGTCCTTCAAAAACATCTTCACCATACCTACTGTTAAATAATACTAAAATCCAATACTAAGCTATGCCTTGCATTCTCTAGGCCAACACACCTTCACCCAAAAATGCGCATATGTGTTTCTTTTCCCACAAGGTCACCTATAGTGTAGTAGTTCATACATAAAAACCTTCACACACCCTACATGCCTGTCAAGCACAAGTCAAGCAGATCTTGACAATCACATAGAGTTCAGTCAGACAAGAATGACTGTAGGGAACATTTTGGGTAAGAAATCTTTGTGAACTAGTTACTGACAGTCTAGGGAAAGTTGTGGAACTGGAGTGCACATAACAAGAGGCAGCTGCAAGATGGTTTTGAGAAAGTTCTGTAGCTGAAGGTCAGTAACATAACAAGAATGAGACAAATAAGATGTTGTAGTTAGGAAGAGAATTTTAAAATAAAGATATACTGTCTATCCAGTAAGACTATAGTGTTAGGCGTGTGAACCGTTTTGTAACCAATCAAGTATTAGATGATCATGTGCATAACTGTATAAAAGACACCGGGCTAAGAATAAAGTTGGAGCTTCCTTATCGTCATACTGGTGAATGTGTGGAGTTTCCCGGGTGGGCCTCGCATGTGAACCTTTAAATGACCAACCAATTCAAGGATGGCCAACCTATTAAGCATTAACCAAATAAAGGCTCATACAGCTCACAGCTCCCTCACTGTCCTCTTTTCTCAGCAGCATCGGAGAAAGGCAAACTACGTCATATGGAAAGGCAATCTGCACACAATAGTTAGTCTGTCAGGGCACAGAGCCCCACAAACTGGTTGGGCTACTTCTGAGGTAGTTAAAATGGTGAACTATTTTAATTTCTAAATAAAAACCCCGTAAGTCTCCTTAGATCACAGGTCTTTCTGGGTCAGAATGCTATGTTTCATAAATATCCCTCTCAATTTTAATTTTCAATTTAGGTTGGAAGAGATTAAAATATTTCTAATTTTCAGGAAAAAAACCCCCAACCAACCAACCAACCAACCAACCAAAAAAGCCCTAGACTTTTGCGTCTGATTTTTTAATGAAAATTTGTAGACAAGTATTTTCCTTACAATTCTTCTCATGGAAATAGTTGGAACCAAAGTATTTAAAACAATATAAATCTAGAAATAAACCCAAAATTTCCACCAAATTTCATTGTCTAAATAAGAAAAACATGAGAAAAAGTCAAATATTTTGTTTCCATTACCTACTCTTACTGAGTTTCAATGTAATATGTACTGTAAAATGAGATGCTGGAACCCCGTTGACAGCTTATATACAAAATGCAATGGGGATGGTTACTGGTCACTTTACTAAGTACATTTACACTAGCTTAAGAAAGTAGATAACATTATTTTTATTATTAATTTTAATAGAAATTGATGGTGCAGGATTGCATGTTATGATCAGTTAGGGTTTTGGGGTTTTTTTGTTGTTTGTTTTTTTTTTTTAAATTTAGTAAGATCACTACTCATTGCTGGTAACTAGGATAGCAGAAGAATGAGGTTCAAGCTAAGAAATAGTTCAACTCCAGCTTCTAGAAAGGTCTAGAGGGAAAGCCATATGAGGAGCTGCTGGGGTCACTTGGTTTGTTCAGCCTGGAGAAGAGGAGACCGAGGGGAGACCTCATTGCAGTCTACAACTTCCTCTTGAGGGAAAGAGGAGGGGCAGGCACTGATCTCTTCTCTGTGGTGAGCAGTGACAGAACCCAAGGAAATGGCCTAAAGTTGTATCAGGGGAGGTTTAGTTTGGACATTAAGAAAAGGTTCTTCGCCCAGAAGGTGGTTGGGCACTGGAACAGGTTCCCCAGGGAAGTGGTTACAGCACCAAGCCTGGCAGAGTTCATAAGTGTTTGGGCAATGGTCTCAGGCACAGGTGTGATTCTTGAGGCTGTTCTGTGCAGGGCCAGGAGTTGGACTTGATGATCCTTTTGGGTCCCTTCCAACTCAGGATGTTGTATGATTCTACAATTCTCTACATGCACACATATCAGCAAGTTGGAATCATGTTAGATGTTTTTCCCCTGCTTTGGGAAAGTATGGGAATTCCTCAGTGTGGGAAAGTTGATGCTTTCTTTCTGCAAATATTAAACATTACATTCAAGATAAAATAAAGAAAAATAGAAGGCTTCTAACAAGAAAATACTGAGAAATTAAAGCATTCTTGTGTTACAGCAGAAGCAAGATGGTAAAAGCTATGCAACTGAGAAAGGTGATGCAGCTTAGGCTTTTGTGCTGAGCTTATCTTGTTCTTAATGAATGATGTGATACTCAAATTTTTCTCAAGTGCTTTCCAATAGACACTGTCATTCCTGGAAATTACAGTCAAGAAAATTGCTGCTTCAACAAATTAGCAGATTTATGAAGTCTTCTAGTGCTTGAGTTACTTGCAGATTGACCACTGATCTCTCCAACTCATAATTTAATGGGTCAGTGACCATTACAATCTTGCAGATATATTGTTCCAAGTCCTCCTTCAGTCTCAGTCTCAGCATTGAGAGAGATGACTCAGCAGCCAAGTCAAAAGACACAATCCACCTAGTTTCTGATGGATGTTTTGCCTTTCACAGTGTCTAGTCCTATGCTTGAGATGAAGCTGTGTCCCTGGGATATTTAAGGGAAAGTCTGCTACACTTAATTTATCAGAAATTCACTCAAAGGCTTAAAAACCCCATGTTTGTTTAAGATAGAGACTTAGGGGAGACTGCACGGAAATATATCTGGTCTTCACACACTTGTTAAGGAGGCAAAGCCATCTGCATAGGCCACCTCAGGGTATACCTGGGAAGAGTATGGTAGTGTCCAGCAGCAAGAAAACATGCTGAAAAACATCTTTGAAGACCCCAGAGTATCATTATATTTATGGAGTTGACAGCTAGGTAGCAAATTGGGCTGCAGTTTCCTTGGCCCCTCTTCACCTTATCCACAAAAAATCTCCAAGTCTCTTACAGAAAGTTCTGATAATAATGCAGACAACAGTAAAATACCCAGTCCTTCGATCTTTCACCTATAGTTCGCAGAAGTGGTGAAGAAATAAAAGAATTAGCTTTTAATTATATTTAGCAACTTTTAACAGAGGTACAATGAATCATCAGCTGCACTTCAGGAGACTGTATCTGAAGTGCAAATACCAGGGTGCAACTTCTGACACTTCAACTTTTATTCAGTGCAAGAGGTGTTATTTTTTTTTTTTCTAATTCTTCTTAGCTGTGTAGAGATTAGAGGAATGCTTCATGGTATTATTATTTCTGAGCTTTGCCCAAAAGTCTCACTTCTCAGGTTGAAGTTTTTCAAGCCTCCTTTGCCATTAAGAGGAATCCTACGTCCAGTATTAACAGGATGACAAATACCCTAAAATGTTTCTAGAGGAAAATAATGTTTAACTAGGATGGTATGAACATATCTTTGTCTGAGGCAGCCTTTTGCTAAGTGTGAAAGAATGAAAACTCTCATTACAATTACCATTTGCCCAAAGAAAGCCTGATTAACTCAGTAGTTAGAAGTAATGCTTATTGCTTTTATATAGAGCTGACATCAACACTCAGTGTAGTTTCAGATCAATGTACAAAGTGCAACAAAGATCTTCCTTTGCTTGTTTATTGCAATGCTGATTCAGCTCCTCTAATTCGATAGGCTGAGTACATGCAGTCAGAGCTTATTTGGGATAATTTACATTAAAACAGTTATAAGGGGTAGAAGACAAAAACCGTAAGATTCCTACCAGGAATAATTTAGGGTTTTTTTCTGCAGAACCCTTAAGGTATAAATTAACACTCAGTTCCAGCTTCTGTAAAATAGAATATTAACATATTCTGTCAATATGTTAGAAATATGTGAATGTATTATATCACTTCCTCAAATCTGTACTTGATGTGGTGTCTTAAGGTAAACTCAGAGAACAATTCGTAGATGTTTTCCGCTAACTGCGATAACTAACTGCTGATAATATGGGATCAAATAGCAGTAGGAATGTTACATAAATAGTTGTTCAAGGACATTTATGATCTTTTCCTGGGACTTCACAAGACAAACTAGACCAAACACCATACTAGAATAATATTGATTTTTTTTTTTTAAACCTTTATTGGAAAGAACTATCATATAGTTTCACAGAATCATAGTGTATCCCCAGTTGGAAGTGACCCACAATGATCATTGAAGTATGACTCCTGAACCTGCACAGAACAGCCCCAGGAATCACACTATGTGCCTGAGAACATCGTTGAAATTCTGTCAGGCTTGGTATTGTGACCACTGCCCTGGGGAGCCTGTTCCAGTGCACAGCCACCCGCTGGGTGAAGAAGAATAACATCCTAATATCCTAATAATAATTTCCTAATATCCAGCCTAAACCTCTCCTGACCCAACTTCAGGCCATTCCCTTGGGTCCTATTCACCTATTCCTATTTCTCCAAGCTGAACAAACCAAGTGACCTCAACTGCTCCTGGTATGGTTCACTCTTTGTAAACACTTTGAGATAAGGAAATCCTATATGCAAAACAAAATTTTTTGTGTGTCTGTAATCAACAGGGAAGGACTTATATAGATCTATATGATAGTTAAAGAAAAGAAACTTTTCATTCAGGTATAACAACTGACATCAAAATTTTCTATTATCATCAGATAAATGACCAAAAGTTTCTCACAGGTGTAGGATTTTCTATATCTGTTTAACTAATGGAGGATTACCATTTACAAAGGTCTTTGTATTTTTAATAATAATAATGTAATTAAGCATCTCTCAACTGAAGCAGTATCCAGAGGTATTCACACTCATTTCTGAAGATTTTATAGCAACCCTTTGACCGCTTCCATCAGCTGGTAACTATGAGACTTATCTGGCTACTGTGTTTCATTATTGTGTGTTCCACAAGAAAAATCTAGGAAGAAGTTCAGTGGAGGTCCAAAAAGCTGATTAGTGGCTCCGAGCACATGATATTGAGAGGCTGAGAGAAGAGCTTTTGCCGCCTTGAGAAAAGAAAGATAAAGAAGGAAACTTAGCCTTCAGCTACCTGATGGGAGGTGATGGAGAAGAAAAAGGAAGACTCATCTCCAAAATGTAGAGTAAAAATGCATAATTCATCACACAAAAAGTACAACAGGAGTGGTCAATCACTGGAATAGGTCTCCTGGAGAGATTGTGAAGTCCCCATCCTTGGAGATATTCAACAAGGCTTTGGACAACCTGATAGAACTGTGAAGCTGGATGTAACTTCAGAATACAAAGTTGTTTCTACTTTGACTGGGCATTGCACCAGGCAACCTCCAGAGATCCCTTTCAACCTACATTATTATAAAATGCTAGGATTTTTCAGAAAAGAAGAATTATAATTTGTCTTTTTAGCCTTAAGGAATAGACTTGGTAATTTTTTTTAATAGTGAAATGTTATAAAATCACCTCATCAGCCTAGAAAAAAAATCTTTGTCACTGAAATTTAAAATCTGAAAATATTTCCACCTTTCACTCATTGCTCCTCTTATACTTTAAAGATATATTTCTACAATAATATCACTGGTAGCGATATTGTCATAGCACAGTAAAATATTAATGAAGACCAAAACATTTTATAATAAAAAATTTACAGAGGAAAAAAAAATACATTCTCATCACTCTAGGTGTTGTTCTGAGTCACTGGAAATACTGGCATTCAAATTTTTCAACAGTCCAGCCAAATTGAGGAAACAATGAAATATTATTTGCATAAATGATATCCTGCTAGGCTTCACATAAAATATAAACCCAAGAAACAGTCTCCTGCAGAAAGAGTTGCTTTTATGAACAAAGTTCAGATTGTTTAACAGTCAATGAATTCCATTTCTGAACTCAAGACCAAATTAACGAGCATGCAGGTTTTGCACCACTGCATTTCAGGCAAGCCAAAATCTCCTCAGAAGAACAGTGGCAAGCCAGATATTTCTAAAGCAGATGCAGCACTTCCCTTAACTCCCAGATGTCCTGAATCCAGATTTCTACACATGAACTGGTGTAGAAGGAAGAGTGTTATCATGAGTTACAGAAGCTTACTTTATCTGTTGGCCAGTGCACATTGTATGTTCCTGTCTTTGTTGAAGATTGTTCAATGCAGGGCACAGATGTCAGCCTACAGATGTCATGTAGATGGGGGCTCGTACTGCACCAATTCTGGCGGACAATACAGAGCCCAGTGTGACAGTCAGCAATGGCTAACTTCTGGGAAAAACTGAACTGGAAACATAAAATGCCACCAGTGAAAATAAAAGTACAGACAGGAATGAGGAAGGGAACAGCCTTAATGCATGAAACTCCCTAATGCATGGAGTTTCAATCTGATGTGAGCCCTGTGTTCTCTTTTGCCCTGGAGCTAGAGAGCCTTGTCGAGCTACCAAAATGCCATTAGTGACCAATGGTACAAATAATCAACATTTGCTGTACTAAAGCCAAATCCTCTCTTTTCAAGATTACAAAGGCTGCCCTCCTTGGTGCAGACAACATTTAATTGCCAACCACTACCAGACCCATCCAGGATACAGTCTCAGTTCTTGTCAGAGATAGTTTAATGAATTTATGTGTTTACCTTTTCATTATACCAGTCCACCTGATGGTGGAAGAAAACCAAAAGCCACCTGAACCCCTGGACACTGAGCTTGGCATTACGTTAATGCTGGACAGTTTTATGGAGCACTTCCAGAAAAGCTGAGCTGAGAAGTGCACGGTGTGATGCAGGAATAACCTCTGCAAAAGCTCAAGCTGCATGGGGAAGAAGAGGAAGATGGTAAACCTGGCATCTCAGGGCTCTCTCCATGATTTCCCAACACTGGGCAAATCCATGTCTGAGGTGGTGACATTTAGCTCCATCTGACACAAAGCTCTTAGATTGAGTTTCCATGCACTCAGCCTGCTGTCAGTGCAAAGCCTGGAGCTTTGACATGTGGGAAGGAGGAGCCAATTACACTGGGAAAATCATTTTCACGTCTCCAGAAGGCAGCATTTCCCATGCCACAGGGAAGAACATTAGCCATATCTCTTCCATTCATTATTTTAAATAACATAGAAATGAAAGGAACTTAATATTCAGAATCCCTTTTTTACAATTACTGCCATTTTAATTGCCAAATATAAGCCATTTTCTCCAGGTTGTTGCAGGCAAAATATTGAGAAAAATAATGCATAAAATAGATACTTCTATCTAATATATGTTAATGCTAGAGAAAAAAAACAGTAATGAAAACTAAATAGTATTTACTGATGTTTAGTTCCATGATTTCATTGTCTTTCATGCAGTTATGATGACTAGAAGTTCTCCTTCAAGAGGGAAAAAAATTCTTAAATCATGATATATTTCCATTAGCTTAGGAAATAAGGAATAAAAATTAAATTACTATTGCTATGGGGGAAGGATAAGGGTCCAGATTCAAACTGGAATATTAAAGAACATGGTAAAAAGGACCTCTTTGAGTTTTGTGGTTTAATATATTCATTGTAATTAAACAAAAAAAAGGACTTGTATTTAGAATGTTTTAACTCAAATGGGCCCAACTCAAACAGCTGCTTTTTTAGCTCAAAACATGCTTGAGAGAGAGAGAGAAGGTGTATAATTGGTGTCAAATGCTGCTGGCATCCTGTCACATTTATAAGTCTTAATTTACATATATGCACCTACTTGCACTTTATGGGTGTGGAGGTCAATTATTGCAAGCATAATTAACATCTTACTGCCAAAATTTGTTAAGCTATTAAGGCAAAATGAAGATTTGAATAATAGAATGTGATAACTAGATGCTCCATTAAAGGATGAGTAATAAATTTAGGATCTGAAAATCTTGGCTCATTTAGAAAATTGTCAGTTCCAAGAAAAAATTATTTGACTTAATAAAGTCAAAAGTAACAGAAATGATGGAATTTTGTAGCTTAATTGCAGGAGGGGAGAAAGTGTGTGAACCTCATGCAAATTAGGTTGCAAATAAGCATAAAGAAAATGTCTAACAAAGCAGAGAAACTGATACACATCTTGGAACAGCCAAATAAGGAGTAGGGAGACTTTAAGGGACCACTTTTCAATATATGCAAGGAGGTAAACCAAGAAGACAAAGTCAAGCTTTCTATCCAGGTGCTTCATGGGAGAATAGACAACAGTCATCAACTGAATTGGGGGAGGTTCCATCTGGACATAAGGGGAAAAAAAATCACTATGAAGTTAATCACTATGAACTGAAAGAGAGTCCAGCAAGGTTGTGGGACCTCAGGTCTTGGAGGTTTTCAGGGTGTAATCTGATAACCCTGCTCTGATTTCAGTGTTGACCCTACTTTGAAGAAACAGGTTGGTACAGAGACCTCACAAAGTTCCTTCCACTTCAGCAATTCTGTGACACATATGACCACAGTAAAAAATAAAAATCACACTGAAATTTCTGCACTGAAAGAAAGTAGATGTAAATTATGTGTCAGCCTTGAAAACGGAAGCACTAGCAGTATTTATAGCCACAACTTGTAAAGCACTTCTCAGAAATGGTAAATAAGCTCTGTGCCTGAAAGAAGGAGTAAAAATCAAAGGTCTGCATCTGAGATGCTGATTGAGGAGTGGGGGTTTAGGCAAATTAATTCCTATATATTCATAACATAACGATATCATTTTTATTGACTTCAAAAAATCCTTAATAGCCACTAAAATCTTACAGAGGGAGAGAAAACATGAATAGTAAGCAATTAAAAGAGCATTTTGTGTTTTAAAGAAACCAATAAAGCTGAATTTAGATTTGAATAGCTTTGCAACTTGAAGCCCACTCACAGATTAAAAATAAATTATTTGTAAAATCTTGTTTCTGCAATTTTGGAAGAATATTTAAACATCTCTCACAGATTAGGTAATTTCTCCCTGGTACACGACTCAGTTGTTTGGGCAACAGGATCTACCTGTGCCGGCAAATAAGGAACACCAATTTTTTCATAAGCATGAAATTATAGGAGGATGTCGGAAGTATAAAAACTGATGTAAAGAAAAATAAAGGGTATTGCTCACAAGCCATAGAAATCAATGACTCACTACAGTTCAGTGTTATCAGAACACAAACCATAATGGAGTAAGTAAGGAAGTCTGGATGAATCAAGTGGAGAGATGTCTGTTCTGTATGGCTTCATTCAGTTATTACCAGTTGCTGCTATGACTCCAACATGACCTGGACTAATAGACCGAAAAAAGTGAAGACGCCTCATTGCCCCTGACAGTTTTGAGAAAAAGGGTAAAATATGGTTTTACATACCAAGCATTCAAAACATTTTACAGAGAACTCTGAGAGTAAGAACATGGGGCACAACAGCTGCCGTTCCGGAACTGTTAGGAACCTTTAGGAATTTCATAGTGGAATAAAAAAAATGCAGAGTATTATGTTAAGGATCTTAAGAAGCATATTTCCATATCTGGTCATTCTTCAGAAATTTAGAAAAAGCCCATTAGTAGAAAGTAGAGATTTTTAGTTGAACAGAAATTAAAGACAAATGTTGTTAACTGCTTGTCCTAGATTTTATGGAAAACAGGTCTTGCTAAACCTGTTTGCACCCTCTGTTGAGCGTATGACTTTGGCTGACAAAGATAGCTGTCAAATGTAAAATATTCAGGATCTGAAAGGCTGAACCAGTTAAAAAATTATAACTATTAGATAGCATTAAAGCATAGATTTAACAGACAAAGAACTGTCTAGACGATAAATGTAAAAAGTAGTCAACAGTGGAGCAACATGATTGGAATGAAAATGTTTCTTATGTAGATTTGTAGCTAGAGTAGCACGTCCTGCACTACTGAACCATTTCACGAAATCATTTCAGATACGTAAAGGCGCTTCTGATGAAAATTCTGGATGACATAAGGATTGGTGTAGTTAGGAATACTGAAGGTTGTGTTGCAGATGTCTATTCCCTCAAAAAGGGACAGGATTCCCTGACCAAATAAAAGTGCCTAGTTTGTGGATATCTTTGGATATCTGGCTCACTGTAAGAGCCACCTAATATTTTTAGCCAAAGGAGAGAAATAGGCACCTTTAGATGCCTATACTAATTCAGCTTAGTAACACCCTAAAAGTGCCTACTTCTCATCTCTGAAAGAAAACACAGGCTTACTCATGAAATTATTTGAAAATCCTCCTATTCAATTTTTTTTTTTTTTTTTAGTACAAATAATTTGCATACTTAGAACTAAAAAAAATATGTAAAGTCTGTAGAAAGAGGTCTTGAATACTGGAAAACTGGGTCTCTGGAAATAATTGAAGGCTTGTGATAAACTCCTACCGAGTTTATGAAACATGAAAACCATGACACACTGGACATGAGCTGGCAATGGGCACTTGCAGCCCAGAATGACAGCTGCATCCAAGGCTGCACCAAAAGCATGGCCAGCAGGATGAGGGAGGTGATTCTGCCCCTCTACTCCACCGTTACGAGACCCCATCTGGAGTGCTGCATCCAGCTCGGAGGCCCCCAACACAGGAAGGACATGAACCTGCTGGACTGAGTCCAGAGGAGGCCATAATAATATCAGAGGGATGGAACACCTTTGCTATGAGGACAGGCTGAGAGAGCTCGTGTTGTTAATTCTTGATAAGAGAAGGCTATGGGGACACCTTCTTGCAGCCTTTCAGGGAGCTTACAAGAAAGATGGAAACAAACTTTTTACCAGGGCCTGTAGTGTCAGGACAAAAAGGGTAACAGTTGTAACTAAAAGAGAGTAAGCTTAGATTAAAAATCAGGAATAAAAAATATGATGAGGGTGGTGAGATATTGGAAGGTGTTGACCAGAGAAGTTCTGGATACCCTGTCCCTGGAAGTCTTCAAGACCAGGTTGGATGGGGCTTTGAGCAAGCTACTCTAGTGGAAAGTGTCCCAGCCAACAGCAGGGGCATTAGAGCTAGGCAATTTTTAAAGGTCCCTTCCAACCCAACACATTCTTTGATTCTATGATTCGCTGCTTACTTTGGCAAAATTTAACTTAATCCCCAGGTATAAATTTGAAGAGCAATCGATTCATTAAATAGTAAAGTGCAGTGCAGAATCAATTTTACTTCAATATAATGAACACTAACTCCAATGCAGGGATACTGCATAAAATTAAAGTGTCTACATTTTAATAAGGACGTTGTAAATCAAGACCAGTAAAAAAGAAAACATTCAAGGGATGGAGAAACATTTTCTTTCGGTAAAAGTTTTAAAAGCTTAAGCTGTTTAACTTTCCATCTGATGACTGAGAAAGTATTTGAATGCAGTGTTTTATATAGTAGAAGAAGCCATAACAACCACCACTGACTGTAAACTGTTGCCAATGCTACTCTGGAAAGGTGGCACACACCAATATCGGGAAAAGGAGTCATCAGAATAAACTGCCCAAGGAAGGGATGGCTTCTCTGTTACCTGATACCTTTCAGTTCAGAAGGCTTGCAAGGAGATATAAACCTTTGAAATAGAAACATTCCTTGTTCCACTGCAAGTTAAGGCTTAAGGAAAAGTGACTAAATCTAATGATTCTTCAAGCAGCCTGCTATTATAGCTCTTCCTGGCCTTAAACTCCCTGGGTCTTTCTTCCTTTGGATTGATGAGTGGAGAATAAAGATGAGGTGAGTACACAGGTACTGCCTGAGTTTCACTTCTGCCACAAGATCTAGTGACACCAAGTCCCTTAATTAACATGTGAAAACATTTCTTTCCAAAATCATTTAAACAGACTCTCTGAAAAACTGGTGCTTTAGCAGCATGTGCCAAAGAGTGAAGTGAAGTGAACAAAAGCACAGAAAAAGCCTGCCATGAAGAATACAGATGGATATATGAACAGTGTTAGGTTGTATGATCATCTACACAAACACAAAGGAGCACTTGGAACAGTGACAAGAGGAGAAATCCTTGAGTTTGCATCTGAGAAGACCTTCTAGATCATCAGATCAGGAAGATTTGCAAGAACTGCCAAGGAGATACAGAAGGTGGAGATGACAATTGAGTAGGTAGAAGTCTCTCCCTTCTCCATCAGTACTGGAATGGTATTTGATGTGATGTTAAGGACAGCATCATAATTCTGTACATTAGCATTGCTAAAATAAATGAACAGCATTTTCTGAAAGGTTACGCATTTTAATCCCAGAGTCCTGTGTAATACTAATTTAAAATTTAAATTTCATCAGTTGATTTTCCTGTCAGTTTCACTTATTTTTACTTCTTGTTATGAGTTATATGCACTGTTCAAATAGCTGATTGATTCTTCCTTAGATGTCTGTCAGATGCTTCTCAGTGCCTGGAAAAGTTTTCTATATATACTTTTGTCTCTTTAAGTTCTTCTGTTGATGACATCACATGTTAGTATGCAGTAACTCAGAGAGACAGAAGCAGATTTCAATCATATTATTGTGTACTAGGAGGTAGCCAGGCAAAAAAGGTTGTGAATTTAAATACCGCATGGGCACTAAAATTGCTCATTTTAATGAAAATTACAACAAAAGTTAAACATAGAATGGTTTGAGTCAGAAAGGATCTTTAAGATCATCTAGTTCTAACCCCTCTGCCATGGGTTCAGACACCTTCCACTAGACGAGGTTACTCAAAGCCTCATCCAAGCTGGCCTTGAACACTCCCAGGGATGGTGCACCTACAAGTTCTCTGGGAAGAAAATGCAGTTAGATTAATCACATACTTGCCTGTCTTTCTGTGTTAATTCTTTTCTATTGCCTATTAATTACAGAGACTGGCTAATAGGAATCCAGAAAATTTAGTACAAAGTGTTTCTCTATTTTATGGATACTGGAAGGGAATGCCTGCATAGACAGGTGACTGCGAATAAACACCACATTCATGGCTCTCCAGTCTGTGCTTTCAAAGACAAGTCATTTCAGTAGAAAAACACAACACACCTTCCCCTGGCCGATGTCACCACCCACTATGGGACTTGAGCCACATATTGCTCTGCACTGACTGCCTGCTACTCTCACTAGGAGAAGATGATGCAGTTTCTTCCTTTGTAGCTTACTGAGTCTCATTTAGAAGAGTTTTTCTTTCCACTGATTCTCAATAAATAAGTCCTTCAAGTTTCATGCAGATAATTTTGTTCTTTTTAGTCTGGTGTAAAAAATGTGTTGGTTCATAGCATCAAACCTCAGAATTCATGTTTGAAGTATAAATTTATTTAGTTTATGCATACCATCCTTACTGTTGCGGGATCTGAAAATAACACCAATAGCTCACAGTTATCTTTACAAACAATGTTTGCTTGTAAAGCACTCAGGTCATTATATCTGAGAGCAACAAACAGGGATAGAAAGCTTGTTTAAGAAAAAAGGACAAATTAAGTTTATGAAATAAGAAATTGTGTCCATGGAGAGAAAAATATTACAATAGGGCTAATATTTACAGTATATTTTATAATATTAAAAATATATTTAATAACATCAATATAGTAATTATTAATAATTATTATTATAATAATTTATTAATTTATTTTAATGTTATAATAATTATCTTTCCTATGGGAAAGAAAAAAAAAAAGAGGAAATAAAAAAGCACTGTTTGCAAAAGCAAATAAGAATCAGAAGGAATATGTGTTCCCAGTTATAATGATACATTATATAGATAGCTAGTACAATGAACACTTCTGCAGTTGAGTTTGCATTTTAATTTCCTTGCAGTTCCTTGCTATTCCCCACTTTTTCAAGATACAGGTTACATTCTATTTCCTTTTGGCAGCATCACATCCTTTCTCTCTGACTAATACATTAAGAAAGTTTCTCTCACTAAGATCTGAAAATGTTTCACATAGGTGGAAGATCCTTTGAGAATTCACTGGAATGAAGAGGTTGCACCAAATGAGAAGAAATTTTGTCCAGTTCCACAAATGTTTTCAGGGTGTAAGCCTTAATATTTTAATTTCTTCTGGCCCATGGAATAGTTATATATAAGCTATACTAAAAATATCGGAAAGTTCAGGTTTATTAATTATCACAGTTTTTTCTCAGTATTATGTGCGTGACACAATCATGTTAAAATAGTAGTCTCAGTTTTTCTGGCAGCAGCACGGAAAGGAGGATGCAGCGGCATCCTGAGGTGACCAACTGAAGGCTGGATGAAGGTTGCTGTTAGAATATTCTATGTTTATGAAAATGATTTGAAAAGTGTTAAAACTTTATTCCCATGTCTTGGATTAGAGAATCACATGAGGTTTTTGATATATTATATAAATTGGCGTAGCCACTAGACTGAGAAGCTGTATCACTAATTTAATCTTGAATCTCACTAAGGTGAATATTAAATCATATCTCTTCATTAGTTCAACCAATAGACACAACAGTAGCAAATTAGAAATATTTTAATTGACTTATCCTTCGGGGAACTGGTGGTGTGTGGGTTTTATGAACTTTCTCGCAATGAACAGACAGCATTCACAATTGATGCATTCTGAGCACCTCCTCAGGATTAAAAAGAAATAGTAAGTCTGGGTGAGATTTTGTCGTTGATCAAAATCTCACTCAAAGACAGAATGAAACTAAGAGGGAGCAGAAATTTCAAATTAGATGCTCATAACACGCTGCTGAGCTGCTTTGATATCTTTTCAATGTGGAGGCTAAGATGAATATTGCTCTTTGAACATTTTAATGAATATTAACACATGTCTTCTGTGACAAATTCGGACACCATCACCCCACTCCTCTTTTATAATGTGTGCAGAGGTGTCAATGAATATATGAATATGTAAATATAAATATAAAACTGAATGCCGGGCATCTGTACAGCTATAACCAATGTAAAAATTAAGTGTTAATTTAGCTGAAAAAACTTATACATATCAGTATTTAGGCAGAATGACACCAATTGTATCTCAGTAAGCAGAAAAGGGATTAATAAGAATTTGTCACAAGTTTTGGTCATAAGTCTGTCATAATCAATGTTTGTTGTTATTTTAATTACGGTTATGTGAAACCCAAAAAATTGCAGCAATACCCAAATGCAATTAAATGAGAAACAAATTGCTCTCGTCTCAAGAAAAATAAGGAGATGGGCAAGGAACATATTTAATCTGGGAAGATACTTTCATCAAAATCTAAATTGTAATTTATGAGGAAGATGAAAACCCCAAATATTTTTCACTGCTCCGGTGGAGCAGTGGAACAGATTAAATAGTGTTCATCTGTCTGACAATATAACACCTTTAACAATGCATTAAATGGAATTTCCAATAGATATTCCATTTAGTTAAAATATTTTAGTGCATGGGGTATGTTCATTTGATATGCACACATTTCAAGTTATTATACCAATTTTCATTAGCAGACACTATATCAGTATGCTTTGGAGTGCTAGAAAAGACGTACTTGGATTCCTTTTCTGCATCTTTATATAATTTGATGTCAGAATTAGCATTCATTTTTTTTAACCTCTTCACCTTCACAATATGCTTTCACCCAGGCTGTTTTGATCACCTCACCTCACCGCAGTGAAATATGCCTATTTTACCGAGCTGAACACCAGCAATGTTAAAATAACTCAAGAATGCTGTTGTATGTTAACTAATAGAATGAGATACATGAATGGGCAAGGGAAAGCTGTGGAGAGCCCTGGTTAGTGGTGTGGAAGGGAACCTGGCTTTCTTAGGTCAGTGCCAGTGCAAACCTCTAACAAAGCTGTGCTGTACAAGGCATCGCTCTCATCTCTGGCTCTGGTACACGGTTTCCTCCAGGAGACTGCTGGGAATGAGATATTTAACACAATACAATTTTCCAAATATTCTTTATAAAAAAAAAATATATTTTCTAAAGACTAATAAGTCATTTTGTACAGAAATAGAGGTGCAGTAATCACTAAGTAAATACTGAAGTCAGTGCAGTGCAACTCTCTACTGACATTTTAGAACATCCAATGTCAGCATATTATTACAAGATGAAAACAAAGGACAAGACTAGAATTAGCCATCAATTGGAAGGTCCTAATCTCTCTCTACATAGTATGTATGAAAATCTTAAGCTTTGTGACATCAGTGACTAATTTTAAGTGAACAGTTTATGGCTGTAAACTACCAAAGCTGCAGTATTCAGCAACACTCCACTGAACCTAGTTTAGTGCATAGTGTAAAATTTGTGCTTACTCCACAAACCTATTTATACTTCCTTCATATTAAATACCCAAGGACCCATGTTTTTAATCTGTGGGACACTCCTACATCTAAAAATACATTTGTTTGCCTCGTAAATCTGGATTTAAAGCCAACGGTTCATAAAATTAAATTGTATTAAAACTGAATCCTCCTTTAAGACACTGACACCACTTGTCTGAAGCCTTAGACTCTGTTTTTCATCATGAAGAATTGCAAGAGAATTGAGGCACAGTCTTTGGAATGTGTCTTCTACAAACAGGTTTTCATAATGGGTAACCCCCACTTAGATTTGTCTCTTCACATTTCCCCCTATGGTAAGAAAATAATTCAGATTCTCTTCCTGAAAAAAAAATAATCTAAGAAATAAAAAAGCACAAAGGTGAACTGATAGAAACACCATGTCTTTTTTATGAAGTTGACCCATTTTGTTTCTCAAGTTACTTCTGAACCTCTTCCTCTGAATGTACTGTGTTATGCCATTAGATCTAGAGACAGCCCTGGCATATTATACTCAGCCACAGTAACCAGATGATTTGTGCACACGCAATGTCATTTTGTGCTCTGCAATTCACTAAAAATCTGTAAAGAGGAAGAAGTTTCACTGTGGTTGGAACTGTTGGTCAACAGCTACATATGGTTAAGCATCTTTCAAGAAAGCAAACAATCATTTTCTCTTTTACCTGGAAACAGAATCTGAGCTTTATTTAGCCTAAGACAAGCTAATACATATAGTCACATCTTTTCCCATCATTTTTGTTGCCATTTAACTCTTCATTTGATTTCAAATTCTCAAATGTGTAAATGAAGTGCAGCAGAAAATTTCTGCAATATAAGCTTGTAATAAGGACATATTACAAGCTCAAGACAAATGCTGCAGGCATCAGATTAGATGATTTATAGTACCAGGTTTCAAAAAGATCAAGCCTTTAGTCACTTATTTTGTCAGTTTCAAATGCAAAAAATTGATTAATGAGTAAAGTTCAGGTCACAGTTTTCAAAACATAGTTTGCTTCTTTGGGTTTTTATTTGCTTGGGTTTGGGTTTTTTTTTTTTGTTTTGGTTTGGTTTGGTTTTTTTGTTTGTTTGTTTTGTTTGTTTCTTTGAAACACCCCACAAATCTGCTGCTTTATCATCTTTCTTTACAGCAATAATTGATTTAAAAAGAGACTTTGTTGACACTCCATCCCTGGAAGTGTTCAAGACCAGGTTGGATGGGGCTTTGAGCAACTTGGTCTAGTGGAAGGTGCCCCTGACCATGGCAGGAGAGTTGGAACTAGATGATCTCTAAGGTCCCTTCCAACCCAAGTCATTCTATGAGTCTATGAGTCTATGAAAAACCCTCAGTAGTTGGTGCTTTCTTAATATGTTTTTATGCCTCTTTTGTCCTACTTCACCTATTTTTATTTTCTGCTCTACTTAATTCAGAAACTATTTAGGAGAGGGTCTGTCTTTTCATTCTGTGTTTCAGTGGCACTATCACCCTACCAAGTAGTTTCCAGTTTTCACAACAGGTATAAAAAAAAAGCAGGGAAAAAAATACCTGAAAGAAGGAGTTGACTTCGCACACTTTGTTAGTACCGAGTAATGAAAAGTTCCTTAACAGCTTGAAAAATAGATTTTTAATTTTTTCTTTTTTTCCACAAATTTGGCTTAGATTTTAAGATTTCACCAAAGGATGCCTTTACCTGAATTCTAAGTGTAGGTTTTAGCAGAAAAGATACTTCACTAAAGTTTACTCCAATTCTTGTATTTCATTGCATACATAATATTTGAAAGTTGCACCATCAGTGACATCACTAAGATATAAAAAGTTTGTAGTGTTATTATGTCAACAGGGACTTATTAAAATCAGGGGAAGAGAAAGTAAAGCCAAAGTGAAATGTCCAAATACTTCAGTTACCAGAAAAAGTAGCCTGGCACTGTAGGATTGAAAATGAAACAGAGGAAACGAAAAGCTAAACTAAACCATAAGAGTGACAGAGGTGTGTCTAGGAAAGAGAGAGTGAGATTTTAAAATTTGGGGCCTGCAATATTTAGTTCTGAGTCTATAATTTCCCTCTTCAGAATCAATCCCTAATAAATTTCAATTAAATTCACAGAATCATAGAGTTATAGAATTACAATATGAGTTGCAAGTGACCTGGATGTTTGTCCTAAAGTCCAACTCATTCTCCAAGCAGAACTAACTTCAAAGTTAAAAAGCAGGTGTCTCAAGGCCTATAGTATTTTAGAAATAATTTTAAGTCCTTATTATTTTAGAAACCTTCAAAAGGAACTTTGAAAATTTTGTATACATAATTTCTGTGAGGTTTAAGCTGAATACCAATTTAAGCTAAGAAAAGCACAACTCTTTTGACAGAACTTCTAAGCAAAATGTAAGAACCTGGTTATTGGAGATCTAGCGCTATGAGTTAGCTGCATATTTCTAAAGGGACAGAGGCTTTCAGAGGTCACTAGGAGGGGCAGAAACCCTTTGATTATAGGACAGAATTTAAGAATGAGCTGTTTTTTGCTTGCAACTGTAAGGTTATACGTATGTAACTGCAATTTATTCAGTAACGATGGTTTTTTGTAAGCAAAAGTGCTGCTTTTTTGTTTTTGAGGGTTCAGCGCAAAAGACTCTACCACAGTAAAAGCTGAAACCAGTTGAGTTAATCAGTTTACCCCTAAATTTTAATCTTTCTTTTTGTTCTCTAAAATTCCGCAAGTTATCTTGCTAATGCCTATATCTCTTTTCAGTATTTTACTGAATAAAAATACGTTTTTAACTAGATTCCAACACTGACAAAAAATTTTAACCAAACATTTTCTTCTTAGAGACATAGGCACTTGATGTTACAGTAAGTTCTACATTTCTATTGCACAAAAAAATAAAAAAGTACTATATTATACAAGTTTCCTTGAAACATAACTCTGATCACTTCTACCCTGGGATGTATTTTTTCAAATATCATACAAAAAAAATCTCAGTTGTAGCTGTAAACCTCCTATTAACTGCTTATATAGACAATCAAAAGGCCTTGAGATAGCTACAGAAAGAGCATATATTACTAATAACATTAAATACACTGTTTATATAGTTCATATTTTACAATTTCCTTGTGTTTTTCTGAATTGGTGATTTGCAGTAGGAAGCAAAGAGAAAAAAATTTCAATCCCTTAGTTGGATGTATATATGAAAAAAATTAAGGGGGACAGTTGACGGAGGCAGCAATGTAAAGTAAAGCCACATGGAAGTACATTTTAAGATGCAACATGCTTCTGTTTTCAGAAAGATTATACCATTGCAAAAGCTATTTTATTTTAAGCTGCAAGTTGAATTATGATTAATTTTTGAATTTATGCTCAGAGACAAAAGAATTACATAAATCATTCCCAATGGTCAGGGATATCCCAACTCTTCAGCTTCAATAAAGAATAGGATTTTAATGTAGTTGATCTGCATGATGTCTGCAGAAGCGACAAAGTTAGTAGGTTTCTTAAGGAAAATTATCCTTAGCTGAAAAATTTTGAAAATATCTGAAAAGTCTGGGAATTTGTTTTATGACTTCAGGCTCCAGAAGTTTTCAGAAGCTGAGTTTCTCAGCTCCTTACTGCTGTGTAATTACGGCTTCACAAAATTATTTGAAGATTGTCTAATAACTTGCAAGATTACAAAGATTGCTGATTTTTGAGTCTTTGGCCTCAGAAGCGCTGGGTCAGTCCTTTAGGGTTGGGAAACACTTGTAGCTCTCGTGATGGCCAGCTGCTTCTTCAACCTAAGTTTACTGTAGAATCATAAATCTTGGAATCATTAAAGATTTCAGAAGAGATCATCAAGTCCAAACTTCAGTTGAATACCCCCATGTCCACTAAACCATATCACAAAGTACCATGTCATCTCATTTTTTGAACCCTTGCAGGGATGGTGACACCATCACTTCCCTGCGCAGCCTCTTCATTTACCCACTCTTTCAGTGAAAAAATTTTTCTTAATATTCATCAAAACCTCCCCTGGCACAACTTGAGGCAATTTTCCCTTGTCCTATCACTAATTGCCCGGGAGAAAAGGCCAACCCCCACCTCAGCACAACCTCCTTTCTTGGTAGATGTAGACAGCAACTATACATATCTAATCAAGAAATCCAAGCTCTAATGGAGCTAAGTGGGCTTCTGCCCTACCCACAGAAAATTGATATTTAAAAAAAAAAAAAAAAAATTATGTCTGCCATGAAGGGGGGAAAAACTCAACAACTAAAAAGCATCAACAACAACAAAACTTCTCAAGGAAGTGAAGAACAGTCTGCTATCACAAGTTTACTACATAAGCATACCTATAAAAGAAAGGAAATGCAGGCATCATAGCCAGAAATGCTATTATTCAATCTAGCAACCCTTAAGTTTTACTGTCTAGAGATAAGAAACAAATTTTCCTTCCTTTAAAAAGGTCTGACTTTTAAACACTGACATAAACCATCTTTTCTCCCAGTTCCCAATATACATCTCCCTGTTTCTGTGAGGTAGATGGTATAAGGACCATATGACAGTCCCTGTGGATGTGGTCACCTCTTGGAGGAAATATGGAGTATATTCAGCAGTTCAATGTGGTCAGGGCTTACTCCAGAAACCAGGGTTAGTGGATGGTCAGGACCACACATTGGATCTACAGGAGGCTATGGGAATTTAAGCTGACTCAAATACTCAGAACTTTTGTCTTCATTTTCTAAGATTGCTGGAAGTGCCTTCAGCAACTCCACAGCTACACAGGTACCTCTAGCAACCCACAAAATTGTTCAGAAGAGACTGTGAGACTGAAGTCAACATCATATCAGAAAACAGTTATATACAAGTGAACAGCTTTACCTAGTGTGAGTTAAAGTAACTGAACTAATCCCCCCCCCTCCCCCCCAGTTTTTAAAGTTTATATAATGAAAATGACAACTGACCCAGCACCACAGAGTACAATTATAATTAACAGGAGACTTTTCTGAAAAACGTCTGTGCTGCCTTGGGGAACAATGTAGGTCAAAGCATCAATTAAAAGCAGAACAAACTCTTCATTGCCTCCGTAACATTTAACCCCAAATTATTTTGTTGCTGTAAATTACACAACTCATGCAGCATTACATCACAGCAGTGAAAAAAGCCAAGAATAACTAGTTTTAAAATTTATTTCAGGTGCCAGCACTCACTTTACCCCACATAACATGGGCAAGAAATATGGAATACTGATGTTACCACTACTTTTGTCATCTTTGTGGAGCAGAATTACCATCTGTATATTCAGTTTTCTTTTACATAATCTGGATACTAATGTTCAACCTCTGCAGGAAAGCATATGAGAATTACTTAATTGATGATTAAAACCAGCAGTCACCTTTGCTGCTGCAAAGGAAATACCAGATTGTTTAAGACTCTAGGCTTCAGTTTTGAAGCTCTAGTGAACATTCTATGCAGGAAAGTGGAGCACAGGAATAAATCACTTCAGATAAAATGTATCTGCAGGGGTCATTGCAGGCATTTTACCTAATTACATCTCTAATCTTACAAGAAATATCCAGGATGATTTTCAATAGAAGCCACCTGAAAATTTAAGGACTTTCACTTTGAAAGAATTGTTCACAGATGCTGTCCCTTTTTGAGATCATTAAATTCCTGTTTCTTAACAACAATTTTCAGTAGAATTCAAGCCATAAGAAAAATATTTGGTAATAAAACCTCTCAAACGTTGTTGACCCTTGTGTTTGTCCATCTAGAAATACTGGGCAATATCTTGGATGAAATTTAATGTTTTGAAGGTTTATTGTTAGCTTGAGTGGGAGGGGAAGAAAATTCCTCTGCTCAGCTTGTGAGATTGGAAGGGCAACTACATAGTGTTGATAAGCTGGACTGCCTGAGTATCTGACAAAATCCATTGAGAGACCACAAGTGAACGTCAACTGACATAATAAAGACAGGGAAAACAACTCCTCTACTACTCATGAGTAATTAGAAATGATGAAAAGGTACAGGCAAAATTAAGACTTCCTGTTGTCCATGTAATACTTGCAGCCCAAAAAATTCTTCACAGAGAAATAATTCAATAGGGGTATATATATTCAAAAGCAAAGACTTATTTCTGAAAACTTAAGAGTGGATAAAGCTAAATAGCTATGCTAGTTAACAAATGCATCTCTCAGGAAAGTACAAAAAGTGGATCTGTACATCAGAGAAATTCCATTTTAATACAATCAGGTTTTAAGACTCAAACTCTTCCTAAATTTTTGCTTGCATTTTTCAAATTCCAATATGGGTCCAACAGGACCACAGTTCCCTTTGCCCACTAGAAATGTTAAGATTATTCAAAGAATGCCTACTTTTGATTAGCCCTTTATCCATAGCTATAACATCCTAGTGCCAGTGTTGAGGACTTCAATTCCACTGTTGATGGCCTTCAGCAAATCCAGAATGAAAAAAAATGGAGTATCCAAGATTTAGAGAGTTTCCAAGCTGAGTATAAATCAAGAGACAACAGATGAAACTTATTCCTCAACAGTTCTCATTAGGATTTCAGCACACTTTTAGACCCTTCATTACTGACACATTGAAATTTTTTTAGTGGAATAGACAAAGACAGAGTTTGCTGATGAATTGAGCAAAAAGCACGAAAATGTTTTTTGGAAGACTTCACAATTGAACAATGGACCCTTCTATCCTTGCCTAACCAGAGAGGAGAGCCACTTTCTCCAAGGGAATGATATAGGGTAAGTAGAGTGGGAATAAGTGAAGGTAATTTATTTCAGGTACAAATCAAAGCAGGGAGCTCAAAAAGAAATGTTATAATGGGATATATTGGGGACAAAACAAAGCTCATTTTAATTATAATTTCTCTAGGTCGGTAAATGCACCTACAGATTTGTAGGCTAGAGGGTTACAGTTTCTTCTTACCTCTAAGGTTCTAGAGTGTTTTCAGATAAGAATATATAATTCACTGCTCTGAAAATATGGAATTAGTACTATGTAAAACATATAGAAACAGTCTAAAGACTCTTCAGCCAATAATATGCTTCTCAAAGTCCTTTTAAAAAGAAGGGAAAATGTTATCACTCTTTTACAGGTAGGAAAGCAAAAGGAAAGAGAATGAAGGAAGCTGCCCAACATGACTCAAGAGACTAGAAATCAAAAAAAAACATGTCTTATGTCTAGAATCTCATTTTAAAGACCACCCAGTCTTCAACTGGTTATACCAAAAATCACTGAGAGGTAGATGTCAGACAGACAGCACTGAAAAACACCAAGCCCTCTCAACCAAACCTTCCTGTTTCAATCAAAATTTAGACTCCAGATTGAAAACCAATGAAGGAAAATAATTCAGAAAGTCATGATCTGGAAGAATTCAAACTTCATCCTCCACTCATGTAGGCCAGGAGGTGGCTGTACTGAGCTTTTTTAATGATCTGCTGTATTATGGAGATACAAACAAAAAAATTAAAAAAAAAAAAAAAAGGAAGGAAAAAAAGACATATCTCCAAAAAAAAGGTACAACAAAGCAAAAATAAGAACCACAATAACATATTGTGATTTTTTTTTTCCCCTGGGACATTAATAACAGAAGTGGGGATGACTAAGAATGCAGGTGTCCCTTTTTTTTTTTTTTTGTGAGAAGTCTCCTCCAGGTAAATGGTTTTTGCTTACCGGGCTAGAGTAAAGAACAGGCACCTCAAAGATCCAGGTTAGCCTAATGTACTGCCAAGCATAACACTGACAACAGTTTCCCTTGAACTAAAAAGCGTGCCTCTATTTCAGAGAAACACCTAATCCTAAAAATATAATGAGATTGAGATCTACCACTTTCCTTGATGGTTTGTCCTATATTCTCACTTCTAAAAACACGTGCCCGGCCTTGGTTTGCTCTTACTCTGGTACACATTCTGCTTTTCTCTGTTACTGTGACGAATCCTCTTATTTCCAGTCATCCCACAGAAATACACTGTCATTAAGTCATGTCTCTCTGGAAGAATTTTTCTCCATTCTAGTCTCTTTTCTCTCTTTTGTTATATATTTAATACCTTTATAAATTGTAGACTCCAAAACTTGGCACGATATTTCCATAGCCTCCCTGTTGCACAGCCAATAAAACCACACCCTTATCCTTAATTTTTAGTGGGCTTTTTACACTCAAAGTTCATAGCACAAGACCTGCTGAGTTGTCTGTTCTTTCCTCTGGAACATTCTTAGCATCGCTTATTTCAGCTGTAGGGGTCCTCTGTGTATGTATGGCTGGCATCGCTTCCTCTGGCTGTGCAACACTTCTCAGTAATGACAATTTTCTTTGAATGGCCCCTGTTTGCCAGGCTAGACTGCAACTGGATGGCACTATCTGATTACTGTGTCCTCCTTGTTTCCTACCTTTTTCAATATTTGAATCATTTTCAAATTTTAACATTCATGCTGCTTCCCTAATAATTTGTGAAAATATTGAAGTACGTTTTCCACACCCAGTTCTAAATCCTAGAAGACTTTGGAGAGAGTTTATTTACAAGAGGATGCAGTGACAGAACAAGGGAATGGCTTCAAACTCAAAAGAGCTCAGGTTTAGATCAGATATTAGGAAAAAATACTTCACTGTGAGAGGTGTGAGGAACCAGCACAGGTTGTCCAGAGAAGTTGTGGCTGCCCCATCACTGAAATGGAGCAAGTTGCCTGCTCACAGGTTGGACGGAGCTCTGAGCAACCTAGTCTTGTGAAAGGTGTCCCTGCCCATGGCAGAGGGTTTGGAAGTAGATGATCTTTAAGGTCCCTTCCAACCCAGGCCATCCTGTGATTCCATTCTATGATTCTATGAACCCTGAAAATTTTTTTGCAAGGGTCATTTCTCATTTACTAGTACTTTGAGATGTCAGTCCTTAAGGAATATTATTTTGATAAAGTATACTGTTATTTATTTATAACAGATAAAATATAAAATTAAATGCCTCACAAAAGCCTAAACAACACCTAGGACCATTCAACAAGCAAATTCACATTCTGGAATTAAGTTTATGTAACACAATTACTTTTCTTTGAATTTATGCTATCATTAATTTATTCTTATGCTTGCATTCTTAGCTAAATCCTCATTAGTTTTTACAATATTTTTTTCCAGGGCTGCAATATAACTCTGCAGTATTATTTGGGGAAAAAATAAGTGAAAATAATAGCAAGACACACTCCATATCTCTAGAATTTAAAAAATTCGCCAACAAATCTTTTCAGCATCCTTTTTTAAAGCTCTTAGGTGAAAGTTACCAAGTAATGAGCCTTCTGCTTTACTTATTTTATCACTGGCAGATGTTGTTTAACATGCTTTGAAAGATTCAGTGCTGTTTGTACAGTAGGGACACTGGATCTCCTACCACCATATGGGCTTGTTAAGGAGCAAACAGAACTTTCCTCCTACTGTGTGCCACTCAGTATTGAAGAGGTATCAGAGTTTTTGCTCATCCTTGCATGAATAAATGACACAATTAATTAAACAGTGATTGACTGGCATCATTTCTTCTTCATTTTAGCATTACAAAAGAGTGGCACATATTAGTTATTCACATCCAAAATAAACCAAGAAATAAGATTCAGTAAACTTTTCTCAGAATCTTGGAAGGCAGAAATTGAGTGTCCAGACATATACTGTAAGAGTTCTTATCCATTATGCTTGCCACAGAATTCATCTTGGATTGCTACCTTAATCTCTGTACATTTTTGGCCCTTACTTAAGGAAAATTACCTAGACATCGTAAGCCATTATAAATTGATGTCCAGCTGGCAGAGAGCTGTGCAAGGAAGATCCCTCAGAATCCTCATCTGTTCTATTTATCCCAGTGTCTTGTTAACTCTGGATAACAAAGGATAGCAATTTGTACATCAACAATATATCACTTTAGACTCCTTTACCAGAAATATCCCATTAGTGTGCATTACCCTCATATGTTAAACTGCATTCTTTTCCTCTTGAGATCTCCAAGGACCCAACTGGCAAACAGCCAGAATATCATAATGGCAGGAGGTCATACACTGAAAACTGAGAACACAAATGCAACATAAACTAAACTGAATATTTTGATAACAGAAATTTAAGGAGGTTACTATCCTAGAGGGTTTTTTTGTACTACTGTTTCAATGGCTACTCCTCTATCGGAAAAGTCCTTTGACTGAAAAAGCAAACAAACAAAAAAAAACCCAAAGCAAACCACAAAACCCCACACCAAAACCAGCTTCCACAACGCTTTTGTCTGTCAGGCTCTTCTGGTCCATAAATATATTTAGTCTTCCTGTCCTATATCCTAGTTTGGTCCTGCCTGTTACACCGCAGAGACTGCATCTCTGCTGGACCAACAGGCAATAAAAGGAAATTTCAAAAAGATAAAATGAAATTTTCCATGAGATCTCTAAAGTCTAGACACTTAGATCTAAGTTATTTGACCATTAAAAAAATGTCTAGACAATGGAGAAAGACAATAATTTTCAGGGCATGATCCATCTCCATCCAAAGGAGACATTCAAATCAGGTTAAAAGAACTTGTGTTCAGGACAAGTCTCTCTGTTGGCTACCAGCTGAGGCTTCTTATATGCCACAGCATCTTGGCAATTACTGAAGCATTCAGAAAAATACTTTTTTAACTTGAAATGGGTGCTTTTGGGTCTAGGGAAGTATTGGTAGAGAAAAATTGGCAAAACTATGAAGCATCAATTCAGAAACTATTTTCTTTCCTCACTTACTTCTCAGAGCCAAATTCACTACTCTCACCTGTGTATTAGTCCATTCCATTTCAGGAAAAGGTCCCAGCTGAAGGCCTCTACCTGTGGGATTTTCTTCCTCTTGGCCTTTCTGGAAGTACATAGAGACATCTACTCAGGACATGTTCCAAACTCAGATTTTCAATCGTCTTTGCATATGGTTCTCAGTTGTGCGGGTTTGCTTCCCAGGTTGTTTTTTGGGGGAGGGGGCTCACTCATTCCCTTGAAGCTGTAAATTGGTGTTAATACATGCTGAATTGCCCAGAGGCTTTGTAACAAAAATAAATTGGCACTACATTATATGGTATTAAAAACGGGAGTGCATATTACTGATTATAAATATATATGGAAGAGCTATTTATCCTTGAAGGCAGAAAAAGCACGTTATGTATTCTTTACAAGAATTAACACTGTACTACTGTATTTAGGTTTATTTTTAGTTTGCAACATCTACCAATCTCATGTAATTATTAGCAAATCAAGAAAGAAGGCTATAAGGAATAAATAAACATTCTCTTGACAGCCCACCTCTTTCTAGCTAAAATTAGAAGTAACCCTGTTGCTTCTAAATTTTAAAACCCACTCTAATTATCACTATGAATTTATGAAGTTCTAACAGTAGGAGGCTATACATTTGCTTTTAATGAACATCAGGCTTCCATTTTTTGTGAAACAGAAAATCTGCAATGAATTCAGTCTCCCACATAGGCATGAGTCAATGCCACTGTAGAAAACACAGGAGTTCTTAACAAACAACAACAATATGGAAGATCCATGTCAGTAAGGGGAGACTTGTTGCCAGGATCTCTTTTTATTGAAAGCAAACTGCCATGTCTGTAGCAATGCATCCAATAGCATCTTTTTACACAATGTTTAGTACCTAAGGGACTGAAAAGTACTTTTACAAAGGCCATATTCATTATGATGTTTATGTAATGCTAATCCTCACTTTTTACTTAGTTACTTTAGTGACTTTTTGTTTCTATTTTAATACAAATTTAAAAAAAAAAAAAACAAAAAAACAAAGAGAAATCATAGAACAGCTGGGGTGTGAAAGGGCCATAAAGATCATCTACTTCCAACTCTCTCTGCCGTGGGAAGAGACATCTTCCATTAGACCTGGCTCCTCAAAGCCCCATCCAACCTGGCCTTGAACGCTTTCAGGGATGGGGCATCCACAGCTCCCCTGGGCAACCTGGGTGCCTCACCACCTTCACCACCCTTGTAGTGAAGAATTTCTTCCTAATATTTAATCTAAACCTGTTTTCTGATGGTTTGAAACCATTCCCCGTTGTTCTTTCACTATATGCCCTTGTAAAATGTCCCTATTCCAGCCTTCTTGTAGACACCCTTTAGGTATAAAACTGCTTCTTTTTATGTATAAAAAGTAACAGGTTTTCACTCTCACTGGCAAGACTAAGTCTCGTTTAATAGCTAGCATAAAACCCAGCAAGCATGAAACCACTGGGCTAACAAGTCATTCAGGGAACTCTTGAAACACTGTTGGTATAGAGAATGGGTAATAGTTAAAAGCTCAGGGTGTAAGACTTTTTAATGTTAAGTATAGTCCAAGGAAAAGGAACTTCTGGTTCTGCTTAAAAGGATTAATGCTGTCATACAATAGCTTAAGAACTGAGGCTTATATTGATGCTGTCAGTCTTCAGGTATTTAGATGTGTCAGCTAGGAGCAGAGTCCTTTGAGACATAGGAAACTCCTGAGAATGGTTCAGGACTTAAAGGTGCTGAGTCACTCTTTGGAGGATGCATTCCCACATCAGTGAAGCGGGATGAATTGAGGTATGAATATTCAATTGAGCTTATATGGAAGTCTAGAGTAATTTCTTTTACAGTGTAATGAGTGGCTGTGGATTC
This sequence comes from Oxyruncus cristatus, assembly GCA_013399855.1. Classification (NCBI taxonomy): domain Eukaryota; kingdom Metazoa; phylum Chordata; class Aves; order Passeriformes; family Cotingidae; genus Oxyruncus; species Oxyruncus cristatus. The sequence goes on from VXAY01004090.1 coordinate 117,065, forward strand.
CCAAATATAAGCACCAAGCCAACCAACCAGGAGCAACTGGGAAGCATTTTATGGACAAGTCCACTGGAGCTGATGCACTTTGACCACGGTAAGTTTCTGTGTATATGTAGTTTATTTTGAGTACAGACAGAAGAAATGCACACACAGCAGTAAGTACTTTCCTGACGGAGAAAACCCCAGATGCAAAAATACAGAGTAAGGAACACCTCTGTGGAGATCATTAACTAAGGAGCAGCCAGGAGTGAGGTTCTGCTGCAAAATGGCCTTCCCTCAAAATATGAATGATCGCTGTGTATAAGGACAAGGGTTATAACTATTGTGCTGTAATCATTGATAAAGAGACATCAACAGAACTGTGTCATTTTGGGGCACTATGTTTTCAGATAGGCACTGAAAAAGACAAAAGAAATCCACAAGAGGAGACTCATAACCTAAGAAAGACTGAAAACAGGATATTACATAGGGATAGTGATCAGTTATCTCCACTGAGAGAGAAACCAGAGAAATCACTCCAAATTTGCTGCTGTGAAAAAATCCCTTTAACTACTAGGGTGCTGAAACATTGAAAGTTTCCAGTCCTTTCCATGTCCTACATTCCGTGACTCTATAGCTTTCATCCATGAGCCGTTTATTCTCCAGTAATTTTAGCAATTTTCATTTGGAACCAGATGATTAACAGCCAGCTAACAGCAAAAGGCATAATCCTCTCTCATAACTTTAAATAAATACATACTTGCTTCAAAAGTAAGATTTTAGAAATGACACTAGTGGATGTATTGGATGTAGAAATGTAATCCCATTTGTGAAAATAGTCTTTTGAATGAACTCTACTCAAATGCAAGTGAAGTAGCATTTAAAACAGCATTCTTCATAAACATCAGACTGTATGATACAAATGTGACAACCTTAAAGGTGAGATTGAGTTTCCCAGATATAGTTGTCTCATGCCATTAGATGCATTAAGGTATCATTTTGTCTCCAGATGATTCTTCAGAAGGGTATGGGTTTCCTTCTGGCATTTCTGACAGCCATATGCATGTCTCAGATCTTACAGGACATCTAAAATAGCACTATATGCCTATCTTAGACAACTGAATCTCACCCCCCAAAAGTCCTTTTTATTTTAAGGAGGTCTTCTATTTTCTAGCAGACATTGTCATTTAAAGCAGTTATTATTAAATGCAAGTATATAGTTTAAATATAAAAATTGGGTGCTTATTGTGCGGAAAATCTAAATCTCCTGGTCTTTAACTAAACAAAAAAAGAAAAAAATTCCAAATATCCAAAATCCAGTAGAAGTTTTACACAAGACTTAGAGCCAAACAAGTTTCAGTGTTGAGGTACTCCACTTTTACAAGGGTTTAAATATATCTATCATCTGGAAAGCCTTGTTAATCTGTAGAATAAGGAAGGATCAGTTTATTGCCATGAAAAAAAAAAAATAGCACCTACTAAATACTGGGAAGTCACATGGCCCAACAATAATTACCTTCACGCAAGAACATCATGCAGTATCATAAAAAGAGTCAGCCCACCAATAAAACTGAGGAAAATAAAGATCTCTGTTTAAAAAAAGTCTTCAAAAGAAGATGTCATGAAAATCAAAGTTCCTGATAATCTTATGTAGAAGGAATTGAAGTGCTGCTATGCGAAGTAACACTAATAAAACACAAACATAGGTAGAAAACATGTAAAGAAAATTATGATAGTATTTCTAAAGAAAGGTATGAAAAATTTGTGCACATAGAGGAACTTCAATCTACTGAACAGTATCTGTGATCACAGTGCTAAGTTCTAGTCTGTTCCTTATGCCAGTGATGTGATTACTATAGATGAATTCTGCAGAATCTACACCTATGCAATTAACAGTCACTAAAATCAGCAATTAGCATGAGCTGATGAACTTTTTTGGTGGATAATTGCTTTCAATTTCATTTATGTCAGACAATGAGGGAAAGGCAAGTTTCAATGAAAAGCTCAAAAATATATAGGAGGATACAATTTCCTTTTAAATTTGAGTAATTCTTCTTATCAATTTACAACAGAATAATAAACAGCTGATAGCACATTGGTGACAAGTCCAAAAATACTTTTAAAACAGGCTTCTGAATGAAATGAAAATTCAGGAGCAGCAGATGGGTTTAACCACTGTTAAATGTGGAGTGGTTTCCAAGAACATGTTGTATGTAATGATAAGTAGCCAGAAACATAAAATTTCCCCAGTAGTTTAAATCCTGATCATACAAGCTAAGTGAGGGCTTTCAATCTTTTGGCTCACTGCAACATCCTTACATTTTACCCTTGTCTACAGCAGCAAAAATGCTTGTTATTAACATCGTGTGCCAGCAATGGATGCAATTACAGCAGCACTGAGCACAGTTTCACAAGCAGGCAGGTTTAACATGGGCTTTCTGAAACAAGAATAGTTCTTGGCTGTGCTTGCAGGTTAATCACATTCAGCACCAGCATATCCATTGTCAGCAGTGGATAATTATGCCAGTGTACCCAATGCCTCAGTTTGTGCATATGTTTTACATAATAAACATGTTAGGAATTGCCTCCCTTTCTAATTCTTGATCTGGATGTGGGAACTGGGATGATGTACTGCACCTAGGGTTTCTACAGTCATGATCTGACAGCCTCCATGTCTCACACCCTCTTGGATTTAAGCAAAAGTGAAGTCCCGAAGGCCCAGGAAAACAGGCAGCAATTTTTTTGTTTGTACCTAAAAAGGTTCTGGCTTTGTCTCCTAATCCATCAGAAAGCAGCTTTATTAAGTGGCAGCTATGACTAAGCTAAAGCTTCTACACTTGCTACCATGTATTATTATACTTGACTGACACGTATTTGTGATATGGAATGAAACTGGAACTTTTAAACTCACAATGAAGCACTGAGGCACAGACAGAGAAGAGCTCAAAAGAAAGAGTGCAACTGGCAGAGAAAATAAATCTACTTTGGGATTAAACACAGAAAAAAAATCACTGCTGTTGTCTCCTGTTAATCTGATTGCTTCTGTAACAACAAAGCGTTGGTGAGGAACTGTGGAAAAGGGCATCACTGGATCCAAAGAAATCTCTGGAGTTCACACGTACACTATGTGTCTCCTTGCTTAGATGCATCAAGGATGATTCTGGTTGGCTACTCTGTAATTCAAGTATCTGCTTAATACTGTCTTGGATGAGTTGGAGGGAAAGGGAGTAGTAGGTAAACAAGTGATAGAAAAGAAAGGTAACCAAATGAAAGAACTGTGTCAGACCAGAGCACAGACGTGAGGCTTCACATGGGTTACCAAATATAGGCTTACTCTGCTGCTAACGTATTCCTTTTTGCTGCTACTCTAGCAAATCATGATTACTATACTGTCATCCCATAAACTACCTCTTTTTCCAATTAATTCTCTCCATAAAAACAAATATTGACATAACTATTGGAAAAACACTTCTCTCTAATCCTAATATACTCCATTCATAAAATGGATAAAATTAAATCAGTCCACTGATGCTCATGTGGCATTCAGGGACTACTTTTTCCCCAGGGATCTTCTAAGAGGTTTTTTTATCCCTTGTCTGGTACCTACTGCAAGGCTTAGAAATAAGATTGCTCTATTGTCCAGGAAATTCAGCCATTAAAGCAGCAGTCCTCAAAGCATGCCTTTCATTCCCCAAAGCATGCCTTTCATTCCCATCACAAAATGAATGGTTAGAAAACATCACGAGTATAGTTAGTATGGAGATTTCCAGAGCTGTTGCTTTTGTCCGACATATCGCAACTGAAATATCCTTACTACTTCTGTCAAATGGATGCAAACACACTTGTTTTGGTTTCTCCTCATTCAAGTTGCTCCCCAATCTGGTTAGCTTGATCTGCTGGAATACTGTAACACTACTACTTCTGGAAATGGCCATATTGACAAAAAAAAGGAGGCTCAGGAACATGCTCAACCCTGGACCCTCATTATCCTCATTATTAGATGTTACATGAAGCCCTGACTGTTTTGGGTCACTCCAACTGCCCCCTCCCAGTCCAAAACTTCTCAAGAAGGAGTCAGACTAAAGTAGTGTGGACATGGGCAAGCAGACCTTCTGTTGGGCTGTGCAGCCTTTCTAACACTTTCTACTACAGAGGTGCACAATACCACTACCTGAAGTAGGAATACCCAAGACTTCAAATTATATCAATAATGTATTTTTCTTTTCCCATTTGAAAGTGTCCAATGACTTTAGGTGTGGTTTCTGGCAATGCAAATATATGCATTTTCATGTTTCTAATAATCAGAGCTATCAGCAGCGACCACTTCACTAAAGCCATACTGGAATTTGAAAATAGTGAATATGGAGCAAAATCTGGTTGATTTTGCAATTGTCATTCTGAGGGTTACATTATTTTCACCAGTCATTTAGACAGGGAACTATGGGGACCAGAAATTACATAAAAACTAACCATTACTGAAAAGTACTTAAACACATTCTCAACAAACTAAGGTCTGTTCTCAGCTATTACTCAGCCAGTTGTTCTATCTGCTACAAAAATGAATGATATACATGAGCTGCTCTTTCATGGGAGCATTTTCTGATACAGTAAGGCTAACCATCAAGCACAAACACAGGGGTTGCAGAATTTTTCTGAAAAGATAAAGAAATAAAGACCTTTTTTTTATTTTTTTTTCCTGGCAAGTCTTTTTTTTTTTCAAACTACCAATATGCGCCTCTTTCGCATTTTGTAGGCTTGTATATTCTGCAAGACTTCAATCAGCAATGGCGTTCTTCAGCTGAAGGAAATTTAATATATTTTGCACCATCTTTCATGGGTTGTTCACTCTAAATGACCTTCAATTTAATATATATTTTTCCATAAAATATTGCAGAGGATTTGTTCCAGGTATTTTTCCCTAAATTTGTAAAGTGTTAAATACATACCACTGCCAAATGTAGTTGTTTTTCAGTGTCTGGCAGACCAGACTGGTTATTAAATTTCAGTTATTAGGAAACAAATTTAGGCTCAGGACAATTTTTTCTACTAAATCTTTGTTCAGTGCATGAAAGAGTTTGTCTACAAACTGCAGCTCTCTTACAGGTTTATATTCAGTTTGTGAATCATACATGTTGCCAACAACAACAAAAAGCTTTTTATTTGCGTAAAAGTGAGGATTTTGCAAACCACCAGTTTGTGATCAATGTTAGTTTAGATTGATTTCCCAGGAATAGGGGCATGAGATATTTGCACCTACAACTGAAATTCATCTTCTCTATTACAACGAACAGTTCAGTCCTTATCACCTGTATTGCCAAAGCCATTTCCAGGCTTCACAGAGTGGAATAAGAGGATTGAAAGAAATTTAGCATTTCAGTTATGGAGATCATAAGTGAAATAAGACACTCTAATTCTCTCAGCTCCCCAAACACTATAGTAAGACTAAAATATTAGCATCCCTCTGTTGCTCTCCCCTCAAAGAAACCATGTGTATTGAGGATTCAGGTGTCACAATATATGAATGCTATGAACTATCAGTACCCCCAAAAAACAAACATCTCATACAATAGAACTTAGTTGAGCTCTGACCCAATAGCCCAGTCTGTTCCAGAGAGCATCTAGTCATGGCTCTCTAGCCTTTCTGGGTCCTCCTGCATGTGAGGATATCACAGATGTGCTACCCAATGAAACATTTTGGTTGTCCAGCACATCTCAAACGGACATATAAGGAAAGAGTATCTTTCAGGGGTGGAAAAAGCAGTAATGTACAATTTTTCTATGGTATCTATTGATATATCAACCTCATTAAAACATCTGGCATAAATTTTGACTAAAATATGATTCTTTTTTTTTTTTTTTTTAAACCAAGCTAATAACTGCTTGCTCTCACATTCCTTAGGGAAGGGATATTTTACCAAAATGTGTGAAATAGAGATTGCTTTGTGTCTGTGGTGTCTTCTGATGCCTCTGGAGACTACAACCATGCTCATCAGCTTAGATGATGGTGTATATGACATTTTAGTACCAGAGAGACCTGTCTGGCCTTCAGCTGTCATTGGACAAAGTCGTGGGTTTCCTACAGGTGTGGTGACATATCTACCACAGACATTTTGGAGGATGTCTCAGATACCCTACGATATTTAAAATGCTGATAAATGTCTGTGTTTTGGCAGGTTGATTACTCCTGGAGAATATTTTTCCAACCTCCACTCTGCTTCCTTCATCTTTAGGGTCTTCTTGATGAGGAAAAGGATCTCCCATATTTTCCACTAGTAAAGGAAATAAGTTTTCCTTAGTACCATTAAAAATGAGTGCCTTCCAATGTACTGATCATCCAGTTAGTTCAATACTTCTTTAATGTAGGGATTCCAAAGCAAACTCTGCTCTTCAGAGACCCCTCTCCCTATTCAGCTTTTGCACACTGATGTGTCCATGTTTCTATAATGGCAATAAGTGCAGCACTTAACTCTTTTACTGTGAGTAGTAAATTTACTAGGCTAGCAATGAAAACAACTATTTTTGGCAACAAATAGTATGTGTGCCAAGTCCAGCTTCATAACTATCCCATTTACTTCCAGTTCAATACTGTATTTATCTACAAATGAACTGCTGCTCATTGTTCCTGTGAGGATTAATCTGAGCAACACACATTTTGGCTCCTGCCAACTTTTGCAAAGTGATATAATTCATACTCCTTCTCACATATTTCCTTTAATGACACCCAGTGGATTGGCTTCTGTTAACTAACTGTGCTCCTCAAACTCCACATGCTTTTTGCTGCAGTCAGAGTTGTGATGCCGTACACTTTTCTCCTACAGTGTTGAGGATCTCAGTTAGGATATAATTGTCACCCACTACTCTGAGTATGGACTTGGTCCCTTCTTTTGTTTGTCAAATTCTTATATCTTTTCTTTCAGAGTTCTTAGTGATGCTCCTGAGATTTTTTTTACCCTCCCAGTCATAAGAGCTCTGTTGGGATGGGACTTGGGCACGCCTAATCCCTCCTCCACTATTTTCTGCCAAAGAAAAGCTAAGCAGGCTTGATGTGCTCTTGGAAGATCTCCAGCTGAATGACTGGCAGAAAACAAACACAGGGTGTATGTAATACAGGATACAGAGTCAGCACATGTTTGTGGTGCACACTGAGGATCAGTCGTGTTGGGGGCACAGCAGACTATGCTTATGTCTCAGTGTGCATGTAACCAACAGGATCTCTCATTAGATACTCAATCCCCCGGACATTCTACTCACAGCTTCTGCAGCCTATTATATCTCTGATTAAAGCTGCTATTTGTATTTCATGCTTATGGGCTAGAGAGCATTCCTTATCCTTCTTTTCTCCAGTTTTATAATGTTTTTGTCTGAGGCAACAAAAACTATCAAAGCTAATGAGATTTTCAATGCAGCAACGTTAGCAATGAATCTGCATTTTGGTGGCATTTAGGGGTTGGAAAACTAGAGTAGCGTTGCTTTTGTTATCCTCCACCTTCCTGGAGAATCCTAGCCCTGATGAGGCTGGCTTTGAAGTGTTTCACTCTCCTCTGTGTATATCCTCTGTTCCTTTTAACTCCTTCTCTGCATCCTGTTCAGCAATCCCTTTGTTATGACAGTACTTGCAAGAGGGCTCTTTTATGCCTTGTTTCATCTAGTTGGGAATAACCACAGAAATCTGATGTCACCTCCCATAACCCAGAGACTGTGTCTTACTGACATGAGCACAGACGTATCCACTGGTTATATCAGAGAGGACTAATCTAAAAAAGTTTGTCATTAGGTTTATTGAAAATATATCCCACTTGATTTTAAAGTTTAATTTCAAATCCATCCTTCTAATAAAATAGAGCAAATGTTACTACAAACAAAAGAAAAGCAATTATGATGAAAGACATTTGGGGATTATAACTGTTCTGTATTTTCAAGTGTCTTCAGGGGCATAAATATATATTTTAGCTTTTGTGCTATATTCAAATAAATAAACTATACAAATTCTGAAAGGTGTTGGCAGAAGATCTCTATGCTGTTTAATTTTAGCAGGATGCTAAGTATTAGACTTTGACCTCATGATTCACAGGAAAACAATGCCTACTTAAAACACTGAAATTATTGCTCTACTTCAGTATGTCCAGCTTTCCTATAATTAAAGGCAACTCAATGTCTGAAGACATTCTGAAATTCAATTGTTCTAACATTTAATCCCAGCCCCTCAATGACAACAGAATTTTTCTGAGGTTCCTCTCTTAATATTTCTCAGTTCTCTTTAGATGAATTCTTAGTGAGTTGATATTTACATTTGTTTTATATACTCACAGCTTTTCAATGCAGTGAATTGTAACTTGTCTTTAGGTTCACATCTTGAGGACTTTAGAAACCTGCAGATCTTCCTATTATTCTATGTGTCTGCTCAGAATATATTTATAGATAAATTATGCTTATGCTATGTATATATAATGCTTTTTTGACTTTACACAACAGGTCAGCAAGAATATGGTCATATTCAGTAGATGCAACAATGTTTATTTATTTGTATAGGAAAAGTTTTACACCTTCAGTTATTCCTCTAAAGTATAAATCCTCTTTCTGAGCCACCACCATGAAGAATTATGTTACTGAAAATAGAGTTACAGGCGACCACATGGGAAAAAAAAAAAAAGAAAAAAATAATTAAAAAAAAGTTGTAGTTTGAAAAAGTACCTTACATAATACTTGTAAAGCTCACTACCAGGAACATGCCATTCACAGAATCTCATGACAATAATAAAAATTAATAGCACTCTTTAATGCCTTCACCATCTAGACACGTTTCACAAGTGTATAATATGCAGTGGGTTTTTTTCACAAAACTTTCCCTTATTCACTCTGCCTGTACAAAATAGCTCAAATTTCTTACTGCTACTGGTCTCTCCCCACATCAGGGACATCCCCTCCCAGTCACTGGTCCCCTTGGTCTGTCAGAGAGTGGTGGCTGATGCGGACATTTTGGAAAAACTGAACACGGGTGAGGTGGGGGAAGGAAATGAAGAGATTAAGGGAGTGTGTCATGGGAATGGCTGCTGGAAATGCTGTTCCTTCAGGTGATATCAGGGGACAGGAGACAGTTCTGCTATGTCACCAGACCACTGCATCCTCCATAATCCTTGATGGATAGGCAAACTGTGCCTAACCCTTTTAAAGGAAACTTTATGAGTGAAATTAACTCTGCAGTATTAAGTGTTAGCATCACAGTGCAGTGTGTAATCAAATGTTTGATACTAGTGAGCTCACTGGAAAAAAATGGATGCCAATTTCATCTAACTAGCTCTAGAGATTCATGACTGCAGGGTGTCTGTCACAATCATAGCTAAATGTGAACAATGATAGATCAGATTTATGACAAGATGTGGATGGTTCAGGCATTAGGTTTTAGCAGGAATACTTATCAGACTGGACAGAAATTAAAAATCTTCTCTATGTTTCAACACTTGGCTAGAGAAATAGCAAAAATAAATCACTTTAAAAATGAGATTTCTGGTGTGATTAACATCTTCCTGATCAGCAAGTCCTAAATCACTCTGACCATGATAATGAATGTTCCTATTCTACACAAACATCCACACATACCCAATGCACACAGGAGACAGAGCTAAGGTTACCATGGGAACTTTACCACCAGATTTTTTGGATTTGTATAATTAAAATAAGTATGATGGTTTAATAATTTAGTCTTACCTTTTAATTAATTATGTTCACATTTTCTTTGGGCAGGAACACAGTTTATCTGATGGGTACAGCCCAATGTGACAACTTTATTCAACATTTCCAAAAGTTGGTTTTCTAAGCAGGGTATATTTCAAACTTAACCACTGTGCAGGATTAAGTGTATTGTAGAAATACAGTGTAGTATAGAAATAGCTGCACCAGGATTAAACCAGGTGGTTCAGCTGCTGATAAGGTAACCTCCATGGCAGTGATGAACTTAGCACAAGCTCTGCAGGTGCCTTGTAGGTTGTTCCAGCTTTGGCATAGGCTGATGTTGAGGTATGGAAGGAAGCAGAACACTTCTGGGACCTGATTTCTCCCCTCCAACAGTAGCCATTATCCCACAGATATTTAATCCACCACAGGGTGCACCAGCAGTCCCCAGCCTTGCTTGCTAGGGTTTTCCTCCACTCACTTTGTCTTGGTTCATCTATTTTATTCTCCTATGCTCTTAAAGGTCAAGTCCCAGCTTTTCCCAGATGTTCAAAAAAACTTGAGTTAGCTCTGAGCATAGGAATACACTCAGACTCCTTGCTCTAAACTTAGGCTCTGGGTTTTCAGAAGAGGTGACCTACAAACCTCATTGATGTTAACAATTTAAAGTGTGCAGCAAATAGCCTTCCTTCAACAAGTTATCCAGATAAGGGCTTACAGATGTTGTGTGAAGATATCAGAAAAGAAGACTGGTCCTTGGAGTCATCTGTTTTTTCAGAAAAGGGACACTCAACCTTTTGTTTTATCAATCTCTAGAGCAAGACATACAATCAAAAAGAGCAGTGGCCTTTCCTCCACATTTGAACAGGTTGCTTCCTCTAGAGACTTGGCCCTTGCCACAGGCTGTATGCAAAAGAGAGGATACTTGCACTAAGTGTAGATAGATCATTATACATCTAATTGCAGTAACAGTGCCACTGCTGACCCAAAGAACATGAGCTTCATAGCCTGCAGTTGATATACATGTACAGATACTGCTGTCAGTGCTGCAGACATGGAAAATGGGCTTTCTGAACAGCCAGCTGGTTTATTCAAGGGGAAAGGAACTAAAAACCCCCTAGTCTTTGGCATTGTAATGAAATCAGACCCTACCATATATCTGCCCACATTGAGGAAGGAGTTTAGTTAAAATATTCAGTATAGTCTCCTCCCTAAAGGAATACCACTTAATACATGTTAAAATATAATTGTATAATTGGAACTCAAGTGTTTGGGTTATGTAAAAGGTGCTGTAGGCGTATCAGCTTAGACAGAGGTAATTAGATCTTGTATATTAACATTTTTCCCTTAAAGGGATAATCAGCAATACTTTTAGTAGGGGGGATGTTTGAGCCTGGAAACTTGGGGGGAAAAAGGTGCTGGTTGGAACTCCTTGTTTAGCCTTGTGTTTGCTTTGTTCCTACTTCTGTCACTGACTAGACTGAAAGAATATTTTTGCAGTAGATTACTTGCTTAATAAAATCCCATCTGGGTGCCCACACAATGACAATACTGCTACTGCTTTTGGTGAAATCAGCATAAAACTGAATCACCTGCAAGCATCAATCATGATGTTGAAAATAGAACTAGATAGTAGCATTAAATAATACAATACCTGGCATGTATATATAGTAACAAGTCATGCACTGAAGCCACAGAAGAAGTCTGTGGCAGGGCCAGGAATAGAAGAAATCAGAGCTCTAATGTCTCCTTAAGTCAGGGGTTAACATTTTATACAGATAAGAGTAAACAGTCACATACCACTGCTTAGCTCAGTCAGTTTGAAAGATAAAATAACAACAAATATGATTTTGCTCACAGTAGGTCAAATGACAATCAATGGCTCTACGGCTTTTGAGTATCCAATTGAAGTCCTTAAAAAATCAAGTGGATGTACAGGAACATAGGTTACTATTCTGTCTTAGGATGAAGATAGAAAAATGTCATGGGTTTCTTGGATTTTCAAATACATTGTAAAGTTTTCTAGAGAAAAAGAGCTGTTTCTTTTGAAAACAATACACTGTATTTTAGGAAGTGGAGCTCTTGTAAATTTTAATGATTTTTTGAGATAAAGGAAGAAGTGTACAGTTCCTCAAGCCAGGAGAACTAAACACAACCAAAGAAACCACCCACATACAAGGGCTACACCAGGTGTCTTCTAATTTCATTACTGTTATCCATGCTGGTCTTTCATATACAAGAAAAACATTCCATGAAACAATTCCGGCAGGAAAACGCAAACTTTAGGCTTCTCATTGAGAAGTTTGTACCAAACTTTGGAATCCAGCAAAAATATCAACTGAAATCAAGAGAGGGTTAATCCACAATAGAAATATTTCCCCAATTTCACATTTCTCCCTTCATGTCCACTGAAGACCTCCCTCCCTATCTCTACTCTATACTATTCATATGAGGCTTTCTAAAGAGTTTGGAACAGTACAGATATCTTGTTTCTAGGTAAGCCAAAGCCTCTCTCTGTACCTGAAGAGGAAAACCTTACATTTTGGCTTTGTTCCTAAAGCTCAAAAGATCAGGACTTGTGGATTGAAAGAGCCGGGTAGCCCAAACAGAGATCTCTCTTCAAGGATCACCTGCACTCATGTAAGAGACAAGAAGAAGGAAAGAATTGTCTCCAAGACACATAGAACAAGGTCTTTTGTCTTCCCTTAGTTCAACCCACACCATGTACGTGACAAAGAGGTGGACAGCCCATTTTCAGAGGCATTCTCAGCACAAATATCAAGCAGCTCAATATAAGGTTGCCCTAAGAATAGTGACTGGAAGTTCTCAATACACTTATTATAGGATTTTTTTAAAATGAAGACATTCAGACCAAAAAAATACACAGCAACAGTTACAGAGCTCCTTAAAAAGAAAAAAAAAAAAAAAAAGAGCCTTTTTCACTTGCCAGTTTTTCAGAATGCCTTTGTTCTAAAGTGTGTTTTTTGTTGTGGGATTCCACCTGAACCTGATCTCTGTAGGCAGCAGCAGAACATAATGGTGCATTTTGGGGCAGGGAACAGCACCAAGTCAATGTGTCTCCAACCAGTCTGCACCCTTCTTAGGGGTCGAGCAGCAAGCTGCTGAATGGTTGTTTGTATCAACTCTGCAGGCAAGGCCAGTGGGTTATCTACAGCCAAAGAAGCGATGAAAACAGCTGTAGCTGATAGCAAACACTGCTAGTAGGTCACCACGACCTGGAGTGGTTGTTTCCAACCAAAAAAGCTGTCAAGCTCAGGTATCTCTGCTCATATTTATAGCTTTTAATACTTAGTCATAACACATTGAAAAAAAAAAAAAAAAAGAGCTTTGCTCTTCTTTTGTGAAGACCTGCTAAACCATAAACATGATAGGTGCCTAGAAGGTCTTTCTCTTTTGGGAATGGCACTATAACTTTAAACATCATTATATAATCATGTGTGTGTCAGACATAGAATTATTTTACTTGCACACCATAGGTTCAAGTGAAGTATTATAAAGGGAAGAAATTAATTTCATTTTCAAAACTTCACACACAGAAAATGCAATTTGCAGCGTAACAAGTTCAAAACCAGCTCTTTTCAGCATCTTCTCTTTTGTCTAGCTACAGCTTCATTGTTTTCTTATTCTTTGCAGTACACAGTAGTCTTTTTGAATGAAAAAAGCATTCCTTATTAGTCACACCAGGAAAATGAATTTTGCTTTCCAGCTGGTGAATGACGGTTATCAGAACTTTTATTCACATGTAGAAGATAACAATATAATAGCTAAGGAAGACCAATGAAATGTGTTTACTCTAATTTATCTGTTTTGCAACTTGTACTTTAAAAGCCACCTAATGCATGACATTAGTCATCTCTGGTAAATTTTGTGCCAAAACTTGATGGCCCTAAATTCAACTAAAATCCAACAGATACCAGGGGACCACTTGTAGTGTTGTACTAAATACTCACTTAATGCTTTGTGGAGCTTTTTAATTATAGGAAAAGCAAAAGAAGCCAATATTCTGGGGCCTTGCACCCCTTAAAAAGGTAATATGTTCAGACCAAATAACCAAATTTCTTTAGGTACCAACTCTGACTGAAGTCTTTTATCTCAATAAAAACCCCTAACCCTAATTTCTGGAGCTATACTCCACCAAGGCATAGAATCTTATTAAGTACTGTGCCTTGGTCTTTAAATCAGTCAGTTAAAAGGTTTAGTCAAATCTGAAATTACTAACATGGATGTCTGTTCGTACGATATGATATCAGTCTTAATTTGGGTCTCTGCATCAGCTTCTCACTATCTAACTCGGGGAATATATTGTGCAGGAAATTCAAAGCAGAATCTGCTCTCTTTCCTTTTCTTGCCTTATTTTAAATTTAGTTCAATTAATTCAAGGAGTTATAACCTCCTTAAGAAAGAAATGCTTTAAATATGCTAGCAGAATTTAACTTATAAGAGTTTGGCAACAAGTCATATTATTATTTACTGCAGCATTCAAACACCTCTTTGACTTCTCACTCTTGCATAAGAAATTTCAGGGATGTGACAATGTGCACTTTCTATAGAAGGCAAATAGACCTCTGCATCACAAACATTTTTGACACTTTCCAATGCAGTTTACAGCCTCAAACAGACATTCCACTTCTCCCACCCACTCGCCATTGCATCCAAGGCCTACAGTCAACAAATTTTCAGAATTGAGAGTGGGAGTATTGCTAATCTGACAGGTAAGTGCAGAGTCTAGTGACATGTTTGTGTGCATGTCCACATATGTAAGAGGGTATGGACACATTTCCCTATTCCTGTCTGCCATTTGCTCTACAAATGCCCTCTTAACTTCCCTAACCTTCTCAACCACATCCACTGACCTGGGGTCTAACAACGAATTTAAAGTAAGAGCCAGGAACAGAAGAGGAGGTATATATGTATATCAGAGAAGTGAAGTAAAGCCAAACTGGAAATAAGGCATAGGCTGAATGAAGGGGGAGGAAGAGAAGTGCTGCATGGGCAGACCCTTAGAAAGTACTTAATTCCTGTCAAAAGCCAAGGGGGTTGGTATCTATTTATCTCTAGGATCTTGACCTTGGAGTCTCACAGACACCACTCGAACATTTTTAGAAACTTATTTAGAAACTGAGGCACAAAAGGTGAAGCCCTCCTACCCCTGTGACAGTACCCACTACTATTGTGGCTCCTGACAACACTCCCAATTTTAATCAAAAGAGGCCAAATCAACTCTCTACACGTGTTCTATTGGATCATTTGAAGAACAGGGACTAACGTTCAGAACTTTTAACCTCCTTTCCCTAGTTTTAAACATTGAATTGTGCTTCCCATATTTCCTTCTAGTCTAGCTGAAAAGATATTTCACCTGACATTACTTGAAATCCAAACCATTTCTTCTGCAAAGAGAGGTGTACAGATGTATGCTAAATCACCTCTCATTCCTCCTGCTTTCAGTGAAATTTTGATGAGGTCATTTATAGAGGTTCTTTCCAATCAAAATTTCTGTGATTCTGTGATTACTTTGTATGCATTCTTATAATGTGAGCTGACCCATTCCTATGGGGGCTTCTTTCTTTTATGAATAACTGAAGACAGTAGAAGAAAAATCATCAGACTACAGGACAACTAACTCTCATCGAATAACTGAAACTTTATTAACTCACGGAGCCCTGAGCTGTCCCTTCTGGTGAATAAAAATAGTTAAGAAGCAGCTGCTGTTTGCATGCAGAATGTGGATTAGTTTGAGAGCATCTCCATTTCTCTGGCTCAGCACACTGAATGTTTTTATTCCAATTACACAGGAAAGTAGTAGTTGCTAGTTCTCTGTAAAAAAGCGTTGCAACCCAGCATCAGTAAGAGATTTATACATCAGTTCCATTCAGATTAGGCAATTGTAGACAGCAAATTAAACCTCTGTTTTAGGAAGCTGGCTTCAGCACATGATGCAATAGCTTGAGGTTCAAGTTCCAGCTCTGTGAGGAAGACAATGCTCCTCTGTCCCTACAGCTGTACCTGACCTGAGGAAGCAAGCGTGAAGGCCCTGCAACAACAACACTTTCAATAGAAAACCGACTATAATCATAACCAGATCTTGCCATCCCCTGAAAGTTTAATTCGCAAAGTCTCTATTCCCTCTCTCTTCTTGCTTCCAACACCTTTACACGGCTGTGATCTTCAAGACACTGAAAAGACATGCCCTTAATGCTAGAAAATTAAAGACCTGCATGTTTGGAACTCACGTGGGGGTTGATGCATGCAGAAAAGAGTGCAAAACACCAGGGCTTTAAGGGAGGAGGTGCAACAGTCTCCTCTGTAATACGTACATACACACAAAATTAGACCCGCAAGTGCATTTTCTAGGTCATCTTCTTCTCCCTCCTCTGCTCTCGCCTCCTCCCCTGAGTTTTCTTAATTGTTCTGGGAAGGAATACATGTTTCCAAATGTATCATCAAACTTTATCATATGAAAACATATTGTCCTGGTTATTTTATATCCCAAACTACTGTGTTTGGAATGTTAGTCCTCAGTGAACTTTGCCAGTACAAAAATTTTGTACGCTTTCTTATGCTGTCAAGTGATTAGTTCCTACAAGATAATTTATTATCCTTCTTAAGCTAAGGACCAGGAATCCAAGGGCAAACACTAACACAGACAAGGGAATGTAATGAGTAGCAAAAGTATAAATTTATTTTAAAGGTACAATGCAAAACACTGTCACAAAAACACCAAAAAGATCTTCCCTCACACCTCTGCAGATTGTCGTGTCTTGGATTTGATGGGACTCTACCGTGCTTTGCTTAATGTATGGTAGACTGGAGAATCTGGTATTTAATGTGTAGTTTAAGAGCCAAACGTCCCTCTGAACTGGGCTGAATGTCCCCCCCCTGCCGATCAGCCTAACCACAATTCCTGAACACTCACAAGATTTGTGTGATGCAGTTACTAATTTGCCTCCTTACAACAGGTGTATGTTCATCTGCTTCCTCATGTATCCTATGACTATTTTTAAATAATCTTTACCAAAAAAAAAAAAAAAAATCAAATAACCAGAGTTCTGGAAATTGCTTCTACCCTTCAGCAATTTTGTATAATAAATTAGGTGATAGTAGCACTACTTGGATGGGTGGAGATAAGAGCCTGTCAGCACTCTCTTTTCAAACCCACTTTTTCAGAGACTTGCAATTCATCTACAGCTATTTGCTAGAGAAAAAAAAAAACAACAACAAAGCAAAACAACACCAACAAAAAAGGGATTTGAAAGCTCAGGCCTAGAGGAAGAACTTTAAAAAAAGGATGAATAATAGTATTTCAAGGTATACCTAAATAAATACTGAGGGAAGAGGGATGGACGGAAAAAAAGGAGGAGGAGGAAATGCTCTGATTCTCACTAATGTCATTCTATTTTCACTTATATCCTCCCCTATCTTTGCCTAACCATGGCTTTATGTTGATCCTTTAAACCAATGGTGCATTGCACTAACACTGTTCATTTCATTTCAGTGCTGTTTATATACACTAACTATTAATTGTCAATGTTCCTCTGAGACAGGTATTATCAACACGATTTTCTAGAAAGAGATGCAAAGCACAATTTTCCTCAGACCGTAACAGGAATTCTATGTGAGAGCCAGGAATAGATATAAGGAGTTCCCATTCCCTGTCCTAAACCAAGGTCACAGAACTCTCTCTGGCACAGGCTATTTCTGCAATATTTTATGGAGGTGATTATCCTGTTATGGAACTATATTTTACACAGACTGGGATTTCCCTGGGATATATAAGAATTCCAAGTCATCTCACTGCCAGCTGACAATACTTCTCATAAACAATGTAAGGGCCAGGACTAACACAGTTTAACAAAATACGGTTAAGAGGTGATTGTTACAAGCCCTGTAAGTCTTACAAGGTGGTAGGCAAGCATGCATTACTAATTTAAATGCCTTTATAGCTATGAAACACTTTAATTTACTCAATTTAAACTCCTCTCTTACATGAAGGACCCATAGCTGGTAAAGGGTAAAAGGACATAGCTAAAATGGTGGGAAATATTCAAGGGTGGAGTACCTGTCTGTGCTGGACATGGGGTCTCTTGCCTTTGGATGAGTTCAACACAAGTTTCTTGCAGTTTTGGGCTTGGATCTCTAACACAACACAACTGGGTACATTCCAGGCGGACTGTCACAAGCCTGACAGATCTGTTATGTTCTCTGTCCTATTTGTTAGATTTTCAAGGTCTGAGCTATGGAATCATGACTTAGACTTTATTACTACACCTACTGTGCTAAATACATATGTTTGTTAGCATGATCCTTGGTTCCTGGGCCAAGTGCTTCAGAGAGGCTTATATCTGGATTGCTACTAAGATGTGGGTTTTTTAAATGAAACTGAGCTCACATCTTGGAAATAAATGACGTGTCTACATTCCTTGTCCGGCAAGTACTTGTTGACACAGGCTCTGTACCACATTTGCCACATCTACAGAGCCTCCAGGTGATTCACTGTGTGGACTTGTGCTAACACCAGCTTACATCTTTCTGAACATTCATATCTGGCATATTCCATCTTAGTTACACTGAATAGCTGTCAGCATCTCCTAAAGGAAATCTCCTCAAAGCAATGTGTCAGGATTCTCAGAATCAAGGTTTCTGAAGTGTCAGTTTGAGGAAAAATGAAAACCAAAACTTTTCTGTTCCACTGAGTGACAGACATTTCCCTAGTAAACCTGCTTTCTGGCCACAGAGTGGTCTGAGTAGCTAGTGGATACAATTCTTCATTGAAGCTCTGTGAAGATTTTTACCTCTCAATGATACTCTCAGTACACTCAATAGCCAAGTGACTCAAAAGAACATCACAAACTACCTTAATACTTCATCAGATCATTCTGTGCCATCTCTCCTCGGATTATAGATCATTAACTTCTACAGGGAGTCAGCGGAATTCCCATCAGTAATCTTTCTTCTCATTCAGGTTTCCATTACATTCAGCACAACCCCCAGCTAGGCTCTCTTAAAAAATCCTGTCCTTAATGCTTATTAGTATCAAGGGCTTAAAACTGAATGAAATATAATCAGAAAAGTGAAAGTAATAAATATATATATTTTAATAATGAGAATATTTCTGACAGCTACACTGGAAACATGAAAGCTCCTTTTCAAAGATCAGGAGAACTGTTCAGTGACAGTTTTCAGTTCTATTGTTATTATCACTTAAATATATTTATATAACAGTTCTTTATCACCATTCTCTTCCATGACATCTTTTACAGCTAAGATGAATGTCTATATATAGCCCTCTCTTAGTCAATAATTAGTTTGCAAAATCAAGAAGCTTAAGTAGCTGTGCATCATTTCTATTTGAAAGTACCTCATTTTATGTAATTATTTTGTATAATTTAAAGCAAAAATATATTTTAAAAAATAAGTGTCTGACAAAACTCTGAACTTCTTCAAAATGTTCAGTAACCCATAGCTATGTGCCTCCTGTCCTATTTTTTCCATAAGTAAACTTCATTGCAGTGCTTATGGACCACAACAATCAGCTCTTCTTTATTACTAGCTTAAAAAAGAAACCTATTTCCCACCATGGTTGTATGTTCACAGGTACAATAAAGAGGGTATTCATAGTGTCCTTTAGTTTCAGACGAATTTTAAGTAATCTACAGTGGCAAAAATCAGACTCCATTGCTGCACTACCATTGAATATTCTTGTTGTGATGACAGAAGCATCACATCAAGATAGGGTTGGAACTAGATTGTCTTTAAGATCCCCTTCAACAGAAACCATTCTATGATTCTATGATAGCAAGCACTGTGAGACATCCAGTCCAGTGTCCAGACACTGATAGCAGCTAGAGGATGCTCTGGCAAAATTTGGAAAAAAGGTTAGTGATTCAAAATTATGTAGGGATTGAGGATCTCACCTTCAACAGAATTTTCCTTCAGTGTAGAAATTTTTTTAAATAAACCCCAGTATAATAAACACCTTAATTTAAAAAAAGCCACTTTTAGCATTGTTTTCTTAATTTAAACTGTCTCAGGGAGTCTCCTACCAGTCACCCAGCTCCTTCACAGCATGCAGGGAGCTCGTGGGTAGGGCAGTGGCAGAAAATGAGACACGGTACTCTCATACAAACAGAAATATTTTTAACATCTGATTTTTATGTTTTTTGAAAAATGCCTTGGCATTTCCCTCCCAGACACTGGCCAGTGCCAGTGGGTGACAGCTGGCAAGGGAGCTTCGTCCAAATAACACAAAACGGTAACGCTTTTTTGCATTCCCTAACCAGTGATTGAATAACTCCTGCATGATTGAGGGGATGGGCCTAAAATTTCAGAAGCTTCATGATATAGGCACTTTTTTTTCCATTTTCAATTTAGCCGGACATTACCAGTATTGCTTCCTTTTCTTCTTGCCTCCTTCACTCTTGCCCAGGCCACTGCCTTCTCATCCTACCCCTAAGCTGCTGACTTTGCATCGTCCTTCCTCATGCCTTTTCCTCCCTTTGTCTCACCAGAACTCTCCTGCTGCTGCCTCCTACCTCTCCTTAGGCTTCTGCCACCCTGTGTCTCCTGTAATATTGATTTCTGCAGCACCCATGCTGAGTTCAAGATAACAAACTCAGGATCACTTACAAAGTCGCTGTCAACTCCTCTCTGGTACCAGAGTACCTCACCAGTGCAATGCTGCTCAGTGGTGGGGAACAAGAAGTTCTGAAGAGTAGGGTGCACCTTTATAAAATTTTTAATACTGGGAGGGGTTCTTGGCAAGGTCCCACAGCCTTATGACCTGCTACTTTGGCCTCAGAAGATCTCAGACTGTTGGCCTTTGTGTACAACGTAAAGTTCTTTTCCCGCACTCATTGGTGATGGGTGGGAACTGCAGGAGGAAACTTGTAGTTGTTCTTCAGCCAGGAGTGTTAAACTGTAGGAGATTAGGGAATGCCTAACAGAAAGAAAAAGATATGGTCGGGTAAATTTGCTTGGGCTTACACCCCATGCCTAGCTTGCATAAAGGCAATGCTAGAGAAGAAAACTCTCCCTGCCTTGAGCATTGTACTCCAATGAACAAATCCTCTGTGACTCAAGTGATCATACCCTGAGTCTCTTGCCAGTGGCAATCCTGCATCTCCTCTGCAGCTCCTTCTATTGCTGAGCATTTTTATTTAACACCACAGTAGCCTAACAAGAATGATATGTGGAAGTAGGTTTCTCAGTTCCACTGTCAATGTTATGCATAGCAAGTGGCAGCAATGTTCCAGCTGACTTCCTCTGCTGATTGCCCATGAATAGGCAGCAAACTCTTTCAAAGGTTCTGGAACCCTCTACAATATATCAGTCTCTATAGATGGATCACAGAAGTCAGCATGATTATGAATACGTTGTATTTTTATATCTCTCCAGTTCAGGCCCCAAAAAAATCAGAAATTAAATACGCCAGTGGAGTCAGAGGTTATGTCCACATCTGCAAGTAGTAGGGATGAATCCACAGAATGAAGATCCGGTAAGAAGGACTAAACCACATCATCACACGTATGTCTTGTGTTACACTTTGAAATAGTCTTAATCTGTTTTTATAAACTGAATATACATAAGATTTTGGCAGAATACTTGATGTATTTCTGGAGTGAATCTTTCTGCTTATTTTCATCAAAAAGGCATCCTGTTTCCACACCCCAAGCCTACTCTGTAATGCAAAATAAATTGGGACACATGGGTAGGGCTGAGGGATTAACGTAAAAAAATCATTTAGAATTCGAATGAATATTCCAACTACTTCATCCATTGTGCTTGAATTCATGTGGATACATCAAGAAGCTAAAGCATGCAAGGCCTTGAGCGAGTCTGTGTATCATGCCTAGTTGGAAAAGTACTTTACACTCATCTCAAACTGCTGCTTCTTACAGTAACCAGTTCTAGACTATGACAATATAGAGACTATTCTCAATTAAGAACTGACATACCAGAGTTTGTTCAAGAGACTAACAATGCCAGTACAGAAAACTAGTAGTTTTCTAGTCGTTTGATAATAATAAAAATAATAAATATGAATGTCAAGCATAGAAATTTTGGCAGTTGAAGAAACAAGTGGGTTTACAAGTATGCTCACCTTGGATAGAAGACTATGTCACTATTTGGCTGTTTCAGCTAAAACTGAGAAATAGTAGGAAAAAAAGCTACCAAAACCAGCTATTGTGCTGGAGGACCAGTTGGGATAGAAGTGCTAGGAGAAAAAAAAAAGGAGACAGGGTCGAGAGGTAAGTATATCTTATCCCTTTAAAAAAGAAATTAAATTATGCTAGGACAGATATAAAAATAAACCTAAATCAAAAGGAAAGTAGGATTTATCAAAATAGCTGGTCAAGGTCAACAAACAGAGAAGTCATTCATCTTTCAGTAGAATCTCCTCAATATCTATTTTCAGTACATAGAAGTAAAAGAGGTAAGACAGAATAACACTTCCATATGAGAGTCAGAATTGTGGCTGAAATATAATTTAGGAAACATGTTAGTCAATCTGTAATCCCTTCCTGGCTCTCTTAATAAAAGCAAAATGAACAGGATATTAAGAGCCTGGAGAAAACTCTCCTGCAATACTGAACGAACAATTCAGCAAAGCGAGTAAGCACATACTGTCATTTTAGCATGCATTGAAGTTTCAGCATCTTCAGTGAGAATCTGATCTATGTCTGGGCACTCCTCTTAAAAGAGATCTGTGAATGTGGGTCTATCTTACACAAAAGTCATCCTTCAATCTATGGACATGAATCTGTCCGGTGGAGCATCTCTAGGACTCAGGGAATACACATGCATGTGCCAATCCTGCAAGATTATGAACAAGACAGTTCTGCAAAACAACTCCTGGCACCTGATGGACATATTTTAAAACCTGCTTATCCCCTCTCTTCTTCGGCTCTGTACTGCTGTGATGGGAACACCGGTACTTCCCTACTGGAAACGCGAAAAGTGTTCAAGTGTGTTAAACTGCAGTTGTGGCATTTCAGGTAGACACTACCCTGTCTTTCAAACTAAACTGCTCTGAATTATTTGCAGTTTCAAGGTCAAGGATCATAAAACTGGACATCATTGAAAAGAAAGGTCCAGGACAAGGTCAACTATCAAAGTCCAGGAAATCAAGCTGACAAGGAAAGCTTCCTGCAGGCACAGTGAGGGCTCTTCCACTGCCTTCTTTGCAACATATGGTGTAGTAAGACATGAACACTGGTTCCACTCCCTGGAACCAGAAGACTGTAAAATTATTGCATGAAGAACAGATAAAAATCGGTATGATGGTTCTGATGTGGTGCATTTCTTGCACTCACTTCTGTGCCCATAGGAATAGAAGTCTGTATTTGACACAAAATTAAAACTAAAAACTGTAAATCAAGAGTGTAAGCAATACTGCATTCCTATATCCTGCACTGTCACTTTGGAAGGAGCCAGTTAATAACCTGACCTGGTTACTTTAGCACTTGGAGATATTTGCCTGTACTTTGAATTCCTCTGTTGTCTATTCCACTATCTATACTTTGAAACTCTCCTATTCTGAGGACGTATTTTATCCTCTGTCACCCAGAATATAAATTGTCATTCCAGAGTATTACTCCCCTTCCTGAGTTCAAGAACCACATTAGTAGAAGTCATAATATTATGATCATGCCTAGATCCACGACTTTATGCCATGTAATTAAAAGATTTCCTAAAAAGAAACATTCTTACTTCTTATTCAAACTTCTTTTCTTGTTAACAATGGATCTGCACCCATAAATCTAGAAATATAACCCTATGTTGTCCAAAGCAAAAAGTCATGTACTTAGATATGGGTTGCAGAAGAAATAGAAATGAGGAAAAGGTATTTGAAGTGAGGTGGTATTCTGTACACATATCAGTGTAGCTCATGCATGCTCGATGGTGGTATCAAAGGGTATTAATCTGACACATGTTGAACCAGCCCAAGATAAATCAGTTCACTCATGCTTCTTCTCATCCCTCTGAAAATGATCACTATCCCACACATCCACTCTTCATTTGAGAAGTAGTTCATACACCACCACAAGAAGATAAAACATTGACTGTGACTAACATAATGAGCCTGAAGCACTAAAGAAAGAGGTGGGGAAAAAGTTTTGAAATTTATGATTTTTATTCTCTTGCTTCCTCCTAACAGGATCTGAAAATCATGAAAGAACTTAAGTTCATCAAAGAATATCCTTTGAAAATCACGCTTACAGGCAGGAATACAAATTGGATACTAGTCCCTAGGCCACTGGCCTACCTTTGTAGAAGGGTGGCTTGCATTTAATTTCCCCTCTGACTAACAATTCACCTTTATTAATTAGGATTAAAACAAGAGGATTTAAGTTTTTAAAGTCAAAGTAAAAAAATAAATACAAATTGTTCTTATAAAAAAATTCAAATTAAAGAAGCTTCTAAACTGTTAAACTCTTGATGCTATTTATATCACTAGTAGCATCGTGACACAGCAATTAAATTATAACCCTTTCACTAATAGAACATATTCTTGCCTATTTAAAACAGAAGTCAGGAAACAAGAAACTTTACTTCAGGAAAGTCTGAAGTAACCAGAGATGTAGGCAGGCCAGAGTTAGAGGAAAAGCAGAAGGTAGACTACTAATTTGTATATGTTTGACTATAACCTAGTTTGAGTTCAAGTGTATTATACGAAGCAATATAGGATGTGTCATTAACTTGTAGTTGAACTACATTTAGGGAGCATTAAACCATCTATAACCTATTTCACAAAGTTTCTTCATTTTATTTAGGCTACTCTGTCACATAGAAAATTAGAAAATCATATGGTCTTCCCTAGTTTGTGGACTGTATAACTAGAATCTGATTTTTGTAGATTAGACGTTCTTGAGGATTAGCAAAGTTACACAGACGAATTAAAATAATTACTATCACTTTTTTTTATATATATAATTGCTCATTTCCTACTCTATTTTGACATAGAGGAACAGTTTCAATGTCATCCAGTATTTAAGAATAGCAAAGAAAAGGACTGAGACAAAATTTGTAACCCCCTTGTAAAATCATTAGATTTGACCCAGTAATCCAAGAACCAAACTTGTTTACTCAAAACCAGTAAGTTTTAAAAACAAGTCATACTTTTTAATTATTTCAGTTATATGACAAACAACATTGGTTATACTTGAATGTCAAGCCATTATGCATATGGGGAAAAATATAGTCCAACCCAGTACTTTTGTAAAAAAAAAAAGTGGGATGGGATTGCATTACACAGTCAGAAAAGAAACTTCTCTGGCTAACTGCGCCACCTTATGATTTAAATTTAAATGAAAAATTAAATGATTGTCCAGTCCCAAGAAGAAAACACTTACTTAACGATATTACCATACACTTAAAAATGGGTTCAGGAGCTTACTTTGTTTCTTTCTTACAGAGAGGTGCAGGATTGTATACTTCACTACTGGCTCTTCTGTTTAAAAACCATGTCAATAATATAAATGGAAAAAAATATATTCAATTTTGCTGGTTTCTGTTTTTGTAATAACAGTATACACATCCAAATCGATAAAGGCAGGCAAATGGCAGAATAGTGGTTTAGCAATCTTAGCACTGTTAGCTAAGTATACAATCAACTCTAAAACAAATGCTTCATAATCCGTTAGATTCTCCAATGTAAATCTAAACTCATATAACCCTGGGAAATAAGAAAGCTTTACTTCTGATCTCTTTTTTCCTAACATTTAAAACATACCAGCTGTAAGCCCTAATATATAGCCAGCAGATCATAATTTGCACTGAAATCTCTAGTCAGACATGAAATCAAACAGCACAGATATTCAAAGGAGTTACAGCATGCATTTAAATATATTAACCACATCCTACCTTGCATCCAAACATCAACGATAAAGTGTTGTTGGTGCATGCAACTTTGCAGTGGCAAATCATTGGTGTAAAGCAGTCAGGATTTTTAACAATAGGGCACATTCCTTTAGTGCTGCAGTAGTGGCAGCCTACTGAAGGCTAAAAACAAGTAGCTAACACAGCACATGGAGTGGCAACATATGCTGCTCAACAGCTAGCTTTTCTCTTGCTGGTCAGAAGCAGCCTGCTTGAATCTCTACCTGGGTCCCATTCAGCCATCCCCTTCTTTGTTGATGAATCAACGATGCAGCATTGATCACGATTCTCAGGATTTCCCTTCCACTGGGAAATTAGTTTTTACATCGGGGGGAAAAAAAAAAAAAAAAAAGAAAAAAAAAAGAAAAAAGAGAGAAATGGAAATGAGGGGGACTAGCAGGTGTGGCAGTATTAGCATGTAAAAGGATGTAAACGCCTACTCATAACAATCACATAAGATTGTCATGCTAGCTGAAGTGGGCTGAAATTATTCCATCGGAAGAAAAATACTGCAGCTCCTGATTTGGTAAAAAGCCAGTGAGTTGCTGCAATACATAGTCATAGAGTGGAGAGAAGAGAAAAAAAAATTACTTATCTAAGAAGCCAGAATCCTCAGCCTTTATCAATATGCATTCCAGTAAGGATTCCCTTCCCAGCGCCTCCCCGTGAAAAAGAATCAAATCAGTCGTAACTCCGAAGAAGCGATGACCTTTTCTTCCCCCAAAAAGATGAATCTCAGCATGAAACAAACTGTACTCAAAGCTGAAAATCCCAGATGCTGGGAGTATGCAATAAGAGAAATACAAGCAACATTTATCCAATCCTGGCTTGCCACATGGGAGCTTTCTCCAGGCACAAATTTACAAATAGACAGGTTGAAGGATTGCAGGAGACACCGAATAAAGATATGAAGATACACGGAAAATGCACCAGCATGAAGCTAAAAACTCAACCCTCTTTAAACTCTGCCTTTGAGGCAATGACTAATGACTCCAGCTAGTACTACTATCCTGCAACCTGCAAACGCCTTGCTGTGTTCCAGAAATGCAGTAATTAAAGAAGTTTGGGAGCATAACGCTGGTTTGGATTCAGTTACAGCTGCCACTGCTCCTTCGGTTAAAGCAACACCAGCTGAAAATGCATAATAAAGCACTTGGATGAGCAAATCGCTAGCTGTGCTTTTTAAGAGGATTATTTATATCAAAAGTTGGATTAATATATCCCCCAGTTTTAGGTTTGGTCATGGTAGGCACACAAATACAAAATGAAAAGGTTATGATATAGAAAGTAAAGTGATATCCTCAATGATTTCACAGCTGATAGCAAGGTAAACCGAGCAGTTGTTTCACAGTGCCCTGACCCTGCTTTTCTGTGACTCACTAAGCTCTGCCCATCAAATTAGAAACTCTTTCTAAAGAAATGAGAGCAGCTTGTCTCCCTGGCAATCGCAAGTGAGTTAAGTCACAACTGAAACAATTTTCTGCAATAAACCCAAAGTAGAAATATGTTATACAACAAAACAGAGAAAATGGCAAATGGAGGTCTCTGTGTGCAGCCAGATCAAGCAGTACAGACGTGAACAGTATAGAATTTTTAAAAAGAGCTGCTTGAGACTGCAGACCTTTACTTAGGCAACCTCTCCTATTAAGATTTTATATTTACGTAAATATAGATACAAGTGTGTGTGTTGCATGTAGGCATATATCTAAACTTTAAGTAGAATTTCTTCAGTGTAACTTAGCTTTGCTTTGCAAAGTTCAAAAACATAAAAGAACCAGTTTATTGAACCGCTTTGATCCTACTATTGCACCATACACTTTATTTTTAACCAAATTTTGTGCTCGGCTAAATTTCAACTTGGTATAATGTTTTCTGATTATTGTTTCTCACTCTCTGTTATTGAACTTAGAGCTTGCAAGAGCCCAAGCTTAGTAAAATTACAGTAGTTTCTATATGAAAGTGGCAGATAGAACTGCTTCGCAGTTAGAATTATAACCCAGTTCCATTTCTGAGGATTTATTTTTTGCAAACAACAAGCTCTTTCAATCCAGTGTCCTCAATTCACTCAATTCACACTTCTCTTATCAGCCTGGACATGAGTATTCCATGCCATGGGAGTTCACTACGCGGGTGCTCATCAGTAGCTATTCAATAATCTGAGTTTGTCTGACCTGTGAGCCCAAAGTGACATCGCAGCAGCACTTCTTTTGGACTCGCTGTGCTGGTTATCACATGAAACAGTGACCAAGCCTGTTTAGAAACATACTGTGGTGACAAACACCAGCTGTAACATTGCTGAATCTTTGATCTGTTTATTCCTATCTTGCCTATCTTGTTATTAAGCTAAATATTATACAGATTTTCTTTCAAGTGCTGTCTCTCGCATAACCAGCACTGGTGTAAATATAGAAAAGTGTAGTTTCCATGACAATACATTCCATAGTTACAGCCGGCAGCCACTATCATTAAAACATGAATCACAGTGCTACCTTAAGGTGTGAGCACACTACATCACTGGCCTTAGAAGCATTAATTTGGGATGAGGGTGGCATGGCAATATTTTTAGGAAACACTACTATAAAATGCCAGAAAACTGTGCTTTTAACTATTTTGGCTATTCTAACATCTACCTATCTTAGAGATTTCAGTGATCAGTAATTCCCAATCTGTACTAATCATTAGCATTTCTAATAGAAGAATGCATTGCATCTGTACTTCTCAATGTTTTAAACACAATGTCCTGATTGAAAACTGTATTCATAATCACACAAATGTGATTTCTAATTAATATGCATAGGGCCTAATTAAAATCACCTGCATTATTTTCAAATTCATATTTCAAAGAAGGGAAAGACAATCAGCCAGTTAGCCTCTTGGATCTGACTGCATTCAGCTGGTTTGTGCTCTCAAAAGGGAGGATGTTAAAATTACCATTTCTTCCCCAGTCCCTGCCACTATTGCAGATTTTCAACCAGAACAGGTTTCACCTGTGATTTCATTTCAGTGTTAAGATGCGCCAAACACCAAGCATCAGGCACAAAGCTTATCCCTTAACACTTAAACTAATAGTTGCTTTCAGGTGAAAAACAGTTACCTGACCCACAGTCATCTGGGAAGATCTCAGAAAAGAAAGATTTTTTCCAATGACAGATTTAAATAATAAGTCATTTTGCAATTGGCCAAGACATTTATTTCCATTAAATGACAGTCACATATAGAAGAATGCCATAAGAAAACATTTGCTCAGAGATCCTTCTCTGTCTTTTTTGGGTTTTTTACAACAGCACTCATCATAGACACAGAAATAAATTGCCACTTGCCAGGAAAGGCATTTAAATCACAGTCAAACTGCAAGAGCAATGGTTCTTGGAAAATCTATGTCCGCATTTTGCACTAAGGGGATACACAGAAGAAAATAAATTGTTGGTGTTACTGTTCGAGAAGAGAGTTCACAGATCTGCTCAGGTTTTTGAGTCCACCAGCCTTCTTTGGACTCGAGTGCATTGATCCAGCAACTTGATCACAGCCACTGCCTGTTCAGCTGCTAAGATTTCTCCTGCTCTACTGGCCTCTCTGGAAGCTGCCAACCTTTCAGCTCCAGGTTTTCCAGCAATGTCTGCCTTTCACAGTGCATTATTTTGTGGAAATGGATGAATCAACTTGGAACAACTGAGTTACACTTCAGGAAGTATTATGATCATGTGTGCATGGTACTTCCTCACCTAACGTGTATATACAACCTCCTGCACTGG
The DNA here is from genome assembly GCA_013399855.1 of Oxyruncus cristatus. Taxonomy (NCBI): domain Eukaryota; kingdom Metazoa; phylum Chordata; class Aves; order Passeriformes; family Cotingidae; genus Oxyruncus; species Oxyruncus cristatus. The sequence goes on from VXAY01004090.1 coordinate 146,356, forward strand.
AGCTAGTTCAAATAGCAATACTTAATCTTGCACCTAACATATTATGTGAGAATCAAGAAGATCAATATAAGTACAAATAAAAAAACCTAGAGGGTCACAAAGATTTTTTAGGTATCTATCCTTGATTATATCAGGATTTTAAGTCTTTTAATTCTCTGGTGTTTCTATTCAGAAAACTGCTTCAGTTTTGGTACTATAGTATAGATTTATGCATTTCTCCTTCCCTGTTTTCACTACTCAACTTTTTGTTCCATTGTTTCACCATTAAAAATTCCACTAATCCTTACAACATCCATTAGATACCAGAAGATCATGAATATCTATAGACCCTCAGCCAAGCTATATGATCGTTAACTTTCTTCTAATCTCATAATTCAAAATCACCTTTTTTGCTGCTGTTCTCTGAAGTCCCCTAATACTAATCAAGCCTCCTAAAAACTAAACCTGTCTCTGACAGTGATTAAAGAGAAATTGTCTTCTCAAAGACTCGTATTAGATGAAAGAAAAAGGGAAAAGGCTTGTTGCACCACAGGCAGCACATACAAAAGGAACAAGAAAATTCAGATATAAAGCAAACTTGAAAGATCCCCCATCAAAATAGAAATGATTGTACACAACTGTCTTGCATGTTCCTTAAGAACAAAACAGTCTCACACCTCTAAACCAAAGTATTTACAGCTGTTCTGTCATTTGGAGGGGCTCTGCTAAGGGCATTTCAAGGACTTAGTTATGTCTACACTTTCTATGAGCTGGTCATTTTGGGGAGTAGAATGGAGATGTCATGCCTTTATTTTGCTGATATTTGTCTCTTGGTGAGTAACAGAAGTCTGGGCTTACTTTGCCTGAAAATCCATTTCCCGTTGGAAACAACTGTCATAGAATCAAAGAATGGTTTGGGTTGGAAGCGACTTTTAAAGTTAAACTAGTTCAAGAGTCCTGCAATGAGCAGGGACATTTTCCACCAGATTAGGTTGCTCAAAGCCTTGTCCAACCTGGCCTTGAATGCTTTCAACGGCAGGGCATTCACCATCTCTCTGGGCCACCTATGCCAGTGTTTCACCACCCTCACTGGGGAAAAAAAAAAAAAAAAATCTTTCTTATATACAGTCAAAATATAATCTCTTTTAGTTTCAAACCATTACCCCTTACTCTGTCACAACAGGCCCTGGTAAAAAGCCTGTCCCCACCTTTCTTATAGGCCCCTTTAAGTACAGAAAGGCTGCAATAGTCTCCCCGGAGCCTTCTCTTCTCCAGGCTGAACAATCCCAACTCTCTCAGCCTTTCCTCATAGCAGAGACATTCCAGCCATCTGAACATTTTTCTGGCTCTCTTCTGGACTCACTCCAACAGGTCCATGCCCTTGCTGCACTCAGAACCCCAGAGCTGGATGCAGTACTCCTGGTGGTATTTCACCAGAGTGGAATAGATGGGGAGAATCATATCCCTCAACCTTCTGGTCACATTTGTCTTGATACAGCCCAGGATACAGTCACTGAAGTCCACCCAGGGAAGATCCTACAGTAACAAGATACCAGCTCAAGAGCTGCTATTTTGTCATCTTTCCAAACCTGATACAAAACTATGTTTGAACTGGTACTAAGGGATAATATGAGATTAAATTTTCACCCCCACTTTCAGAAAAAGGGATAAGGCAACTTTTTTGTGTGTCCAAAGGCTCAAGAAGCAGATAAGGTCTGGGCCAGTCCTGCCATAAGGAGAAGAATAGGGCCACTGGGGTGGAGCTGGAACAGAGAGCGCCAGGGACATCTGGGTAGAGACAGATTTGTCACTTCTTTGAGATGCCATTGTGACTGCTGGGACCCACCCATTCCACTGTCATGAGCAGCAGCTGCCTCATCTCACATGGTGGCTTGTGGCAGCTGACTCGGTTTTTGCAAATCTCTGTTTATAGACAGGGATGAGTCGCCAGTGGCTCCTGCCAACAGCAGACCCTGCTGGTGGAGAGTTGGTTTGCTTCACCTAGAGCTGACAAAGACATGGGCAACTCATGGAGATAGAAAGTTCTCCTCAAGCACCTTGTAATCACAGCATGGAGGCAGACAGATAGGCGGAGGACAGACAGGATGCTCTGAAAAAATGTATGCATCAAGAATTCAGATGTGGTAGGCAGCTTGGAGAACATTATATGACTCAATCTCTCTACCTCAAGATGGAGATAATGCCTTCCAATTAAATGCCCATATCTCTAAATATGCAGTCCTATAAACAGTGATTTTTAAGTTAATGGGAATACTCTTACAAAAAGTACTCATGTTCGTAAGTGTTTACACATTCTAAAGTGCCACATTACCAGCATAGTTCACATTTGTAACTAGTGAAAAACTGTCTGAATTATTTATGAAAATGATTTTGATCTGTTAAATCATTTACAAAGTCACCAACTGCATATAATTTTTTTAAGTAACTTCTCTAGCCAGGTAAAAAGTTAAAAGAGAAATATGAACGAGAGGATAAAAAAATACTTGAATTAAATATTAGCTTGAAGAAAGAAAGCAAGTATACTGCTGCCAGTCCTCAATAGATACAGAACAGCTCTACTTGTCTGAAGATTTCTATTTATACCCTGTATTAGAATTTGTAAGGTTTTCTATGACACATTAAACTGAAATAAAGGCCTGATCCTGCTGACTCAGAGTGGAAACATGCACACAGCATGTTCAGAAAATATATGCCCCACTTGAATGTCATTATGCAGACGTACTGATTTTTTCAAGTGCTTATAGTGTAATACATATGCACCTAAATGAGCTTGAAGTGATCAATTTAGCCATCACATGCTAGAGCTCAGCAAGGACTAAGAGCTTCAGTATTCGCTGGGGCAAAAGAGGGGTTAGTCTACATGGGATTTTGTGTTAATACACTGTTGCTAGCACTAAACGAGCTAGGTCAGTTATGTCAATGTGCTGAAGTTATTGCACCATGCACATATTTGTGATATGCACTGAATAGAGATATAAGCCTGGCCACCATCCTCCACATGGCAACCAGCTGTGCACACACACCCTTCCTGCTATGTGAAAGTGGGACTCTCTCAGTAAGAAGCAGTAGGAATTGGTAGTAATTTTCCATTTGTTTTCATGTCTCCCCTTGAATCCATTCTACTTCTATAACATTCTTTGGTGAGGAGTTCCTCTGGCCTTCCAATTCTACGGCAATCTCTCTTTGTTTATTCTGAGTCTTGCTCCTGATGTTGTTATCATCTGTCTCTACAATGGAAGGATTGAGGAACAGTTAACTATTCATCTTCTCCATGCCACTTATGATTTTACAAGCCAGTTCTGCACCCTCTCTAACTAGTCTCTTTTTCGTAATGAAAAGTTGTAGCCTAATAGATCTCAGTCATTATAACAATAGCTTTTATATATTTGAAGATGATCACTGATTATCCCACCTTGTTCTACTTAACTCTTTCAAAATTCACCATAGCTTATACCCTAAAATCCTTAATGTCCTTGGTGTTTCCCTCTAAAATCTCTCCATCCCTCTCAAAGTGTGCATCCAAACTGTAACACTGCCCTGAAAAATATTCCTCCCATCTCTCACTTACAGTAATTCTCTAAATATAGTCAAAGTTTTTTACATTAGCTTTACAATAGCCTCCCATTTTTCATTGAAACTCACTCTGGGATTCATTTCTACCCAATTCTGTTCTCCTCTGCTTCCTGGCTAATCAATACACATTTGATATTCCTGCAATTGGATATCCTTTACTACATGAAACACTCCATATTTGTACTTCATGTTATTGCTTTCAGGCCATTTATTTATGTGGAACTTTACTCATGCCATTCCTCTAACAATTTCTGGTGTGCTCAGGATATAGACTTCAATAAAAGGTACTTATCAGCAATTTTTCCTGGAACTTAGACTAGCTGGAGCACAGAGTGTAACATCCCCAAAAAAAATTTCAGACAGGGAATCCACTTTCAAGGAATGTGTCTCTAGTTACTGAGAAGATACACATACTGCTTAGACCTCATTGCCTTTAGATCACAGAATTGAAATTTTGGTTATCATTAATGGCCCATATAGATGGGAAGTCAACAGGAACGATACCTAGCTGAAGGAAAGCAAGGAGTTTATCTTATAAGAGTCATGTGTGACATACTGTTATGATCTAAATAAAAGTTAGGAGACAGAAGAAATCACAAAATCCAAAACAAAATAAAAAAGCAACTAAAAAAAAAATCATTACTATTACCTTGACCATTTCCTGTAAGTGTTTCATAGGGGCCTGGAATTTATTTTCAAATGTGGTTCCCATAATTGGCTTTTAGTGAAAAACCAGAGCCTATACTACCATCTCTAGTAGTGACACATTCAGACTGCTTCTGGCAGCTCCAAAGAAGAAACACCAGGAACTAGCCTTCATTTCTTGTGTCATATGGTACTACTATTTAAAGAGGAACAATAAACATAAAGTGCTTGATGAAAGCAGAAGTAAAATAAAACCAATGATGCATCACGATTCATGGGAAGGTTGGGCTTTTTGGCACTTTGGAGAAATGAATTTTTTACATCATTACTAGTCCTTTGCAAGAAATTCTGATATCCTGAATGCAAAACATCATTAAACTGAACTACAATTGCAGGCAGACTAAATAAATAAATAAATAAATACATGGACTGGGCCTAAAACCAAAGCCTATGCTGTAAAGTCTTACATTACTTGCTCCATATTATTGTGTTCAAGATTTGCTCTGACTAAGGGTGTAGGCATCCTCGCTGGGAGAGCCAGACACACATTTCATTTCAGAGTTGAACCTGGGCTGTCACCACCTGTGCTAGAAGCAGCAAAACACCTTTGGTTTCCTCTGTGTGGCTTTTCTTTTGCTCAGAAATTCTCCCCGACACATAGAGAAGGAAATCCTGATTAACCAGATGTTTTAATTTTTTTTCCAATTTTTCTATGTATAAAAGTATCAATTTTCCCAGTTCCTGTTAAAAGTGAGCATTTTCTCAGCAGTCAGGAAGATTGTCAGTGATTTTTGTCAGATTCTCTTAACAGGAAATTCTGTGTTCATTTCTGGCAAATGCCATTATTCTCACAGTTTTTAGTATTTAATGGTTTTTCTGCTATGAAATTCTCATCCCATGAAAAAAACCAAAACCAAACCAAGTAAAACTCACAGGTAAGAGTTGTAGTTGTGGTCAAAGCTAAATTCTACATCAAGTTTTCCATCAAAACTGTAGCAAAAGCATCTGTATGACAGTATCTGCTTTGGCTGGCATTTCTAACCCCATCATTCTTAGGACAGACCACGCATCTTGTCTCTGGACACACTGGACACATAGGATCCCCTTATGTATAATTTGGGGAACAGAGATTGCAGATTCCCCTATTAGATATATCCATCCCACATCTGGGAAATAACTATTATCAACAAGGAAAAAAACATCAACGCCCACAGTTTTCTTTTTGGAGGGGAAGCTGCCCATGACTCCTTCCCACACAGAGATGCCAATTGGCTGAAGAAAAATGTTTCTGAAAGATTTTTTTCTTCTCTCAGCAGTTCCTGTGTATCTTGCTCTGTAGCCTGACCAGTTTTTCCAGTGGGAAAAGTGAAACCCAGTGAAAGTTGGAAGGGTGCCAGTTTTGTGTGTTTAATACTGTGGCACAGACAACAGCTTCTCTCTGCCTCCATGGGCTGATGGCCATTGCCATGGTTTTAAATACGTTTAAAATAAATACATTTAAAACCATGGTTTTGCGGCTCACAAAAAACAGACGGAGGAGAAGAGAGTTTAATTCTGGGAGTCTTCATTCACAGGAGCTTCTGAACCAGGCACTCTCAGGCACAGAGCTCCCTTGATGCTCACAGTTGTGGCTTGACCCTCTCTGCTGGAGCATGTCCAGGGAAAAGTACAGGGCAACAGTTGCAACAATCCTATTCTGCTTCTTCCTGGTCAGCACTGACCACTGCCCCTTTACAGCACCTTTCCCTTTCTAGAATGCCTTTAAAAGCCAGGGCAGGGATTTTTCACCCTGATGGCACTGCCCAAGCTCTCTCTGTCCTGGGGGTTGAGGGGTATTAGCAGGGTTTGTTACTGTTGGCTGAGCGGAACAGTCCTGTAAATTGAAGTCATTGAGAAAAAGCACACCTACAGCTCTGTATTAGTTGGGAATGTCTCCTACCTCCAATGCACCACCACCCTGGGGTGGGGGAAAAGAAAAGCTTCCTAAAATGGCATTATCCAGAGGGAATGTGTCCTCCAAAGGGTCCATGGGAATAATAAGATGAAACAAAGAGAAACTTTGGAGAGTTACTGGAGTGCCCAGTTTGCAGTCCTTTAAAGATGACATTTTTAATGCCTCAAGAGCATTTCCACTAAGCTCTTCAAGAGGAGCTTAGTGGAAAAATCAATGTGTTTCTAAGGGAAAGGAGCCAACACAGCTTAAACTTCTCCCCGTGACTGCAGGCCTGCGAGAACCTGCAGAACCCTTCTGAGCCAACCCCTTGGCCCTCTGCAGTGACTGAAGACCAGCTCCTCACTGTGGGGTGAAGGGTCTGGTGCCGAGCCCAGCACGGCCCTAGGACCATAGTGTCGCAGGCAGCTCCCACGTCATTCAGAAGTGCCTCCATGGAGGTGATACTAACGCACAGGAACAGGCACAAGCTCAGCTTTGGTTGTGGAAGATGAGTCTCCCTGTCCTCCTCATAACTAAATTTATGCCAGTCAGCCAGGAAAGGAGTGTAAGAGAGCCCAGGCCCAGGGCTGTTTGACTCTTGCCTGGTTGAGAGCTGTTGTGAGTCAGCTAGAGAGACGGAGAGAGGGGACCATAATTTTCAGGATGGCAGCATCCTTGGTGCTGCCCTGTCCAGGTATGGGATTGAGCAGCTTTGGGGCAGTGGTAGCTTACCTGAGGAGAGCTGCCCTCCTGCTTCTGCTCAGTCTGCAGTGAAGCTGACTTGTCTGGAGCAAGCTTCCAGGAAAAACAAAAAAAGCAGGCTGGGCAAAGTCTGCTCACAGGCTGTGCTGCAGCAGGAGCATCCATCTTAGATCCAGTGGAGGAGGAGAGCTTGGACAAGCTCCCTTTTTAAAGCAACAGTGCTCCTACTGAGCATGGCGAGTAAGGGGAGTGCTATGCCCCAGCAGCAGTTGTGCTGGATGTGTGCAGAGCACTTTATAGGTATTAGCTAATTGATCTTTGCAAATGCCCTTTGCACAATTAAACATCATCCCTCGGGTTTTACAGGTGCAGAAAATAAGCTGAGTTAATGTCACCTAGTGACATTAACTAGAAGTACCCCATGATTTTTTAGGGTGCCTGGACCAAAAGGCTTTTGGACTGATTTTGTAGGTGCAGAACATCTGCAGGTTTGTCTGACTCTAACAGCGCAGAACATCTGTTATCCACTTGTAAATAAGAGTGAACATCTGTTTTTAAAAGCCAACCTCAGGGGTATTTCAAGTTGGAAATGCCAAAAAGCAGGCACCCCAAATCACTAAGCCTTAGAAAAATGGTGGCTTTTATGTCTATAGATATCTAAGAAGAAAAGTCTAAAGTCAGGTTTAATCAGATTTTCTCTCTTTGCTTCTTTTTTATGCATCTAGACAGGCCCTTTCCTGTGGCCTCCCCGTGGATTCCTGTGGACCTGTTGACAGTCAGGGTTTGAGAGGGAAAGTAAAACTTTTCTTCCCCAGGACCACTTTTTCTGCATGAACTGAAGGACAAGATGGGACACCCTGTCTGGATCCACCACCATCCTACAAAAAATGCCATTAGAAAAACAGGACAGTTGTCCTGAGTGTGGCATTTATCCTTCCATGGCCACTGGCTACTCTAACTCTGCATTAGCCTTACAAAACAGAGAAAATGGGAAACACAGATAGCAAACAGGGAGATGTGGGGCATGCCACATAGCTGGGAGCAGACGTTAACCGAGTGGTACAGGATGTTTGTTTGGTTTGCTCTTTATTATGTTCTGGCCATATTTTTGTTCTATAGCAGACCCTTAACAAGCAGCACATTTTTACCTCTCAGTGTGCTTGACCGAGTAGCTATAAAAGAGACCTCGGAGGCTGACTCTCTCCCAACGTACTCTACCAAGGCCCAGATTTTTAAAGTTAGATAGATGCAGTCTGGTACCTCGTGGGATTTTCACTTGTAGGTTGAACAAGTTTTGAATTAAACTTAAAAAACAGGGCAAGAGAGAACATCCACTAGTGCCTACTTGCAATTGTAGGTACATAAATAGCTTTTAAAATCTCAGGTTTCTCTCATATATGGCTTCAAACTGGAGAATTCTCTTCTCTTACAGCTGTAAGACAACAGCTGAAGCTCCTGTTGTCCTTCAAACTGTGCCTCAAGGTACATCCATGTATTCAGGCAGCCTGGTTTTTTTCCTCCAAACCTTCCAGATGTGTGAAAGCTACAGAGTATTCTCCAAAGGGACAAGCCTGAAGGAATTCAAAGTCCTTTGTTAGGCACTCTGTCAATGTTGTAAGCATCTCTAGGTAACTGATGTACTGTTTTTATTATACGTGGCCTAAGGGAGTGTGCTGACCAAAGCCTCTTGTAAATTGAATAAATAAACAAATAAATAAGCAACCATCTTCGCCTTGACCAGCTCACGGTGTGACAGAAAAGTCCATGTGGTTTAATGTGGTTTTACACAACAATCTAGCTGGCTGGAATGGCTTGTTTGATCTTCATTAACCCTGGCAGGTCTTCCAGCTCCTTCTTCCACCTCAGCAAAGACAGAGAATGCCACTCTTCCTTTCCAGATTCCTAAAGTTACTTTGTTGATTAAATATGTCATTTTAAAAGCTTCCTATAATGTGAAAACTACCTATTTCCTTCCTTCATCTGGAAAATGGGTGAAGAATTTTGTCATTTGCTGTTAAAACAAATGAATTAGTATCCTTCTGCTACTCCTTCCCTTTTCTCTGTTGTCCATCTGTCCCACTTCACAGCTCTGCAAAGTCATGAACTCCCATTTGCTTCTTACTGGTCTGGACCAAAATACTTCACAAATATATCTTTTTACAAAACCCTAGAAAATACAGTTGTTCCAGTCAGAGTCAGCACTACAGTGCAAAAAAAAAACCGGGTACAAACTGGAGAGATAAGCTGGCTATATCCAAGTATAGAAAGCAACACAGACATGGGAACCATCATTCAGTGAGGGCTGGCCACCCAAAAACTTGCACTGCTGCTTGAGCAGGTTTTGCAGCCTATGCTCACCACTGGGCTGCCTCAGCAAAAGCACTATCAGTGCCCCAGCTGGCTCGTACACACCTATAAGAGCTGCAGCCACATGCTGACTGCAGTCAGACCTTCATGCTCATGAATGTTATGCATGTGAGAGAGTTTATAGCTGTGACTCATCATCTTGCCTACGTTCATGTGCTCCTTTCCACTCTGGAAGGAAAGCGCTTTCATTCACGAAAAGAAAAAAATTAGCTTCAAGACGTATTATGATACAATCACAGTCTTTTCTAGTGTTCAGCTTCTTGTTATGAAATATGATTTCCCTGAGGCATGACTATAGTTTGGAGTGTGGAAAAGTGAGTTAAGAAGGAGAACAGGTTGTGCCAGCCACGCCTCCATGACTGCCCAAATCACCTCCTCAGACTGCAGACCTCCCTCACAGAGCTGCTTAAAATTTGCAGGACAGTTATCCCAGGTTGTCTTCACACTGAGGTAGGTATGTTCAGACTATATTTAGTATAGAGCTTAAGGAGACTGAAGAAACGAAGATGGACTGAACTAGAGACTGAATAGAGTCCACTTACGTGCCCTGGTGTCCCAGAGCTCCATGCTCTTTCCCCCTTAATCATATTGCAAAATTGTTTTGGAGCAGTGGAGGTGCCACAGTCAGGCTTTTATGTGAGCCAAAAAAAGAGAAAAGAATGTGCCCTTTTTTTCCAAATATTTGAGGCCTCTGATGTCCTTGAAGTAGACACTGGTCAAATCAAATTGAGATAAAATCAAAATCAGGGACAGTGTCAGAGAAGGGGTATTTCTCAGGGGACATTTTCAGAATCCTTGAGTTTGGAAATATTCCTAAAATTGTTTCAGAATAGGAAAATCACGCAGGATGTCTACTTCTCCTCTATGAGAAGCTGGTAATATTTGACCTTAACATATGATTAGCTGTTAAATGACTTTCAAGGAGACTTTCCTAGGATAATCTACTTAGCCTTTAGCACCCATTTATCATTTCATGGTGGAGATTAGGTTTGATTCTCAAGAACCGCATTACTTAGAGTCTCAGCTACATTTTTTTTCCAGTTAAGTAAATTATTCCTTTATGGGAATAATGAGAAAATGTATGTCCTCTTTTCCTCTATTTAATGTATTGTTATGGAGTAGGTGACTATGAAAGTCATTTAAGGAATGATTGTAAATGAAGTACTGAACAATTCAGCAAAAAATCACAGCAAAAGAAAAGAACTGATGGGCTTACAGTCACCCAGAAGATTCTTGAGATATTTCTGAATTATAGATGTTCTGGTCACTATATTGTTGCTAGCAGGTATTGACCTAGACACTGGCTCTAGATAGAAATTAAAAAATACAGATGAATTTTTAAGTAATTAAATCAGGGTGAGACTTGGTGTCTGGACAACAGAAAAAGATTATGGTAGTGTCACAGACTACTTCATTTTCAACCATAGGAAGGAGCTGAAGTTACATAAATTTCCTGGAGGAGTACTTAGACAGCTGTTTACCTGAAATTGTGCTTCTTTCTGGCATCAATGCGATATACAAGTTATTTTATAGTCATGGCAGAGAATTGATAAAGAAATTGTTGAACTATTAGTATACAATCTATATACCTGCACACGTACCTCACAAAAAGACGCTTTTATATTCTTTGAAGAATATTGCTAATGATAACACCAATATATGGCTTCCCTTCACAACAGATGTAAACAATCTAGCACATGAGAATAAATATAAACAAGAAGCATGCATGCAGTCCCTCAGGGTTTAAGGATGCTCACGCGGTCAAATCCTAAATTAATTTACCAGGGACAAACACAGCTACACTTGGTTTTAATGGAAATTACTTGTGTTAATATTCCACGTACCGATGCCAGATTGAAACTAAGTCCTGTCCAACTTCAGAGAGTGCTATTCTATAAAATGGAGCTGTCAGGCTGAGCCAGGCGCATGCTGGAAAGCTGACAGGTCAGAAGGTACGAAACTGCCTTATCACCAAGGCAGAACTGTAAAGCCATGGATGAACCTCCCTCTAACATCCATGTGGGATTTCTGGCTACTGGTAAAAATTAATTTCCTAGGATGAACTGGTTACCCCTAGAATTCCCTACCACTTCGCATCCTGTATTTAGGTAACAATCATCTGGTAGGTCTTTACATCTGTAAACCTGAGCTCTCTTTAAATTAAGAGAACTATTTGCAGGGCTTCTGTAACTGCAGGTGATGGTGCAGTCATGTGAATGTAGGTTGACATCCTGAGGCTTTGTCAACTGTTCCTTCCTGCCACCTGTACCCATCCCTCCATGTCCCAGGCAGTCTGTTCTTCCCTCTCTGCTGGCACATCCCATCCCTGCCAGAATATCATGAAGCTTGTGTCACATCTTGGCACCAGAACATAAAGAGGAGAAGCTGAACAGGATTCAGTAGCTGAGGGAGAATTATATCTACTACTGTGGCTGCTGATCCATTATGATTATCACAACCAGAAATGTCCATCTGGAGTCTCCCCTCATCTGTTCCTGGGTAGGCATCAACCAGTTGAAACTTGACCCTATAGATGAGTTCAAGCAGAAGTGGACACTACCCTCTTGAGATATCAGGATGTGCAAGGGTCATATTTTAAAGCATTTCTCTGCCAGTAGGTGCATAGAAACATCCTACAACCAAAGGAGGGTTAATTTTAATGTTTTGACTACTCTATTCTAAGGAAAGATAAACTGAAAAATATCTTGAGACAAAGAAATATAGTTCTTAGGAACTGGCCATTCCTGATACTAGATGTTTCTGTAGAGGTTTCTTACAGCTACCTTGCAAAACAGAATAAATTGCCATTTTTCAGTGCAGACACATTTCTCATACCATGAGAAAATCTGACAGTTCTAAAAATGTTTCCTTTTTTTTTTTTACAGAAAGGAAGACGGAAGACTGGGGTGTTTTTACTTGAAGCAAGGAATGTTCTATGCCATGCATTATTTAATGAGAAGAAATTTAGATCACAGAATCTCAGGATAATTCATGCTGGAAGGGACCTCAGGTAGCCTCCTGTCCAAAATTCCACTCAAAGCAGGATCAACTAAGAAGGCTAAAGAAGTTTCTTAGCGTTTTTTCTAGTTAAGTCTTGAAAGATCCCAAGGATGGAGACTGCACTGGCTCTCTGGGAAACCTGACCCACTGCTTGGTTGTTGCAATAGTGACTGTTTCCCCTTAATACCTGTTCTGAACCTCTCTCATTTCAATCTACACCAGTTACCTCTCATCCTTCCACCATGTCCCACTGTGAAAAGCCTGGCTCCATCTCCTTGAGGACAAACTTGTAACCGTTCTGGTCTGTGGTTAGGTCCTCCTTGAAGCCATCCCTTCAAAAGCTCAGTGAGTCTCCTTCTTTCAGACTCTCCCAAAGAGGAAGTGCTCTGGCTTTCACCATCTTGGTGGGCATCTTCTAAACTTGCTTGAATTTATCAACATCTTCCTTGTGCTGGAAAGTGAATGGGGTCTAACAAGCTTTGAGAAGAGGAAGGTAATCACTTCCCTTGATAGCCTGGCTCTTCTCCTCTTCATACATGTTCAATTTAATGAATTTTCTGTTGGCCTCATCCTCCAGACCATCCAGGTCTCTGTGAATGGCAGCCCCACCTTGGAGCATGTCAGCTTCACCCCCTCATTGTAGTGTCTTCCGACCTGACAAGCATATGCTTCTCATGTCCAGACACTGACAAAGATCAATTGATAAAGAGGAAAGGTTCCAGAGCAGATTTCTGTGACACACTTGCTATCAGTCTCAAGATAGAGAGTGACCCACTAATCACTGGCCTCTAAGTCTGATCATTCAACTGGTTTGTTCCTCATCTAGCTGTCCAGCCATCCAAACACTAACATCCTCGCTCTGGATACAAGAGAAGGCATGGCAAAGGTCTTACTAGAGTTGGAATTAATTATGTCCATGGGTATTTCTCATTCACATGGCTATTCATTTTATCATAGATTTATGGAAACCACGATGTAATGGTCTGATGTAATAAAAACAATCCTATGGACACCACTGCATTTTAACAATAGTTTGGATGACCTAGAAGAAGCTGGATTAAGAACAGGGTGGAATCCAGGATTAATTTGTAGAGATCAGGAAGTTCATAGAAAGCAACCATGGTCACATGCTCTCTCTCCTAAAACAAACTGTCCTGTTATTGCACCATAGAGAACTCCCAGGGTGAGAAAGGATAAAAGGAGAAGAGAAAAATTAGAAAACCAACTGACTGGGGCATGGTAAAGGCAAAAATGAGAAAAGAAAAATGGTACAAGTGCCACAGAATCAAAAGCATGTTGGTAAGGAACCAAAAGGGCAGCCTGAGTAGGGCATTTGTAAGAGCAGTCTGCTCCCTAGAGGTACCCAATAAACTGGCGGACGTCACTCCCTGCTGCTCACTCACAGGTGAGAGAGGGAGGGAAAGGAAACAGGGCTCAACCTCCACAGAGTCTCCATGACCAAATTTCCTCTTCCAGCCAATGAGTATGCCCACAGCTGCGGAAAGTTGGTGATGGTGTCCAGTGTTTGCCTGGGGCCCTGGTGAGGAGAAGCTTCACATCCAGGGACAAGACACGGGGCAAAGGAGGCGCTGATCCATAACAGCCCAGGGCTCAGCAGGGCTGTTGCACGTTTTAAAACTAAAAAACTAAACCCTACAACTTTTAAAAATCAGATTTTTTTTAAGATTTCAAATTTAATATATTTTTACATTAAAAAACTGAAGCATTAAAATTCAGACACAACAGCTTATGCTAAACATAGACTTACTAAAGTTACTACCTCTGATTAAAGATATAACAAAGTATATTGCAATAGGAATTCATTTCCAGATTTTAATGAGTTAAGGAGTGCTACCTTTTCGCATAATGACAAAGCCAAAACTGAGAAATTGCTGCTTTCTTTAGAACAGCTCCATCTTCATAAATGTCATATTACCCTGTATTGCAATTCTTACAAAAGACTGAATGCAAATATTTACATGTTTTCCAAAGGCCAGTACTTTCTGGTTTTGTTGTGTAAATAAGCACTTGCCATCATTTCTTTGAGTTTCTACTTATTATCAGATACACCAGGAATATTTTCCTCATGTGAATTATCTATTGAAATCTGAGAACATGAATCAGAAATGAATTAGCTGACATGCTGTTCTCCTCTTCCAATTTATAAAAAAAAGCCAGATAGGAGAATATGAGAGGTACAGTAACTAAAATTTAAAGAACACATGACCACCTTTTTGAAGTACCTAAAAAAATGAGACTTTGAAAAATACCTACCAAGACTAAGTCCTAATTCTGCTTTAGATCAGCTACATATATTATTGAAAGTGAAGTGCTTGGCTACACAGTGGTTTTGAAAACCCCACTGATTACCTCTTTGCTCTATTACACACCAACACATTAGATTTTCAAACAACCATCTCTCTAATAAACTTAGCAACCAGTTACATTCAAATGTAATGTAAAAATCCAAAAATTAGGACAGAAAATATCTTATAAATGATACAATTTAATAAATGAATGTGTAAGAATCACACGCCCTTGTCAGTGCATCCTTCCCACTAGGAAATAAGGAGAATAAAGTTATTTTTAAAAGCTGTGCCTGTGTGCACATCACCACATTAAGTCACTGGACCAGTCATTGGGAAAGATTCCCTAGGACACAAAATGCAAACAAAGTAAAAAAAATCACAGTTTAACTGAAGATTTCCAGCTTTTGATTTAATTCATGGTTATAATCAGTGATTTAATTCACTTTCATTTAAATCGATCTACATTGCCTGGAGTTCCTTATTTATCTATTTCACATTTATAAAATGGGTGATATCAGGATGATTTTTTCCCATTAGCCAGTGTGCCTCATTAGGAAGGGCGATGCCTCTTAGCGCTGAAGGGGAATTTGCTCTTCTTCACAGTCCCTTGGTTCTTTGCTGAGTTTTCCTGCAATAATCAGCCAGAAACACAAGTTTTTTTGTGATGTGGACACTTGTCCACTAGATGCTGCACTAAGCCCACCTACTTATTTCATACCTCCATCCTGCCTCAGACAGACCTGGACTCCTCTGAGTAATTCCTTCAGGTATCCACATTACCTTGGCCGGACATGGGGTGTATGAGCCTTCGGAGACAAGGTGCCTCCATTCAGTATCTCAGCCTGGTTAACTCTTTGGTCTTGGACTCGGTGATGTGCCTTGCCAAAGTAATACACAGATTAGTGATTATGAATTAAACTGCCTTATATACCTATATACTCATCAATATTCACATTGACATACTGTATGCAGCTTAACGTCCTTTTCTCCCTTTTTTTTACCCTTTAAAGACGGAATGCAGCATCTCCTGGGTTCTGGAGCATGTTCTAGTAAGATAGATGTGAAAAAAAGAGTTGTTGCAGACTCTGTTGCCTGCTCCTGGGGCTCAGGACTGCCGAGGTGAAGCCCAGACCCAGCAGAGCAGATGATGCTGTGGCTCACTTTGTAAAGGGAAATGCCTATGCTCTGCAGGAATTGGAACCTTTAGATTTGTTTCTCCCCTTCGATTTTTCTACTGCTGAGTTCAAACAGAAGACAGCCTATGGTGACTTTCTACCATCTAGCTCTTCCCACTCAAAAAAGCCAGCCAGCTCAAACCATTATTGCAGAAGGGAAGATTACAAATATTTCCAAAGTCACACAGAATAAATAGTTCTTTCCCCAAACATTTACTCTGTATAAGTTTTTTCTTTATACAACATCTATAGGAGCCCAAAGTACTTCAACTTTTAGATATTATATTACAATTCTGATGCATCACTTGCTTTGCTCCATCCTGAAACAGAATTGCCTATGCAAAACCATTGCAATTTTCTAATAAAACAACAGACCAGTGCTCAAACTCCAGCCTATAACTTCCAAAAACATGCTGCCCTTTATTTTGGAGCTAGTACTTTCATTCAAATTCACAGTCAAGTAATGGACAGAGAATGAGCTGACTTCCCAAACTGTGCTTGCCTTCTTGATGGAGAGTGGGAGCCAAGGTGAGTGAGGGTGTTTGACTGTGGTACACTGTAACACAGGATCAAGATAATATTTGCAAACTGTGAGATGGCCACTGGTCTTTGTGAGGGCCAAGAACTTCTGCCCACCACTGAGTTTCTCATATGACATTTAGCTTTTGACCTGGGAAAGAAAAAGAAAATGAAAACCCAAAACATGACCTGAGCAGTCTCTGAATGCTGCTGCTTCCCCAGCTTCTTGTCCCCTGCATCAAAGTGGGAAAACAACACTGGCCACTGCTCTACTGCTAAATACGTTAATGCCTCTACTGACTCGCTGGTCCCTGATTATGATTTTATAAGGTTTTAACTATCACACAGCATTTTTTGGGGAAAAAAGTGAAACCCTATTTGTTCTCCTCATGTTGAAATTCAAATTCCAACTAGGGCCATCTTAGACCAGGCCTCTACCATTATGCCAGAAGGCTCTGTTCTCCAGCTCATCCCATGTGTTAAGCACACCACACACAGACTCAGCTTTCAGATGAAGTATCAAAATGCTGGACCACAACACTGTGTGCACTGGTATTTTGTACTGAAAAACCAGTAACAAAAAGGTGACGTTGTTCTAGGTCCACAGGGAAGATACATCAGGTCCAGAAGATACCTGGGTGTGGAGTTGTGGGTATGACATACCTGCCCTTGGGGAGTCAGGCATTATGTGTCACCAAGCCTGGTTACAAGGATTCCCTCTGGCAAAGTTTTCCTTACCGGGTAAGCGTAGTCAGCATGGTTAATATTATGGTATCCAAGGACTTCCCTTCCAAAATAATGATAACTATATACTGTCATGGCAGAGAAAGACAGCAATGAGAAAACCTATCCACTTATATGCAGTGGTCAAACTGGCATTAGCTGTTCCAGGAGAAGATGGGTAATTCTTCTTCAATCATTGATATCCCCACATTATCCCTAAAATGAATTCCAAATCCAAACTACGCTGTTGTTCTTATTGCATTATATATTCTGAACCTACAGGTTCAAGTACATTTAACTACATGGAAAATTTGCAAAGAAAATATACAGAAAACATTTGAGAAAAGGTTTGATTTCAAACTGAGTCAGAGAATAGAAACAAAAAAAACATACATTTTTTTCAAAGTTTGCAGGAAAACTGCCCACAACCCATCTGAAATTCCTTCTACTTTTGACTTTTCAGACCAAATTAATTTTCTAGGGCAAAGTTTTATGTTTAATACCAGAAGGAATGATTAGACGACTCAGACTGATCTCTGTAGCACAAGACATTAATTTTCTTCCATTTACTTTGTACTGAGCCCAGTAATTTGAGCTAAACTACATAATTTCAGCCCATGAAAAACTAAATTATTAATTGCTATAGGCAGGGAATAGAAAAGAACAAGGTGTTACCTTGGGCTTCAACAATAACAAGTAATTGATTAGGTGAGAAATGATCCATGCTCCAGGCTATAACAAAGCTTGTGGAAAATTCAGCCCTGTCCCCAAGTCTCATGATAAGTTTAATCCTCACTAGCTGGTTAAGATGTACAATCCAAGCACTTAAAGCAGAGGATCCTCAATACTCCCTCAAAGAGTTGGCCTGTTCAGTCTGGCATGTCTTCTACAGCTGCATCCAACATTGATGTTTTAAGGGAAGTGAAGAAAAGTATCAATTTCTGAGTATACATATTCAGCTTATTTACAAAGGACAATAATCTTTCCTGAACCTTGTGATCCACTGGAACTCTTAAAAATATGAGCTTTAAGGACAAAACAGCTACTGTCCTGGATCACAGAACCACCTAATCTAGTCTTCTGGGTCTGACAATGGCTGCCACTGAATATTTGGCAAGGATTTTGCTATATATATATAAAATAATCTTTCTTTTTGGACCACTGTCCCAGTTCCCACAAACTAATATTTTCTTGAATCAGACACAGTTTTCACACTATGGTGTTTAATGTCCATTGATAGCTTTATCCCCCATAAATGCAAAATATTTATAATTATACAATTCTGCAGTAAAATTATGCACTCTGTCAGGACCACAGATTCTTAGTTTGAAATCTGGTACTTGATGTTTTCATAAGGTATACACTAAATTTTTAAATGTGAAAAAAACTAAAAACCTGGCCCCATTCATAGAATCATAGAGTGGTTTTGTTGGAATGGACCTTAAAGATTATTTAGTTCCAGCCCCCCTGCCATGGAGGGATGGAAAATATAAAATATATATGTACATATATATATATAAAAAATATATGTATGTACCTATATATATGAACATTTAATTATAGCTATTGTTGCCAAGTCATTAAGACAATGATGAGAATCATTATCTTCATATTGACCAGGAAGCATTAGGAGCATGTTGAAAGCAATGCTGACCTTCGCCTGTTCTGGTTACAATCCATAAAATAAGTAAATGGGACATGTCTTTTCATTGACAGCAAGGTCAGGAGGAACAAAGTAGCCAGACCCCTGCAAGCACAGGGCTCAAGATGTCTCCCAGGGGTCATATTTAAGGCAAATCTATAAAGAAGGTTACCTAATCTCATTTTAAGAACTGGTAAGGTGCCCTAATGTTTACTCTTACTGTGAAGTGGTGCTGACTTAATCTGATTTCTGTTTTCATCTCATTAGGTTACTTTAAACCTTTCTTAGTGGGTGGGAAAAACTCTTCATATTTCATACATGGAGAAATACAAGCCCTGTAATCAAATCACCTCCACACTTTCAGCAAATGGAGTAGACTGAGCTTTTTAGTCTATTTTGGAAAGGATTATTTTTTTCATCTTCTTTTTCATGCTCTCCACTGTTTCCACACCTCTCTTAAAATAGCAACTTAAGTAAAATTCTAGCAATTATCTGATTAATGCTACATAACTTCATAAATGCTACATCAATGTTAGACCACATTTCCATTTCTTTCTATTTTACTTTTTTTTATTTACCCAAGGGTCACATCACATTTGCTAGTCACAGTATTGCACTCAGGACAACATTTAGGAAAAAAATGCTTATAGTGCTATTGAATCCTTCTCTGAGACTTGCACCCATGTATCCAAACTAGGATGCTCCCTTGTTGCTGTGGATGCCAGTGTGTAAAAAGCATTTCCATCTATTCACATTTTGCCTCTCGTTGCAGTCATAGATATTGTGTTGCTGCCTTTAGGTTCCTTTAACAACAATAGTTTTATGTCTTCTACATATTTCTTGTCTTTTATTCCATATGGTCTGTATCACTTCTGGTTTACTGCTTTGCATTCCCATTTAGTCAATTTGGACTACTTAGTTGGCTTGCTTTTTTTTTCAGCGAGGAAGCCTTTTTCACTAAATTTTCTGCAATATGACTTTGAGGGCACTCAACACTTCCAAGTTATGCTAAAACTTGCTATTTGAAGGATATTACTTTTCCACAGATGTTCCAGGATTTATTTTAATCTTTGACAAATAATGCATTTAAAATAATTATTGATATTACATTCTGTTTGTATAAATATAGCCAGACCATTATTATTGCTACCAAGGCAACTGGGTTCAGCAATTAACCATTTTTGTGTCACAAAAGCAATCAACAATCCCTTCTTGAATCACAGAATCATTAAGGTTGGCAAATAGATTGAGTCCAATCATTAACCCAGAACCACTGTGTTCACAACTAAACCATGTCCCCAAGTGCCACATGCACACATCTTTTAAACACTTTCAGGGGTGGCAATTCTACCATTTCTTTGAGGAGCCTGTTCCAATTCCTGATCACTCTTTAAAGGGAGACATTTTTCCTAATATACAATCTAAACCTCCCCTGGCATAAGTTGAGGCCATTTCTTCCATCCTGACGCTTGCTATTTGGGAGAAGAGAGGGACTTCTTCCTCCTCCCCACAACCTCCTTTCAGGTAGTTTTTGAGAGCAAGAAGGTCCCCCCCTCAGTCTACTTTTCTCCAGACTGAACAACCCCAGCTCCCTCAGCTGCTCCTCATAAGACAGTAACTTGAGTTCCTGGGAAGTGAACTGAACATATTTGGAAGCCGAGGGGCCCTCACTTTCTGCATATATAGACAGAAATTGTGCAGCTAGAGTTTTTACTCAGGCATCCGGGAATTGTGCTGGACTAAAATGCCATGAAACAATGCCTCCTAATTTCCGCAAAACACTAATGCCAAATTCTGCAGTTTATTCTAATTTCTCGGGGAGCACTATCTGATTTCAATGTCATCACAAAATATAGGAAAATCAAGAAGAAAAAAAAAAAATTTAAAATTACTAAAACCACTAGCTATGCTAGACAGTACAACGTATTTTCCTACACAAAGTCGCAGAAGAGTGGTTTAGGACTTGCTACACTGGAGCCACAGTGAAGCAGGCCCTGGTGTGCAGGGCCGGCAGAGAGCTGCTGTTGTCCTTTCCTAATCAAGGTGTCAGAAGCACAGAGGCACCCTTTATCTGCTCCCTGCTGCAGCAGGAGATGTCACTGACACCATTTGTACAGCCTGTTCATTGGTTTAAGGACAGCGAGTAAATAAAGGGAAAAGCCAGCACACCCCAAGAAAAGAAAAGAAACAGATTGCCAACAGGAAAATGACACTTAACAATCAGAAAGGTTAACATTTAAATTAAAAGAGAGAAATGGAACGGAAGAAGTTACGAAAGCAATCTTGCAGACAGAAGTTTCTAGAAAGCCCTCAATAAATAAAATCCCAATTTCACAAGCAAAAGGAGGCAAAGACACCTTGACACCAGAGTCACAAAGGCGGAGGCTGGTGGCTCAGAAGTGGATGTTTGTTCTACTTTCTTTTCTTTTGACATAGGAACAGCAAAAATGGATAATTTGAAGTCTATAAATCTTGCTCCCAGCTGCAAGTTGTGCTTCCAGGGAAGTCAGTGCCAATATTCCAATGACTCAGCTCCTTCACTGAAATACGACAATACTTGATGGAAAGGGGTAAATGACAAGCAAAAAATCCATGTTTTTGCTTCAAACAAGGAATTCTGAACAAAAATGGAGAACATAAGAATTTTAAGTCAAATTCAGAAGTAAATTCCTCAGTATCAGAAAGATGTTAAATATTGGGGTTGGCAGTCCTTCATGATTTCCACAGCATTTGCTGCAGTGTGACTGTTTTACAGCTGAAAATGCCACTCAGCTTAGTAGGTATTCCCAGTCTAAGGACACCCTACCCTCCCTGTGTTCACTTCTTACCAGCTTTCCCAGAATGTATACCTTTGAAGGGATGCAAATTGCTAATATTTCACCGTATTAAATAACTGCATAAAGAGAGATCTATGTTTTTAGAGAATTGTTTGGGTTGGAAGGGACCTTAAGGTAATCCCCCTTGTCCTATCAATTTGTGCTTGTGCAAAAAGTCACTCTCCTTCTCACTCCCTCTCTCTCTGTTTATTTACAAACTAAATCCTTGCAAATGTGCCAAAGGAGCTACAGACTGAGCTGGATTTGACCTTAGAAGGAAAGCATATTGGGCACATTGGCTTTCTAAGTGACAAAAGGAGCTCACTAACTTTAATACCATGGCAGTAGCAGCTCACATTTAATATGTGTTATCATATTAAATGGAATCTTAACCAGATCATTGCTGAAATGCATGAGATGTCAGATCAACAGAGAGCACAGATCTCACTGCTCAAAATGACTGTGGGGATTGCTAAGGCCTTGTTGAGAAACAGCAATGTCTTAAGACAGCCTATGAGCTAAGTGAAAATCAAAAATTCTTAACCTGACTAGTTTAGGGCTCATAAAGCTCTTACTAACACTAATTGCAATAATTATAATGGAAAAACATCAATAACTTGGAAAGAATTATAAAACAATTTAGATACTATATGTCAAGCTCTGAAATAAAAAACTTGTACATCTTATAACCTGGAAATTCATGAAGAACTCTGTCTGAATTACTCTCCATTTTAGCACACGTGGAAAACCCAACACTCACCCTCGTTCTTGCAAGAGGTTTTTTTCCTGAACAAAAGCTATCTGTGTATTTTTGAAACCTGAATTTAGAAAGAGCCATTTGCTTGTGCAGCTTTAATTTCTTTCTCAATATTTTCCAACATTTCTAATAAGCTTTGTCTAAAATCTATGATATCCCCTCCATTCATATGTCTTAGTATATTTATCCTTTTAGAAACACTTTTTCTTGCTAAATTTCATACAGAAAGAGTCAGTTTAGGAGCTCATCCAGACATTCCAAACATGTAATATGTAAGAGTAGGTAGATAAAAAATCAGGCACCACAGACAGTATTACTAAGAGGACAAATGTTTTTGAGCTACCCCTTCTTTGAGTAATCTACTTCTTATAACCACTACATTCCCCCCTTGCAAACTTTTCTTCTGAGGGAGGGATGACCCTTACTTTGCTCTCCCATCTATTCCTCTTCCACTCCTCTTTCCATCTGCCCTGGTAAACCCCTTAACTCTGCATTAAGAGCTGTGAAAAGAAGAATGTTTGACAAACTGACTTGACTGCTGCTGACTCCTGTCATTTGTCTCCGTTGCTGTGAACTTAAAAGGTCAAAGAAAAGAGTCAGCGTGGGCCTGGAGGGGCAGTGATTCTGAGGAAGCAGGTTGACATCCTCAACCATTTACAGCAGCTTGTTTGCCATAATGGCTTTAAAATATTCAAAAGTTTTTCTCTGCCACTCAAGTTGGAAAACTGGACTCAGTTTGGGTGAATTTTTCTGCATTAACAATTTTCATGCACATGAAAATGTTCCCCAAAGCTTTAATTACAAATGAGTTTTGAAAGCCAAATTACCTGGGCTCAGGAGAATGAAAGATGCATAAGCAGACACTGTACCAGGCACTGGTACTTAAACACAGAAATAGACTTGTCATTTTTACAAGATCTGTCAAGAAAGGAAAATTCCTGCAATTCAGAACTAGAGTCCATTAATTGAAATGGCAAATAAAACCCCACATTTTAAGCCAGGGTATCTGAACCTAGGTAATTAACATTATTTTATCTGCTGAGATGAGTGACAAAAGATGTGTACCTAATGTATTCATGTTAAAAGACTTAGTCACATAATCTTATGCATAGACATTTGAAAAAGAGTCCCTGTTTCATCATTATCCCTGTGCGCTCATTCAGACAATGAATAGAGACTGAAAGTCTAATATCATACAACCAAATTTCCATATGACACAATTTATGTAGGGATGACTTTTTTCCACTTCCTGGACCCCAATAGTGGAAAAAATAAATACAAACATACAGAATGGCAGGAATTTTCCATCCAAGACCTCAGTGACTCCAGTTTTGCAGAGGACAAAGTGTAAAAATAGCAAATGTTTGTCTTCCTACTTCTGATCCTTATTTTGCATTTTCATTTAAGTTATAATCCTTCCCTTTGATTTTTTATGAAAGCAACAGTAAAGCATTTTTTTCCATTTTTCTGACATTTACAGAGTGTGCTGTTTCTTAGATCATTATTCTGGCTATCTCATTCCATACAGTCTTCTCTTTTGCAATGCCTTTTTTTTTTTTTAATCTAGTTCCTGTCAATCTATTACAAACTTTCTGAGAAGTTGCATTTGGCACAGAATATTTTTTTACTATAATTTAAAACTTTCAAATCTTTCCCATCTGTTTTATATGACAGTAATGAGAGTCTTAAAAAGCGACTCTATTTTTGCAGCGTTCCAAAAATGCCTTCTGTGCTGTATATTGTTTAGTAATACTCTTTGCATAGTGCCATTAATCTCTAAGGCCCAGATGCTGATAGTGGGTTTTAGTGCCCTCAACTTCCACCAGACTCAGAAAGAGGTGAAGATCATTCTCTTTTGTAGGATGTGATCAGTGCTTGGCATAAGCAGATGCTAATTGGCCCATTGGGGGGAACATAAATGCACAGGTATGTGTAAGTGTGCTTGGGTTTTTTAAAGACTAACTATGGATTAACCTCACAGTTTGTCTGAAGTAAATAGCAGCTGCCATTTTTTGCTGAACTTTTATAATACCGTACTCAGAAGCTGCTGTAAAAAAAACCCCAAAATATTATCTTGTTTCAGTTTCCTTCACTGAAAGCTGGGTTTTTCAGTAATGCAGATGTATTCAGTGAAAGAATAAAACTCTGAATATGTATCTCTCAACTTGGAACTGTGAAGGTAAAAACATTATCAAATTTTCAGTCCCAAAGCTATAATCTAGACACTCATTAACTGGACTGTTTTCTGTTAGGCCAAGTGGAGAATATCTCTAAACATTCCTGACCTAATTTTTCTCAAAGGAAGGAAACTTGTCCATATGCTCCAGAGCTGAGAATTGCCCCTACATGTTGGTAGTCTGAACAATATGGAAAGAAAACAAATTCCATTTATGTGCCACTGCATTCCACGATAGTAACAAACCAGCTCACCCACTGGTAAATATACAGGCACAGATTTGATCTAGTCTTTCTAAACAAGATGAACCTTTTTAACTGAACTTTCTTTAGTAAGGTAGAAGTTTCGCTAAAAAAGTTATTACAAGAGAAGGTATATCTCTTAGATCTTTGTGAGTCTCGGGTATTGTATTTCCTTTCTTGCTGGTCCATCCACAATTTTCCTGGCAATCCATTTCTTCCGCTGTCATGCTTTTACTAGGGAAGAATCAAGCTGAGATCCAATTGTACAATTCAGTTTTATAAGATATTACCCTGAACAGGAATTGAAAGGTTTTAAAGACTTATAAAGCTGAGACATGGGACAGGGAGTACAGAGGTACTGGGCAATCCCACCTTCTGAGCTACTCTGTGCTTTTAGGCATGACACGGGAACATTTGTCAGGACTTTCCATTTACACAAAGGTAAAAAAAAATAATGTCAGTGATTCCTTCCTTGCATGGAGAGGAGGTAACATTCACCTCTAGAAAAAGAGTGAAACAAATGAATCCATTTCCACAAAAATGAGAGCCAACGGGAGATAGGTTTGTTTCTACCAGAGATAGTGGATTATTCATTATTTTGTGGGATTACTGACATGATCTTTATCATCTCAATTATATCATAGTCCTTCTTATACAGCATCAGCAAAACCTCAATAAATTGTTTTGTAAAACCTTGCTAGAAGCAATGACAGAACAAGTATGTCCTTGAAAGAAATCTTTGCACTGCGCAGCTTCTGCACCTGATGATGATTCAAGAAAAAGAGCCCAGTTTGACTCCAAAGGTATGTGATTAATAGTTTTGTAATTATATTCAGAGTCGTATTTCTACTTACAGACAAAGAATACCATTGTTAATAGTAAAATTAACCTTATTTGAGTTCTTTAAAATATCAGTTTGCACTCTAAGTCACGTTGGATACACCTTCATGAGCAAATTTAACAGCTCTACCAAAATTTTTCTGGATTAGAGAATATAGTTGACTTCACTGTCACATTATGAAAATTTCTAGCAAGGTTTTGACCTGTGTCGATGAATTGGCCTGGACAATCCCTGGGCATAGTTCAGTAGATCGAACAGACTAAGTCTCATTCCCAACAGGCAGTTTAGATTCATCCTAACCACTTTGGACATCAGTAGAGCTTCACAGCATGACTGTAAACTCTTCTACAGCTTAGGGCTCTCGGTCAAAGAACAGCCTTGGGCTACTTCTTAGTTATATCCACTCTCATATCCTCTAAAATCAATGAAGAGACAGAGGCACCTCCAGAGGGCAATTT
This sequence comes from Oxyruncus cristatus, assembly GCA_013399855.1. Classification (NCBI taxonomy): domain Eukaryota; kingdom Metazoa; phylum Chordata; class Aves; order Passeriformes; family Cotingidae; genus Oxyruncus; species Oxyruncus cristatus. The sequence goes on from VXAY01004090.1 coordinate 172,234, forward strand.
CTCCACCTAACTTGGGCACCTGTTTGCATTATAAGTATGCTTCTAAGATGCCCTTTCTTCTCTCTCTGTATCTCCACTGACTACAGACAGATTTGGACACATTATTTAGACAGCTAACATGAAGGCAAATCCCACCTTAAACACTAGTGATAACAAAGCCACACAGGGAATGCCACTCGGGCACTCTTCTCTGTGGATCTGCAGTCTAAAAGCAATTGGGGCAGGATCAGAAGAGAAACAGTCTTGATATTACTGTTGTTCATGTTGTATCTGTTATAAAATATTATTTCTTATTTCCTCCACATCTCCTGATTCCAGATGAAGTTGAGGCACCACTGCACCAAGTCATGTGTGAAAGCACAGGATAGGGACTAGGTCTAAACAGATCTACCAATGGGAAAGTGAAGCCTCAGTCTCAGGCTACATATTAGTGAGTGTAAACTCAGAGCTAGACACTCAAACACAAGAACAGCCAGGCAAAGGCAGCTCTTTCAAGCTTCAGGATGTTTGATGCTCACTGCAATGCTCACTGCAAATGGGTACTCACCTTCTGCCACCCCAGAAAGGGTTTCTCACTGAGTTTAATTAAACTGGTCCTTGAAGAAAGGGAGAAATGCAGCTTATTTTTGTCTTTTTCACTATCTTTTTCTTCCATTAGAGCTTTCTTTCCTTCTCCTCCATCCAGTAAGAAAAGGACTGGACACCTGGAGGAGAAGTGGATTGGGGTTCAGCAGGACAGAAAGCAGCACAAGAGACAATAGGGTGTCTCAGTGGAACTAACCTGTGCCACTCCATTGCTATAGCAGGTGCTCACTGTGCTAGAACAGAGTAGTATGGGTTTACTAACTCACCGAGATCCACGGCCTCTCTGGGCATAAGGGAGTGTGCACACAGAGTCTTCTGGCAGCGGTCCACAGGGAGGAAATCAAGGACCAGCCAAGCCCAGAGGGGATCCTGTCCTCTATTTAGGACAGGGCTTGTTTTCTTTGTTAATGAAGCCAAATCCCTTAAAAGGGGAGAACTAGGCATTTGCTAAATGGAAATTGTATTCTTAGAGTGTTGGCACTGATAGTGATGTGTCAGATCAGCTGTTGTCCTGCAAAGATGAAGTAGGACAGGACAGCAGGAAAAAGGAGCCAAGTGAAAAATGCAGTGTAAAACAACTGTATGGCTTTTAAAGGGACTAAACTTACTCTACTTCTGAATAAAGCGTTTTTTGTTTTTTTTTTTTATGCTGAACTCTTGCAATGTATGAAAAAAATAGAGATTAAGTCAAAGTGGGAAATACTGGATACAGATGAAAGTGGAATGTAGCTTATGTCTCCATGACACTCATGGATGAAATCTGATCAGTTCATGTTTTATATTCAAATCCAGTTGCTTGCTGAAAATAGCACTATTTTGGTTTTTGCTATTCCACATCACCAGTTTTCCTGTTCTCGAGAAGGAGCAGCAGCTGCTGGAAAGTTCAGAGTCTTGAATTCATCTTCCACTAGATGGCAACTGCTGAACTTTCCTACAGCACTGCAGAAATCTCTAAAGCAGCAACACAGCATCTTCCCCGGACAGACTGCTTGAGTACAGCTTCATAATATTTTTTATTTGCAGCTACTGAATATTAGCTGCTAATCAGTTTAACTATTTGCACAAGACACATATATTAAAAAAGAATATACATTTTAAAGGTAGAAAAACAGGAAATTACTCATTAGATAGGTGATGGCTTATTTAAAGGTCATTCAGTCCAACTGTCCTGCCATGGGCAGGGGCATTGTCAACTAGATCAGGTTGCTCAGCACCCTGTTCAGCCTGGTCTTGAATGTTTCCAGGGATGGGGCATCCACAATCTCTCTGGGCAACTGAGGCCAGTGTTTGACCACCCACATCATAAAAGATTTATTCCTTATATTTATCTACCCTCTTTTAATTTAAAACCATTACCCCTCTCTTCTTGCTACATTCCCTGCTAAAATGTTTGCCATCATCTTTCTTGTAAGCCTGCTTTAAGTATTGAAAGGCTGCAATAAAGGTGCTTTCCAACCTAAACTTTTCTATGATTCTGTGATTCAAAACTTTTCAGCCTTGGACCATAGCACTGGGCTAGGGGCTGTGATCAATAGTCTCTTATTTTATTTCCTTTAGTTTGCTTTGTAGATGCAATAAATACGGAACAGTTATTCACTTTTTCATCGTACAAAGACATGCATCTCACAATAAAATTGACAACTTTAAAACAAAAAACCTTGATTCTCAGTAACTTTCCTTTTTGCTTGATATTGTTCACTGAATTTAAGTGACATTTGTGTGCAGGTCACATTCAGAGCCTTTCTGAAATTTATTTCAGCACAAAAATAAAAGTTCTATATAATAACAAATACAATTACAGAGCTAATGCAATAGTCATAAAAAAGAAAAGCGCTGCCTGTTTGGAAAGGTATATCCTGACTGAGACCTCCTCCCACATGCTCATTCTCTCTGAAAGACGTCCGCTAGACAACAGAACCTGCTTCTACTTTTGGTTACACTAGCATTATCTGATATAACTCTGCCGGCATGATTTGACTCAAACTAAAATAAATTGTATTGTAATAAAGTACAGCATTTTCAGACAAATAATAACACTCACCATGATCTATAGTCTTTCCTTTTTCTGTGGAATTTTAACTCACAAGCAAGAACTGCAAGAGATCTGTATTTTTTCACAGTTGAATTGACATAGTTTAGCATATTTTTTTCTTGTTCTTCTTATTTTTGAATATATTATCTAGCACTTGCCTTACTCATATGAATTGTATGCTGAAAAGCTTTCCCAGAGCTAGAGTTTGAACCAAACTTGGTAATATTTTTCTAAAAAACGCAAACCCCAGACTAGATATGATAATGGCCTCATCAGTTAATGTCCAGTTATTTACTGGCAGTCTGTCTTCAAAAAGTCTGGTAGGGCAAGAAGCAGCTGCTTTAGCTACTCTTTGAGATCTCTTTCTTGATGCTCATCATCCCACTGAACAAGGAAAAAATAGTTCATCTTCACACACACCTTTTTCAGGGGATAGGCACAAATTTTGAAGCCTCATATCTTCCCAAATGGCATTTTTACCTACCTGCCTTTTTCTGTCTCTGAGTCTCTCTGTCAGCCAACTGTGCCACCCACAATTACTTTCCACCCTCTCCATAACAGTGTTTGAACTTCTCATCTCTGCAAACTTTTATCCATGCCTCCTTAGGGAGTGTGGCTAGGTGACTTTCATGATCCTCTTCAAGAGCAGTGAGAAAGCTACGATGGTGAAGAGTCCACCCTGCCGTATGTAAGAAGATATTTTTGACTTTATATTTATTAATTAGTGATCTCTCAGAGATCAGTTAACATTTTCTTGCGTCACATGATGACTTAGCCATTCAATGCTACTGAGGAATGAGACTGCTGGCATTCGTGCAATTTTGCAGGTTTTAAAATCTCAGTTAAGCTGTAGAACTCTTCGCCCTGTACCCTTAAGTTTTGTTCGGTTGCAAAATAAAGCTAATTTTTGCTTTCCCGCTATTAGAAGTCTAAATTTTTTGCTAGATATATTGTTCCCCCTGAACTATAATTAAACTGGATTCTTAAGAACTATTTTTCTTATAAGGGAATTAAAATCACATATCAAAGCAGCAACTGCTGACAATGATGGTATTTCAAATCCCAGGTAGAAGGATCTCTTCTGTGAGGACAAGAAGCTTAGGGAAATTTATGACTGGGGTTACACAAAATGGTTGTCTGTGACAGCAGAGCATTGAACTCACTGAGCTATCATCAGCAAATCATCGAATCATATAATCACAGAACAGTTTGTGTTGGAGGCTGGTTTTCGAGAAAATGTGTTTTAAGTTTTATATTATGTTATTGCATTATGTATTGTATTCCCCTTCATTGTACCCCTTTTTTCCCTTATTTTCCCTGCACCCTCAAATCCTGCGTTTCTATTGGCCAGTTGGCGCTGCTTGCAGTACCAACCTTATATGGCCATTTCTTCCTTATATAGTTATGTTTCTCCCTTATCTTCCCTATATGGTCCTAGTTTGCATATTCCGCCTTCGCTCCTCCCTGGTTACTCCCTTTGTTCCAGCAAGTTCTGCTCCTACCCTATAAAAGGCAGGAGCCATATTAATAAAGAGTTCTATTTTGCAGCTAACCTTCAAGTGTCCAAACCCTCATTCCTATCAGGCCGTTGGGGATGCAGAAGGCCTGGTTCCTGCAGGTTTGGGTTGGAAGGGACCTTGAAGATTATCTAGTTCCAAACCCCCTGCCACGGGCAGGGATATCTTCCACTAGACCTCAGAGACCTTCCACAGGTTCCTCAGAGCTCTATCCAGCCTGGCCTTGAACACTTCCAGGGATGTGGAATCCACAACTTCTCCGGGCAAGCTGTTCCAGTGCCTCACCACCCTTACAGTAAACATGCCCTCTTTCAGTCTGAATCCACTCCCTCTTGACCGTCACTACATGCTCTTGTAAAAAATTGCTCTTCATCTTTCTTGTAGGCTTCCTTCTAGTACTGCAGGGAATTTGTTACTCTTGGAAAGTTACAAGTGGTGGAAGGCAATTTTATCTGTTCTGAGTTTCCACATCGGATGTACCATGAAGTACAAGCAGCCAGTGGACACCCTGGGACTGCTTTAGGAAGGGATTTTGTAATGATCACACAAAGATGTTGCATGCATTTTTTACACTTTGAAGGGACACAGACCACTTAAATGGAAAGAAATAAGAGCCAAAACACCTGCTCAAGCAGAAATCCTCACCGAAACAAAATGGGCAAGAAGTGGGACAAACCATAAATCACAGAACTGGACCAAACCTCAGAACATTTTCAAAAGCAACTAGAAATTCCCAAAGCCATATTAACGCTACTAGCACCTCATAGCAGAGACAAACAACCTGCCTCAAGCAATAGTGAATGGAAAACATGAAAAGAGCAATGAAGTCTTACAGTATCATTAAAACAGGAATTCTGGAGGTTTAATGAATAAAAAGGCACTGGCGGCTGAGGTAACTGCCAATGCAACTTCATTTAAATATTTTTGGACTATGAGTTGTTACACTCTCGGATGGCTTTTCAAAAGTTTCCTAATTTGGACTGACATTTCTTGCATCTCCAATAGCATTTACATGACTAATAACTTGGCCAAAGAGACAAGTTTTCTGCCTGTGAGTCATAAAATGAATATAGTTGAAAAGGGAAGATAAACAACCAAATTGGGACAACTTTGGAAATATAAGCTTCTTTAACCAAATAGAAGTAAGATTGTAAGTAATAATAAAAAAAGAGCTATGTGCATTTGTTTACATCTGTGATTATCCAGCTGAGTATAACTCAACTAGTACTACCACAATCTGCTTTTTTTTCCACTAGGTTGTCTTCAGACTTCTAGCAAAATTTTCAAAAACAATAAAGTAGCTTAGGAACTCAGGCCCAATTTAAAAAAAAAAACTAAGGTCATGTCTCAATGGCAGATTGAACTTAGACATGGTAGCCTGAAAATTGAAAGTAAGTTGACAGCATGAAACTCTGAGTTAATTTTCCTTGCCAGGAGAGAGGCATGCAGAAGCTGAATCCCACTGATTTGGCTGTTTCTAGGACTGTTGGTTACTTTTGACTTTTCCCTTTCATATCCACCTCTCCTAGCTGTGAATGTTGAGAAAACAACACAAAAAAGTGAGTTTACGGAAAGTGTCAGTAACTCTGGCAAGTTGGACATGAGCAGCAAAACTTGAGTCTCTGTACCCCACATACTACTGAGGAATTGAATCATAGAATCACAGAATGGGTTGGGTTGGAAGGGACCTTAAAGATTGTTTTATTCCAAGGCCCTGCCATGAGCAGGGACATTTTCCACTAGACCAGGTTGTTTAGAGCCCCACCCAACCTGGCCTTGAACACTTCTGGGGATGGGGCAGCCACAACTTCTCCAGGCAATCTCTTTCAGCGTCTCACCAGTCAGTGAGTTAAGAATTTCTTCCTAATATCTAGTCTAAATCTACGATGCTCCACCTTAAAGCCATTACCCATTATCAAATCATTACATGCCCTTGTCAAAAGTTCCTCTCCAGCTCTCTTCCATCCTTTTTAGGTACTGGAAGGTTCTATAAGGTCTCCCCAGAGCCTTCTCTTCTCCAGGCTGAACAGCTCCACTTCTCTTGTCTTCATAGCAGAGGTGCTCCAGCCCTGTGCTCAAGTTAGTGTCTCCTCTGGGCTCATTCCAACAGGTCCACGTCTGTCTCTTGCTGAGGACCCCAGAGCTGGATGCAATACTTCCAGTGCAGTCTCATGAGAGCGGACAAGAAAGGAAGAATCACCTCCATCAACCTGCTGGTCACACTTTTTTTGATTGCTACCCAGAAATGCTGTACCTCAGTCACACACCCTGAGGGATAACTTGACTGTCACTTCCAGATACCCTGCAGTTGTGTTTTTATATCTCACATTTGTATGCAGAGAGAGATGAGAACTTAAGGACAAGTTTTAGGCCAGGCTTTGCTCCAATCAAATCTAAAGAAATCCAGAAAAACTGCAAGATTTTGTTTTAAAAGACTGCAGAATAATGGGTTTTGGCTTTTATTATGAAGAGTATGTATTTTAGTTGCCAAACTAAAGTGTAAAACAGCACTAAAGCCATTTGATATGTTTCAGTTCACATGAAAAATTTTATTCTGCTTAAATCATCATTTACTTTGTTTTCATTGGCCAGCAAAACTGAAAAGTCAGTTACTCACACTGTTCTACATAAAAAACTGGGTTCCCAAATGGAAGGAAAGGAAGAGTGTGGGTAATAATCAGTCAATACATTGAAGTAAGACCTTTTAAATGCCCTGACAAAGGTAATAAATAGGCCACCACCCAAGTTTCCATTTCAGTCACTGAAATATTCATTGTGTTTGTTTTTAATACACCAATCTTATGTTACGTAATATTATTTGGATATATTCAGAAAAATTTCTTTTTTATTTGGTGATGTTTCCAAAATGAATGAAGATTAAAGGGGAGAAAAAAGATTATTCTGTGCTTCTGCAGTAAGGATCCAGCAAGTTTACTTCTAGGAAAATTAAACAAATATTAAAAGAAAGTCAGTTAACATCTAGGGAGTAAAGAACCAGTAGAAATAAACGGCAGTTGTTTATAAAGAATAAAATATTCCATAGTGGTCTGCTATTGCCACAGCATCACATTCAGTCATTTGCTCCTTGGAAATGTGTTGGGAGCAAGACACTGATTTCTTCAAGATCACTTGCAGTTTCTGAGGCTTGTCCCTTCTGCCTTTGGAATTGCCACCAAGCTTTTAAAAATATACGGGTGACTTTGGTATGAAAATAAAAACGTAGAGCAGATTTAGTAAGTATTTATCCTGGACTAATAGGAACCCAGGACCATTTTGCAAAAAATGGAACCCAAAGATTTGAATTCCTACTCATAGAATTAGAGATCAATTTGAGTTTTAGAGGACCTTTAAAGATCATTTAGTCCAACCCTTCAGCTACTAGCTAGCCCAACTACTCCAGCTAGGTACTTAATGCTGTTTTTTGCCTTCATTCCCCACTCTAAATGTTTTGTTTTTCTTCTTTTTCACCTAGACAAAAAACTGTGTGTCATCTGAAAGAGTTTTGGGCTTAACATTTTCACAGGCAGTGAGTTGGTTCCACTAATGATGAGCTCCAGACTCTGGGCTACTGTGGAATATCACATCAAATTAAAATAGCATGATAGAATCATAGAATTGTTAAGGTTGAAAAAGACCTCTAATATAAAATTCAAGCTGTAACAATGCTGTTTTCAATTTCCTCCTTGGGGGTGGCCTTAAAAAATGTGAGAAACTCCTCCGAGCAGAGTTCTGACACTGGCAACTTCAAAGAGGACGCTGAGCACCAGGACAGATGTCAGACCATAAACTTTATGGCCTTGCAGAAGAGCCATGTCTGAGAGGTGAGAGGTTCCCCCTTTCTTCACTGAGTTTCTTCACTGAGTTTCTTCACTGCTCTCATGCAGTGAGAAAAGTCCAAAGAACAAAAGACAGGAAGGAATTTATTCAAGAAGAAAAAAATGTGAACAGCAATATTAAATAATAACTTAGGCTGCCTCTGGGAAAGCAGGAAACCAAGGTCAGACACCTACCTCTGTGACGTGATTGTCATTTCATAAATGCACAGTGTGACAAGGTATACAAAGGATCATCACTCTAACTCACATTGTGGGCTTCCCCACTGCTGCCCATCAATAAACTTTTGGTTTACACTGCTGGAATAAGCTGTCTGAGGCTTTTCTTTACAGCCCCTGGTGAGAACAAGTGGCCTTTTTAAAGGGCTGGCAAATTCCCATTTACTGTAGAGCCATGATGTTGATTAGAGGGGTTTTATGAGCATACGGTTTTGCTCTTTGCTACAGTTGTTACTGCACTATGCATTTTTTTGGTGTTCTTTGCATTTATTCCTCTCCTCTCACTTGTCAGCTTCCAATTCTCCTTCATCCATTTCTTTGTACTTCCAGCACTATAACTGCAGTGGTGTATTGACAGGATCTCCTGTAGCTGTTATCTTTCCAGCATATTTTTATTGTCTAGTTTCACTACTTCCATAATGAAACATATTTCCAGAGGACTAAATCCACATTTTCATGTAGTTTTGTCATCTCAGAGTTAGGCTAAGGCTATTTCTAACATCTGAGTTTAGTAAACTCATGTAGAGTTTCATGTCAACTTACCTTGCAATGTAAAGACTACATATAATCTAAATAAATAATTTCTGTTCATATATACTGCAAGGATGAGGGGCAATGTGCCACACGTTGGGGGAAGGTTGGAGAAGTAAACTTGTCTGGGTATTGAGTTCAGTCTAATTTAGTGCCTTTGTTAATTATACCTGGAAGTGGCATTTAAGGAACATAAATAAATTAAATTAATCTTTGGGAGCAGCCATGAATATTCATAGTCAAAGATATAACAAAAAGAGCACTGAAGAAACTAGAAATAAAATTTTAGTTAGCTTTGAAAAAGGAAACAGTGAATGCAACAGAGGGAAAACTCTGAAGCCTTGGCTTTATTTTAAATAAGCATTTCAATAAGCTTCTGATAATGAAATAAACTAGATCAGAATATTTTCTGTGCAACAATGACAGTTCAACCTTACTAATTTTGCGTATTTTAGCCTAGGCAACCATCAGAAGCCCTAAAGGGCAAGTGGATATTCTTCCGGCTATTTACAGACAATCCTTTAAGAAGCCTTTGCTAAAGCTCATTTTCAGTTCTATCTGATTAAAAAAATTAAGAAGCAGATGAAAGGAAAAAAACAGATTTTGTTAAGTCTGCAACCTGTTTGTCAATCAGTGAGTGTTTCAGCTGTAGTCTGGCTGTTCCCAGCCTGCTGTACCATACCTCCTCCTCCCACTCACTCCTGCAGAATAGCTCTTGTTCTGGAACCTTTTGGCACCAGCAGAACTTCAATGGTAGACTGATCCCCCCCTCTGCTGCACACCCCCACGTTCAATTCATATCTCTTACCATTATGCACATATACAGTGTGTCTACAAAGCACAACACAGCACTACACACAGATTATTGCTGCAACCCACCTAGGCTAATAAATATTGTTTCTCAGCAAGTGCACTGCTCTTTCCTGCATATATAAAGCATTCTGCTCTCTCCACAAACCATGGCATCTCTCCATAGCTGATGCTGTAAAATTAAGCAGAGAGAGAGACACTGGACTGAAATAGAAGTAACCCCATTGTCTCACTCACAGATTTCCTCACTCATAGAAAAGGAAAAATGCCTGTCACAGTACTTAAAATTTGCATGAGAAAATTTTCTTTTGTGTGTAGATTCCTCATTTGTACTTGGAAATAGAGCATCTAGATCACAAGACAGTGGAGTAACCTATATGCAGTTAATTTATATACCTCTCTAACAAATATCTTGCAATACTCTAATAGGAACAAAAGAATATATCTCTAACAGATTTAGGTCCATTATATTGTAGCCATCAAAGCCCTGCTGCATAAATTTCACATGTTCATCACCAAATTAGCTTTTAAAATGCTACAGTGCTCAAATAAATGTCTAAGATCTGGTCTCATGTATATCAAAGCCACTCTTCCTAAATATCAAGTAGCACTGATAGGACTAGGAATGTGATGTCATGTGAACACCTCCTTTCTTAGTTCACAGACTCTGCAAAGAGACTTCTCAGGTAAAAACTGCCAACAAAGTTTGGCAAAATTCTGCATGGAATTTTTTTGCAAGTTAGAATTCCACTTCTATGTTACAATTCTATTCTCAGAGAGTGTTTCTAGTTTCTTTTTCAATTCCAGATCTGCTATAAATTTAAAATACAGGTCAATGTCTTTGACACAGTTTAAGAAATATGACATGGCAATATAAAATTTTGCAAATTCATAGTAACATTTCCATTTACTGTTTTTATCAATCATACAGGGAGGAAATTCAAAAAAGAGAACTCAAATTCAGTGTTGGTCAAAATTTTCCTGCTGATTCTCTGTGAACTGTGAACCATGAACCTTTTTTTTTTTCCTAATTTGGTCCTATCATAATTTCTTTTTATAATTTCTATTACTGCACATGCAATTTATTAGCATGGACAATCAATAGTAGAGAAGGCTGTTTCATGTGAAACCTTTGGAGATAGACTGAAGACCTTTCCAGCCATGACTATTTTATCAAAACTGATACCTTTATTGGCACTCAGAAAAAGTGTGCTGCAGTAGCAGCTGCCTTAGGCTACTGTGATACTTGATCCGTCCCTCAGCCACAAATCCTGACCTGAGTGGTGAGACCACCTCAGCTACTCTTGAAGAACCTGCACAACTTGTGGCAGCTCATCCTAAGTATACCCCGAGCTGCTTCCTTGAACCTCCTTTCTATTTTCAACAGGGCAAGAGTTTCCATTTTTTACTCTGCTATAGTCAGAATAGAATCAACTATTTCAGTTGGAAGGGACACACAAGGATCATCTAGTCCAACTGTCTGACCAATTCAGGGCTGACCATTAGCTAAAACGTGTTGTTAAGAGCATTGTCCAAATGCCTCAAGCATTGGCAGGTTTAGGGCATCGGCAGCCTCTGTACTGGCTCCCGCCTGTTCTGGTGTTTGAGCACCTTCTTGGTAAAGAAATGTTTCCCAGTGTCATGTCTGAACCTCCCTGCTGCACTTTTGAACCATTCCCACGTGTCCCATCACTGAATACCACTCCGAAGAGATCAGCACCTCCCTCTCCTCTTTCACTCCTCAGGAAGTGGCAGAGAGCAATGAGGTCACTCCTTAGTCCCCTTTCCTCCAAAACAGACAAATTCAGTATCTTCAGTCACTCCTCACAGGACATGCCATCTAGCCCTGTCCTCAGCTTTTTTTCCCTTCTCTGAACATACTCAAATACCTTCACATCCCTCTTAAACTGTGGGGCCCAGAACTGCTCATAGTGCTGGTGGTAAGGAGTTTCACCAATGCTGAAGCATGAGCTGGACTCTCTCCTTCCACTGAGCCCATTACCATGCTGCTAATTATGCGCAAACACAAGGTTACGCGGGGGCAGCCCTGTTTACACACCCCTGGTTGAAAGACTAACAAAATCACTGTAACTCAGTGCCTTTGAGTTGTGTGTTGCAGTAGCACAATCAGAGCTATAGGACACATGGGAATGATTTTCCGTACTTTAAAGCTCTGTACGTGTTCTTGTGCTTTTGGTTCTTGCAGAGCTAATTCTACTTTTATGGGGAGAAAAAAGGAAGGTTTCTGAGAGATTATTGTGTTTCTGGCAAGTTTCTAACATGAGAATGAGCCGCATGTCTCATACCCACATTATGGATAAAATTTCCATAGTGAACTTCTATGCCATTTTACACTGTTTTGTAAATTACTGAGCAGAATTACTACTAGTGACATTTAAAAAAAACCCCTAATCTGATTTTAATTGTACTAAGAGTTTCACACAGAGCAGAGTTTTTCAAGCATTGCTGCCATGAAGTCCCTTGTACGTAAAGCCGTAGTTCTAATTATCTATGGTACACTTATTCAATATTTGCCTTTCTGCAGCTTTTTCAAAAAAAAAAGCGCATTAATACTTTTGTTTTTCCCTCAGCTACAGTTGCTAATTCAGAAAGACAGTGATTCATTAGCTTACCCTTAGAAAGCATTTTTCACAACTGAACCATAATTCTGTTTTTTTTAAAGTCTGTGTATTTATTTCACTGTTTAAATTTGGAAAAAAAAATATTAAAAAAAAAATTGATGCATCCACACAGCTGATGGGAAAGGGTACTCAAGTGAGGCAATGTTTAAGCACCCATTCTTTAGGAAAAATAAGAACTGGCATATCTTAGTTCAGTTTATGCCCATCAGACTTTTGTAAAGAACAAAGAAAACACAAGAGAAACCTAAATGATGACCATAGAAACAGCATATATATGTTCTTTGAATATCTCGCTTTTCTTTCTGAACCATGTAGTTTCCTTGCCACATCATTAATTTTTGCACAACTCCAAAAATAAAGATGCCAGCAGTGACTTTCTTCTATATAACCTTGTAAAATACATATGTTGTTTTATAGTATCTCCACACCACCCTGAAACCTCTGTTTGCTTTTACACAGACCCTTTGTTTCTTAGCTCTGCTCTCTGTCACCAACAGTAGGAACAGGAGCCAGTGTGCTGCATGGTTAAATTTTTAATGAACTAATTGGGAATTTACCCTGGGATAACAGCAATTCAGTCCAACCATTTGCATATTGAATTCCTGGTAGACACAGGCTATATTCACTTAAATTTGTCATTTAATATGCAATTCTTGTGCACAGCTCTGCGTGAATACCATATGTGACTAGTTGCCACAGCCTTCACCCAAAGCATCCACTAACCATGGCAACATGGGTATCAGATGTTGCATAAGCAACCTGACAAGGGCTGTATTTTTAAATTTCCACACATCACAGTGTCAAAGCCAAATGCCTGCATATTTGAAGCTCCAGAAAAAAAAAAAAAGAAATAAGTATTTTAAAACCACAATAAGCATCTGGGTTTAGACATTTCAGACCAGATGTTTGAGCCTGAGTTCCCAAAATTAAATGCCTCAATTCCAATTTAAGTAACCAAGTAAGTGACCCAGTTATAAGTATCGAGCACTGAGTGCATCTCTCCTGTTTACTCCAAGGGTTGAGGCACTCTGCAAACCCGTAAGGTTGGAAACAGGACACCCTGACAGCTCACCCTGAAGCACCAAGGCACAGAGCAGTTTAAAAACTGCATTTTGATTTATGTCTGAGTGTATCTGTGATACAAAACTGAAGGCGAATAGGCAGTGTCCATAAACAAACACATGAGGCAAAGCCAGGATGATTTCTCACTGTCCCAGGGCACCTCTTGAGGTGTCCTAGGACATCTCAGTTGTGTGAATGCTGAAATGCTTTGGATTGAATCTGGCATTAGGAGTGGCCTGGGGTAGCTGTGAGATGCTCCTGGTGCTCAGCTCGCAGCTTGCTGCTTCACTTGTCTCCAGCACCATCCTTGTCTAAGTGGAGATGACAGTTTATCCCAGTGCACATCAGTGCACCAGGATCATCTGGGGGTGTTGGGGAGACAAACTGTGTCACCGATTTCCCTAGGGCACAATTCCTCCCTGAAAGGGCTTTATACCTCTCCATGCCTTTTCCCACTTCTGATAATGTATTCCTACACAGGGAGATGAGACAATCAAAATCCCCATCTCTTCCTCTTCTCAGCACTTTGTCCAACCCAAAAGCCTCTGCCCCCCAGGCAGCCATGGGAGCCATTCTGGTATTTTTATCTGTTAATTGAGCTTAGAATTGAGCTGGTGTGGCACATCTCTCCTAACCAAAAGGCTCAGCTGTTTAGAGATACTCAGCTGTGAGTAATGCCTTCAGCATCACAAAGGCTGAAACGCTGGGCTGCCCATCCTGTTAGTGAATGCTCTCAAGTTGGCCAGATCCAGGCCTTGAGGGAGTAACTCCAAAAAAGTACAATGCTGTAAAAGATGGCATTTTTCTAGAAAGTCTTCCACTTTTGATTGCCAGTAAGAGCTGTGTTTTGACCTGGAAACCCACTTCTCACAGGAGGCTGCCTAAAGCTAGAAAAGGGGTCAGCATGGTGCAGGCTGGAAAATGAACCAAGCAAGATATAAAAATTCAGAGAAGCTGAATCAATGTATTTCTGCTTTAGAAATCATTAGAGAGACTAGAGAGAGTCCATGCTCCACTGCTTAGGAAATGGAGTGAAGCTCAGTTGGCTTTGAAACAATCTCTGTTGTCCTAGAAGGTACATGGAGATAATAGAGTGTGACCATGGGCAAGACCTAGCAGACACTTCATCAGGCCACTGTGTGTTAACACAGATCACAAACGAGAGTCTCTTCAGACTCAGACATCGTTTTCTAGAAAAGCTGGAGTTTGGAAAAAAGACCTTCAGTAAATCCAAACACAAAGCAGAACCAGAAAAGAGGTAAACAGGGTCCAAAGTAGCAGGGGGAGTGATGGATGTGATCTGTCCTTTCTGAGGATTTAGTTTTGCATTATAACCCTAGCAGTAATTTCTGCATCTCCATTAAAGATCACCGTGGCTTGCCTTAACCATAATGATCTATTTGTTTTATATTGCTAGCCATCAAGTCCTACCAGAGCTCCTGTCACATAACACTGATAATGGTTTTAATATTCATGATGGATTTTAAGAAATGGCTGGCACATCTCCATTTCAGAAATAAGAAATCTGTTCAGGGCATACTTTCACAGTTGGGTATTTTTCATTTTATTATTTTCCTACTTTTTGCTGTTGGCTAAAAGAGAGAATCACAGTCAGGACACTCTTCTAGCAGAGGGTTTCTTGCAAAGAGAAAGGCTCTGGAGGATTCCCTGTTGTTGATCAAACTCTTGGTTTTCCTGCATACCACCTCTGTTACATGATCCATGATGTAACCAAGCACCATCCGTGCATAGCTCACATGCACTGTGGTCTGCTGTTTGCAATCTGTACTGACCAAAGAAGTGTAGCTGTCACAGTGGTTCATTTATCAGCATCTCTTCTTTGATACATCTGAGGACTACTTCATTAATTATTAGAAATATCAGGACAGAAACTGGCATCAGAAACTAACTGAGAGGAGTACTTTGCATTTCTTACCAAACTAGAGGTTAAAGAAAGTGGGTTTAAAATCTGATTGTACCAGACCACTTCCCTTTAGGGGGAATTGGGAAGTGTAGGAGACCTTCCCATTAGTTCTAGCAGATCAAATGAGCCATGTTTTCTACTGGAGTAAATCTTCCCATACTATGTCATTTGACCTGAAATATTCTGTTAGCATGACATCTTTTTACACCTTAGGTGGTCACTTTTATTTCAGTTACTGGAGTGTTTAAGCAACTGTGCAACAAATGAAAATCAATCTGTTTTGTAAATATAACAGATGTCATGGGGTTTGTTGGAAATAGTTACAGGGTTGTAAATACAACTGTTGAAAGATGTCAGTTATTTGCGGTTTGTGTTTTTTTTTTCACTCTTAAAAAAACCCCACCACACTACTGCTCTTGTTCACATAGCCTTACTGGGACCAGCTTCAGTCACAGACCCTATAAACAGCTGTGAAGGACAACAGAGTGCCAAGAGATTGCAAAACAGCCATGACCCTTCCATTTATTTTGACCAAGCCAAAGCTCTACGTGGCCAAGCTGGAAAATACTGCTGCAGTGATATGAAAGATATAGAGTATTTGGACCATCTGTGGCTGCTGCTTAACCTGGCTAAGAGGAAGCTGAAACTCCAAATCTTTTAACTCTTTTCTCTCCTGTCTCAGTCCCGCTGGGCTACCCAGGGCAGGAGGACAAGGTTTCAGCTTCCCATCCTTAATCCAGGAGGAGATTATGTTCAATTTTGCCTGTGATGTTGAGATGTTTCTAGTGGCACTTAGAGTGATAAGACATGAGAAATGGCTAGTTTGCATTTTTATTCTATCAGAGGATATGTTTACACAGACAAGGGCAGGCAGATCTGACCTCCCTCTGCTATGCCTGATTCAAGCCAGGTCTGGTCCAGGAGCTCTGCAGCTCCAAGTGGCTGTGGCATCCTGCTTCTTGGCAAACACAGACACACAACAGTGGGAGGGAGTTGATCAATGACTGTCTACCCCACAGCATGCAATTCCCATCACCCCTGGGAACTGGGACCTCAAAACCCACTACATGTATTTGAGTTTTAATACAGGGGAATATATAACTTGAGCTAGTCAAATTCTAGCATGTCCCAGTCAGCAGTGAAGAAACCTTATTTTCCTTGGAGAACTTTCCATCTTGCACCTCTTAGTTACATTGGTCAATTTATCCATTGGCTTTGGCCCCACTGTTAACACTAAAACTGGTGGATCAGGTAACCTTCTTTTACTTACACCTCCACACAGCATGGAATATACTTGGAACCTTGGGATCTACTGCATTACAGTGGGAGCCAAACAATAGCTTGGTTGATTAATGCAACTACTATGGGCTATTTCTTGTGAACTATACCATGTGATTACTTGCAAACCCCTGTTTACTGCTTGATATACTTGACCTAAATTCTGCAACACTGCAGTGCAGGAGACAGGAGAACATGTTGGCTTCAGATATATTAGGGAAATGTGTTCTCTTTCATTAAATATAAACAATACAGACAGTAAAGTGCCTCTGTCTTATTTAATTTAAGTTTGGTTTAGGTTACTAGTCTTTAAAAATTTTGTATTTCCAGATGGTGAAGATTTTTTTTTAATTAAAAATTCATAAGGTAGTTATAGAACATGTCTGGGGGATGCCAGAGGCACCAAAAATTAGGCAGGAAACTGGGGGTTTGGCACTTATAAATTCATGGGATACATAAAATGTATCCTACGATTAAAATTATTAATGGTGGAACAAACAGCCACGTGGGAGTCTGATAGGACAGAGTACAGAGGTCAGTCACCAAAGACTGGTACGGATACTTACACAAGGAGAAGCTGCACTTCAAGCCCTCTGTCTTTTGATCCTTCAGTTCCACCACCTGGTGAACAGGTAGAGACGGAATACAGGAGGCAGGTTCTAACTCTCAGTAAAGTGACATTTTTTTGTATTACTTTTGTGGCCAGAGGATATTTCTATTTACTTTGCTGAGTGACTCAGCCTGCAGCTGAGATGTATTTGTTACGGATCACTCCTCTGAGCTACTGTGTCAAAAGATTTTGTTTTATGTAAGACTCCTAGCAGTCTTCTCTCAGTTTATGTATAGCAGGCATCATTTGGAGTAAACTGGACCAGAATGGGGTGGGAAGAAGAGTCCCTTGGTTTGTGAGTTAAAAGCCTGCAAGGACCAGGGATGACTTCCTCAGTGAAGTGAAGAGACAATAGAAACCCAATTCCTACAGGTTGGGGTAGTGATTTCAGGAAAAAACTTCTGCATGTATTTTCCTTAGGCAGCGATGCACTAGCTACCTTCAGCTGCTATCAGCCACTTACTGTCTTCCAGACTAGAGAAGTGAAAGCAAACATTTGTTGTCCCCCAAATTTTGGAGGTGACATGAAGGAACATAAGCCAAGAAGGTTTGCAGAAAAGACAGAAAAGCCAACTGAGAAACCAAGAGATCTGGTCATGCTCTGTGTTACATCACCTAATATTACACATCCTGTCATATCGTTTCTCATCACTGATGACACTGGTGAAATCAATAACAATATGCTTCAAGTACGAATAACTCACTGAGTAAGCTTTTGAAGATCCAAACCATTTCAGAAAGTACACAGTAGTTGTTGTATATTCATGAAAACCAAAACTGGCAAAATCTAGCCTGCCACATTCAGATCTAACATCTGCTAAAATATTTGTGAATCAGTTGTCTTGTTTTACCTGCTGAGTGAATAAACAGGTCTCTAATTCATCTTAAATTGGATGATTGTATTAGAAAAGACTGAGTACTAATCAAATGGGAAAATGAATGAATGAATGAGATCAAGCTTTAGATCCCACATATTCGAAAATTAATCATAGTTTTAGAAAATGGTGTAACACTTGCATATTCAGACATGACAAAATTCAACACTTGAATGTAGTAGAAGGATACCCATGCCACTCCCAACCAGTAATGTGAAAGTATTTGTGTTTTTAAGACCACTCCCTAATGCTCTTTCTTCAAGTCCATAAGAATTCTTCTCATAAACATGTTTATCTTTGTGCAAATTCAAATTAATCTGTTGGACATGCAGCTGGATAATCCACTCCAGCAGATGGAAAACTAAGAGCATTCCCTTCAGATTTGCTATGATCTTAACTCTAGAATGTGTGGTTCTTCTGGATGTGACTAATAACTCTGCATGCAGAAGAAATGACCCAGGAACAAAAAAGATTCAGTATGAACCCTACCAGAATTCTTTATCAATAAAGCACCCTATATATGTTAGGGCTGAGAGGGATTTACATGCTTTTACTTGGATTTGTCCTCAAATGTCAGTCATACCCTAAATGTTGTTAATGAAGAGCAGCTATTTCCATTTGAATCTTTTCTTTTGGGCATAGTGTACCGAATGCACAAGGAAATCTATAGTATACATCCCACACCCTTTCATACATCTCATATGTCTTTCAGCAAGATATAAAACATTGAAGTTAACACTGCTCTATTTTTTTTTAACAGACTAAAGTCTAAGAGGAAGTAAATCTCTTACAAAGGTTGTGTCTCACATAGACAGGTTTGATACAAGTTCATCACATAACGTTTATTTTTTTGGTGGATTTTATCATACACATAATTTGTCATTCACAATGATAGCCTGGACAGCAATTGCGTTGATATTGATGAAGATGGTAAAGGACTCCAGCATTTTTAGGTTACTCTGAAACTTAGATTCTTTAACATTCCCACAATAGGAAAAATGGCTTTTTCTGTAGAAATGTAAAGGCAGTTGCCTAATTACATTTGTCTTTAGGGCTTCTGTGCAAGAAGAATAGAATGTAGGCAAAATAGAATCAGTAGAGTTTTTGTGTTAAAGCTTAAATACTTAAGTAATAGGTATTTTTTCCTTGTGAATGACAAGGTAATTTTATATTTATGGCTCAAACACTTTTTTTAGTCAGTCTTGTCTTTGCATCTTTGAAATCCATTCCTCTTACTGTCCAACACAGATCAGAGCACTGCTATAGTCCATCTGCTCTGAGACTGCTCTTCCACTGGGACAAGACCTGCTGTTATGATTTTGAAGCTTCTGACACAGAAATAAACCCTCCATCTTTCTCTAAATATAACACTGTTTTTCTGTAATCACTTCGTTATTCTGTGTGTCAAAGATAAGAAACATGAGCCAAATTGTGGTCATCCCAGTGCCAACTAGCACTTAAAATGTCATAGATGGCCTATGCCGTGTTAATCGTGAGCTTAGCACAGATGTTAGACAGAAAGAGGTAATGTGCAAGAATTGCCAAATCTCATTCTGAGTGCTAAACCAGTCAGGCTGTGACTGCTGAATGCAGATTCAAAGGCAATCAAACTAGGTGAGTCTTGGAAAATGGAACATGGGGCTGCTCACAAGATGAAAAGCCGAATAATGATCTGAAACTGATCTGGAGGGCTGTTGTGAAGTGATTGCCTTCACCTTCATTTCTTTTTCATCTCCTGGAGAAAAAGAATAATAAATTCTCGAGATAATGGTAGGACTGGTGGAATGTACAAATACAGACTTCACATATTTGTAATGCCCCAGAAAAGCACCAAATGTAACTTTGCGAATCTTGCCTTCCTGATTATTCCTCTAATGAAGATTTGGGGATAGCCTTGTTACATCCTTCCAGATCACGCTTCCAGCCCAGCTGTGAGCAGTACAGCTGTCTACTCCTACAACACAGTGTACAAAGTGTTAAAACAGCAGAGTGATAATGTAATAAGGAAGACCAAAGTGAAGATTTCAAGGGTCACTCTTGCAATTCCTAATCATATCAAAAGCATCTGTAAAATAGAGTCACAATTGATACCTTTGGAAGTGAAGGTAAATTACTAATTGTGTTCTCTCTAAACACATCCATGTTTTCAACAAAGAGCTTTAAACAGTTGCTGCAGGATGACATAATGGAATAGTTCTCAGACTGATCACTAAAGAAGAGTCTGGATGATTAAAAGAACAAAAGATAAGCTCAGTACTCTCATTCCCTAAATATCCAATGTACAAATGCAAGCCACCTAATGTTAGCTTCAGGAAATAAAATAGTTGAGACACGACAGTACTGCAGGACAGCTTCCACAAGATCCTGGCAATAATAAAGGATTTATCATCTGCAGAAAAATTTAAGACTTGTAAAAATATTTAGGAATTAAACTGCAGCTGTGGAAACTTTCTCTGTGAGGTATTATCAACTTAATAATCTACTGTTTATCACCATACCCTAAACACTGGACATGGCTTCAATATAATCCCAGTTCAATACAATTAGTGAATGCGTGTTCAGTCTTACTTTATATGTTCCATAACTGAAAATCATATTTCAGCTAATATGCATGGGACTTACTGATGAATAACTCATGAATAACAAATTTCATATTATAGAAGTAATTTTTCTGTGAAAACTTTCTTCATGCACTGTGGCCTCCATTGTGAAACATGGACTTAAAAAACAGAACAACAGCAACAATCCCAACTAACTGGTATTTCTATCTTTATACCACTTTTAGGATCTTCTTACTGGATAACTAGAAAAGTACTTTCTAATTATATAAATCCTATAGCACAGTTGAGATATGCTTTGCTTATTTGTTTATCTTGGGCAGGATAAATAACCTGTAATGTAGATTAACATCTTTAAGCATTTAAAAGAAGATAATATGGTCCCTGTATATTTTTTCTTTTATTCTAATCTCAAAGGCTGAATAAAAGAAAATTTAGAGAAAGAAAAAAGAGCTTTCTACAAGCAAAGAAAAGAGTGTTTTACAACCAAATTATTGCATGTCTTGAAATTTGGATAGTACCTTCCTTGCTCTATTATTTACATTGGTATTAGATGCTATTTTGGCCAATGTTAAGATATCAACATAAGAAAAGTATCTGTGATGGAGAAAAAAGACAAGGACATAAATTAAAATTTTCAGTGAAACTCCACCTCTTACTTCACTGATGACTACAAAAATCAATGCCTTTTTGGTTTTGCTGATCCATTGCTGAGTCATACTCCTAAAATAAAAATAATTTCCTTCCTCTTTGTTCTAGAAACTTCAAAATTGCCTCTTAGCCACAAATCACAAATGATAGAGTCACCTCGGCCATTTAAGAGATCTTTAGAGTGATTGCAATAATCAGGCAAACTTTATAATGAAGTACAGCTGGAATGAACACTCACAGTTGCACTGCAGAATTTTCCACTGGGACACAATTTTCTCCCTTACTGTAAGTTTTGCAGTAGCCAAGTGACAGAAGAGTTGGTCATGTTATCCTCCTTGCCAACAGTTCTCCACTTTACTAATCATAGAATCATAGAATCATAGAATCAGACGGGTTGGAAAGGCCCTCGGAGATCATCAAGTCCAACCCTTGATCCAACCCCACTGTGGTTACTAGACTATGGCATTAAGTGCCACGTCCAGCCTCGTCTTGAAAACCTCCAGGGATGGAGAATCCACCACTTCCCTGGGCAGCCCATTCCAATGGCTGATTACCCTCTCTGTAAAGAATTTCTTTCTGATATCTAACCTAACCCTCCCCTGGCACAGCTTAAGGCCATGCCCTCTTGTCTTACGGCTGGTTGCCTGGGAGAAGAGACCACCCCCCACCTGGCTACAACCTCCTTTCAGATAATTGTAGAGAGCGATGAGGTCTCCCCTGAGCCTTCTCTTCTCACAAATCACGCTGTCTAAAGTTCTGTGGAGACCCAGGCAAGATGCAAGCCCAAATCTCAGGAGATGTGTGGCTCTACCACTGGCTCCATGAAATGACAACTTACTAACCTAACAGGTTTGTGCCTTTGCTCTTCCCTTGGTTTTCGTGGCCTGAAAGGGTCATTGCTTCCACATACAAAAAACGTGCAGATGTGGTTCCTAGAGACATAGTTTAGTGGTGGACTTGACATTGTTAATGGCTGGACTCAATCATCTTAGAGGCCCTTTCCAACCCTAACAATTCTATGATTCTATTCTATATGTGTGTACAACAAGCTGCATTTTAGGAGGCCTTTATATCCTGCTATATGTTAGAAAGATTCATTATGCTGTGGTTCCAGGATTATTTATATCTCTATCCTCTTTTCTAGTATCTCTGAATATGCTCACCTCAGGTCTTGGCCTCTTTAACTTGAGGTTAAACCCCTCCATATCAGCTTATTTCACTCTCATGATCCAATCAGTTTATCTCACTTCACTTTTTCCCTTCAGAATTTTGAAGCAAATGGAATTTATAGTTGCTAGAATCCTTTGTATGAGTGCATATATGTATATATACATAAATATTTATAAGGTCAAATGGTAGTAAAATAATTTTTAATAATATTTATGTACATATTTACATTTTTACCTGGATGAAAAATCTTTAAAAGGAAAAAAAAATTCAGTGAGTTTACACAAACATTTCTCTTACTGAGTTTCTTGCCTTTCTGTAAGATCACCTTGTCTCACCCACAGTGTGGGGGGGTGTGTGTGTGCCAATAAACAGCCTCTGTAAAAGGAGCACCCAAAACCTCAGCAGGTGCTTGTCTGATCATGTGAAGTGATCATGTGAATCCTGTTTTGATTTATTACAGGTAAATTGAGCAGTTATCCCCTTTGATAGTGTTCACCTAGACAGGACTATCTTCCTCAGGCACCTACCAAGCCTACTCCTTGTTTTTCTCTGGTGATGTTCCTGTCACTAGAAAACAATATTTAAAATCTCACATCACTTCTTTCTCCTTCTTTGTTTGCTGAATCAACTATTTCTGAACTTCTTAGTTTTGAAGGATCCCTAGAGACCAAACAAACCCAACCAGTGGCCCCCTGTGGACTCTAGATTGCTCTGGAGGGGTGGGTGAGAAGCACCTACACTCTTTCTTTTCCCAGTTGTCTCTGGAATTCACCTTGTTGGGTAACACAATATATTTATACTGTAAGCATCATAAACCAAAATAACCAGGCAGCATATGGTACTCATAAATTATTACAGGAAAGTCCCATATCTGTCACATGCACTCAGTGAGCAAGTTCCAGGGAAAGGCAACTGTCTCCTGAGTTACTGGGTTCTCACAGAGAAGGTGTTTTGACTCAGTTGAGAACAAAGCTTGAAATCTTCTCTTTCAAAATTGCAAAACTGCATACATCCCAGATCTTTTTAGCATGTGTCACTACTCACTTCCTTTCTGCTCCTTATCCATTCATATCCTCTCAGGCTGAGAGCCTTTAAACCATGTATACGGTGGAGACCTTTGGTCCAAAGCCTAGTCCCAAGTAAAATTCTTGAGACACTTATTGTGTACATTTAAGGAATTCCATACCAACTGCTTTGATCTTCCAATCTGTTTGTAGTGCTTTGAGTTGCTAACAGAGATCCGGGACTGACTCAATTTTGCAGTGATGCCCCCAAGCTCTCTAACAATCTAATGCTGCATAGTAATTTCTGACACCTGTAATATTATATGGCTTTAGTAACATATGATGCTTTTGTTAAAACTAGCTCCTGGAAATGCCTCATTTTTTGAGGCATTTAGGCTTTCAGCCAACAAAGCACACATTTTATAGAGGTTCTGATTAAAGGGAAAAGCTTGAAAATGTGACATGAAAGTATCCCACCAATTCTTAACTAGCATGCAAATGGAATAATCTAAAAGTCTAATGTTTCAAAAAGCTCTTGTTTTGATTCTGAGGGTAAATGTATGACTTTGATTGCTTGTGAGCAGGACTACAAACTAAGTACAGTGGAAGTGATAATACATAAGCACTCCTACTGGGCAAAGCCAACATATTTAATTATAGAAAATATTTTTCTTTTTTTGCTGTTTTTTTCACCTACCTTTTAATAACCACAGGTGAAAAAACGCAGTAGGTACATCTTAGTATCAACATCAAATTTTTCAGGCTGATTTGGTTATTTTATAATGAACTTCTCAAAACTAAAAAAAAAAAAAAAAAAAACAAACCAAAAACAAGTGACAAGTGCTACGTCTCGCTCTGGCACTGGCTGAATGAGGAAAAAAACCCACTGATGTCCCAAAGGAGCAAAGTCACTGCCAAGGGCTCCTGGTGCGCTGTCTGATAGGCACAAAGACACACTGCTGTAAATCCTCACAAATGAAAAAAACAAAATGTTGTGCTTCTGAGGGAGAGCAGAAACGCTGATGGGCAAAGACCAGGCTTACAAGCAGGACAAGAACAGGTCCTGCAGAACCCCTTGTTGTGGCCTCCATTCCCTGTAGCTGCTGTTTTCCCAGGACCAGTCCGAGGAATTTCTTCACAAGCCTGTGTGGATTGCACTGACTTCCAGCAGCATAAAGAACTCTCAGAAGGATAATATCCTGGGGATCCAGGAGCTCCTTTCCTACCTTTCCCATATTGGGATGTGATGGGGTCACCCTGCGTTACGCCTGTGCAGCAGCTGCTTTAGACCTGGACATCAGCACCAAGAAGAAAGCAGACTCCCTGCAATGTTCCTGCCGTGTCTACTGCACATCCGCACAAGGACCAAGGGCAATCTGGCTCTGTTTGCTACTTTACAGCATTCCTATTATTCCTTTATCCTATCAGCATCTTCTTAAGCCTGTGCCTATTAGTTTTTTGGCTTAATCATCTCTTCAGCATTGTTTAATCTTCTTGAAGGCTTGATCTCCAGAAATAAACAGCTTGCAATAGAAAAATGTCTATCAAGGCTTTATATGCATATATTCATATCCTTCTTGCCACATTTTATTAATGTGTTTATTTTAATAGATAAGATCCAGCTTATGAAATCAAATTATAACACACATTACTATGTTCAAAATTCAAATATTGACGTGTTCTGATCTTATCATGCAGAGAGTTCATTCAATATCCTTGGTTAAATGCTTTCTCTCATTTAAAGAGACAACTGGATTTGAAAAATACTGAAAACTCAAAATAATTTGAAGGTCAGTGAACTGTAATAAATATTAGTTTACAGCCAATCTGGAATTTATTCTCTGACTTCTGCCTACAATCTTTTGTCTCAAAGAGGTAAAGTTATTATCAGCAAATTACTTTTTTTACATTTTAGTTCCACTGATAAACTAGTTTTTAGCACTGTCTTGCAGTGTATTTTATATAAGTGTTGCAATGTAATATCAAAATGTAGCTGTAGCCTGAAACAGAGTATGGCTTTGGAGCATCCTGATTTTCCCATCTCTTAGTAATTTTCACTCTAGACTTTCATAGTTTAAAGCCAACTGAAAGAGTACTGTTTTCCTCCTACTGTCTGTTTTAAAGACCAAACAAGGAAATAGAATTCATAGTGAGTTCCTTGAACTTAAGGCTGGAGAAACACTTTAACTCAGCAACAAAATGTTACTACTACCAAATGGTTAATTACGAAGAAAACTATGAAGAATCTAGTAGACATTTCTTGGCTGTGCAGCAGTAACAGCAAATCCGAGCTGTGACTGGGTTCACACCTATATACAATAACCATTTTGATCTCACTACCATAATGTGTGAATATATTGATCTTTATGATGCTGTGTGAGGCTGGGAGATACTCATGTTTCTGTGTCACAGGTTGGGAAGACAAGTACCAAAAAGCTAAGTAACTTGTCCTAAACCTATGCACTAGATAGCCCATTGTCTTCTCTGTCCTACAGAACTGGATAAAATATTCAGATACTAAAGGAACATGAACAAGGTGATGGTGATTGTTGTTATAAACTATGGTCATGGCTGCCTCTCTGTTGATGTGTGTTTTTTTATGACAGTATGATGATATAGAGAAGGAACTTTTTTTGTGAACAATATGGTTATCTGACAAACACAACTGTCAAGAGATCTTGAGCTATTCTTACTTAGAGTATTTCTGATGAAAAGCAAACAGCTTAGTACCTGTAATTTTGCTTATTCACTCTCCTGCTTTATGTAGAATCATAGACTACTTCAAGTTAGAAGGCACTCATAAGGGTCGAGTCCAGTCCCTTGCAGGTCTAACTAAAATTAAACCATAGGACTAAGCTCATCATCCAGTTACTCTTTGACAGGCATAGTGCCTACTTCCCTGGGCAGCCTGTTCCAGTGATCGACCCCCACTCAGTGAAGAAACTTTTCCTAATATTCAGTCTGAATTTCCCCAAATGCAGCTTCAGTCCTTTTTCCTTGTGTCCTATTGCTGATCCTATTGAGAGAGATTAGCACAACCTACTCCCCTGTTGCCCCCCAAGAGAAAGTTGTAGACTACAGTGAAGTCACCCCTTAGCCTTCTACAAGCTGAACAAACCATGACCTCAGCCACCTCTCATGTGTCTTGCCCTCACAACCTTTCACCATCTTGGTCACTCTCCTCTGGACACACTCTAATAGCTTTATAACTTTCTTGTAGTGTAGCACCCAAAACTGCACACAGGACTTAAAGGTGAGGCTGCATCAGCACAGAGTAGAGCGGGACAATCACCTCCCTTGACAGTGCTTTGCCTGATGCACCCCAGGTCACAGTTTGTCCTTTTGGCTGCCAGGGCACACTGGATTCCTATTCAACTTGCCATCAACCCAAACCCTCAGATGCCTTTCTTTATTTTGTATGGTTGGGGATCACCCAGTCCTCTGGTATATCCAAATCTTTCTGTAGGGCCTCTCTACCTTCAAAGTAGCCCAAAGCTTCTCCTAATTTTGTGTCATTGGCAAACGTACATAATGTACATTCAATTCCTGCATCCAGATAATTTATAGAAACATTAAAGAGCACTGGCCTTAAAAAATTGAGCCCTTGGGAACCACACTGGTGACTGGTCACCAGCCTGATGTAATGCTATTTACTGTAACTATTTGAGCCCAACCCATCAGCCAATTGCTTACTTATATGAGCTTTTCATGAATCTCTGAAAATTAAATCACTTTTGAGAAACTTGGATGAACATAGACGGCTTTTACTGCAAACAGACTTTTTGTCCAGGGCATGTTTTTCCTAATGAATTTGTGTCCACAAATGCTCCCATCTGCTGGAAAAACTACTTTTCCTCCTTTATCTCTCCACTGATCTTCTGCCCTTCCAGGCCTACTCAGCACTTAATCCTCCAAGACTTGCCCATGGGAATTAACAACATTCAACCTGTTGCAGAGTTATCCTGATGATCCACAGAAGGTCACACAAAAGGTGCAAAGCCACATAAACCCTCATCAGCAGAACTCTTGCTGGCAGAAGAACAGAGTAGAAAACAATACAGCAATAGATCACTGCAATGCAAACATGTTCTGAGAAGTGACTTCAGCCACCTGAAGAACACACTGACAGTCAACATATATGCTACTCTCAAAAAGGAAAAATGCAATTGTAAATTCCCAGCAGATTTCTAAAAGATGTTTAAATTGTTTTATTCCAGTGTTTGGCAATATGTTCCATCTTTCTTAATAATAGCCAAGCAAAGTATAAACTAGCAAGGCTAGCAAGAAAATTAATTGGGATTTGCTGTTTTTTCTACACTTATTAATTAATCTAATTTTTATTTTTTATTATTATTATTTAATAAATCAGTGATCCTTCCAGGGTTGTTCTGGTGATCAGGCAATGCTACTTGATCCACATATTGCTTTTAACATTAATATTATACTTTAAAATGGGAATCAGATTTCTGAGTGAGTTCTCACTATAAAAATACAAATTTTAAAAAAAAAAAGTCTCTTTGGAAGGCAAACAAGACTTTTGGGACTATTAAATAATGTTTCCTGTAAGTCACTGGAAGATGGATAAAAATGAGGGAGGAGGAGAAATGGTGTATTAGTCAATTATAGACTGACTGTGAACCTCCAACATGAAGTCTTGTGAGAAGGTAATCACAGTCCTATAAAACACTCAGCAAGACAGTTCTAGAGAATAGAGCAATACTAATGCTGCTGGCAAGACCTCATAAAAGAGACTGAATACAATGGTTTTAATCTCTCTTCAAACAAGAGTTTCAAATTGGAAAGTTGCAGTAAAAGTAAAAATTGGGAGAAAAAGGCACAGAATATTATCTGACTATGAATCATTCAGTTTGAAAATTAGATTTCTAACTGTAATAGCAGAATGAACCCTTCACTTTGCTGGATGACTAGGAGCAAGAAATCAAACATAACAGGATGGAGTCATTTAAATAATGATATGAATGCTGTGTTTATGTCCATAGTGATAAATTAAAGTGAGGTAGGCACTGATCCTGAAAACCAAGTGGCACAAAGTGGCTACTGCTCATGCTTGGGCTTAATCCCTTCCTGATCAGCTTCATGTTGGGAAAAAAAATATTTGTAGTGGTGCAAAGAAGTGGGGAGAAAACTAACAGTTACCTTTTAGAGATGTAGATGTATTTTACTAGAGTCCATCATTTAGTGTTCCTCCTTGACCTCTTTCCTTGCTTAAAGTATACCTCTCTAACCACAATATCCTCTACCTCACAAGGGATATGCTTCTTCTTTTTTCATCTTCTGAACTGGCATTTGCAACACTGAAGCTTTACATAGCATTACACCATTTGGAAAGATACTGAGCATAGTGACTGTGTTTCTTATGATGACAGATCTGTTCTGATGATACTTCAAATCATGAGTGGTTTGAAGATGGGAAGATGTGGGCAGTGTGTAATGTGGAGAGTAAAAGCTGACCAGACAGAAAGGATGGAGCGAAACTGCACACAGAATCATCAGCTCTGCTCTTGAGCCTGACCTGCCCCTGCTTGCACAAAGATAAAAATATTTTTGAAAGCTCAATTCCTTGGAAAATTCCTGCTTCTCTTTAAAAGGAGAATGCTATAGGGAAGCAACGGAAAAAGATGAAAGGAATGCACCAGATTGAATTGAGGCTGTACTGAGGCTTAAAGGGGCTCTTAAAATTGTCATCCTCTTCTATTACTTTCCAAAATATCACTTCAAAATAATGAGTGTAAAAGAATTTTGTTTGAGGATTAGGGCCTCCTAGTGCTGCAAGACACGTTTAGAAACACAGACTGTGTCTGCACAGGCATATGGCTAAAGCAAACTGGAAAGGTTTCTCCTTGTAGTGCAGTAAGTTACACTCGACATATAATACAAATTATGTTTGTCACTTGAAAGGGAAGAAGAGAGTAACAGTTACAGTTCTGTCTTTGTCATTCAAAAATATTGACAGCCTTAATGCTTTGTATTATCTTTAAGCAGTCATGCTGAAATTAAATGCCAAAATAAGCCACGTACTTGCCAGTCGATGTGGAGTTCTGAAACGTGCTAGCTTTTTTTGTAGGAGGAGAGAGGATTTCGTCCTCAGGGAAAGGAGATTTTCTGTGCTACAGAAGTGGCTCTGTAGCACATCCCTCTCTGCCTAAACAATGTGACTCATCTGCTCTCAGTCTGGAGCTCTGCAAATTATGGTATTGTAAAAACATGCAAAGTTCACACTAAGTTCACAAAGCTACAAAAATAAGCTGTTGCCCGAGCAATGGATGATCCAGCAAGCAGAGCTCTGTGCTGGAATTCAGCAGTCCTAAATCGTGCTCTTGAATATGCTACCGATTTTTGAGTGTCTTAGAAGAACTGCATTCTCTCTTAAATCTCTTTTTAAATCTTTCCCTGCCCTTGTCTTGTTAAACTCTCCATGAGCAGTGTCTCAAAGGTGAAGTCTGTGCTAGCCATCAATACTGATAATCATTTTTCAAAACTCATAATCTATTTAAGTACTATCTTCTCTTTGGCTGTGACAGATCCTAACTTCACCTGTTCAGATCCATTCTAAATGCTGTCATAAGATCCTTTCTCCAGCTCATCAGTTGGACCATATCATCTCTCTCTCCACACTCCCAGTATGAGCTTTCACTTCCTTGCTGCATCTAATAGAGGCTTGTCTGCACTGTCAACACTCTCCTCAGCCATTATCTCTAATTCAGGGACACAGGGAAGTTCTCCCTCTGAATGGCCAGTGTTAAACATCCAGATAATCCTTTTGTGCCTTTTCTCATGCTGTATCTAATGCTAGGGAGAAAGTTTCCTTGACATTTGCAAACCAGCTCCTTTTTTTCTCAAAAAAAAAATTTTCTTCCCCCACTATATATTAAAAAAAATAATAAAAAATCCCAGTTTTGCCTCCTTGCGTGCTGGTTCTACTGCCTAGCCAGCATCAGCTTCTAATTTTCTTTTCTTCCTCATCTACACACTTGTGTCTCTTTGTTTTCCCAGGCTTTTCACCTCGATTGTAAGGTCTTGGACACCGAGACAGCCTTCTGATCTGTGCTTGTACTATGGGCTTCTGATGCCTGTGTCAGGCTCCCTGGGTGCTACGGCAATAAGAGCAGAAAAACTCTGAATGACAACTTTAAGCATCACAGGACAAGAACAAGGGGAGAGTGAGAGCCAAGAAATCTCCAGGTGTGTTTTCCTTTTTTCAGCCCATTCAAGTGTCGAAATGAATTAGCTAAAGAATAGAGCAACAGAAAGTCATGCTATTTTACAGTAAGAGCCTGAACCTTTCTCTGGACTCTGACACCTTCTCATGGCGAGTTTCTGAGAAAGTCCAACATTTTCCAGTTCTTGCAGATGTGCTTGAACAGCTGGCTCAGTGCAGTGGGGAATTAGGCACATATTGTGACATATTATAATCATAATCACTTCACTATGCTGAAGGTTTTTAAGCACATTACAGTTGATTTCAGGATGTCTAATCCAAAGCTTGATATTTACAAAGTACCAAGAACTGCTGCCAAATAAACAGAAAACATGTGTAAATCATACTTAGTGGAAACAAAAAGAACGATCATGTGGTGAAGGCACTGGACTGGGTTCAGTATTAATCCAAATAATCGTTGGGCATTGGGTTCCAAAGTATTTTCCTTTGACACAGACCTTCTGTGACTGCGAGCAAATTACTCATTATTTGGCTCTGAGAAAGTCAGAAAAGTTCTTACAGGTTTCCATGGAGTGTGCTGTGACTTACACCATTTTTATAGGGACAGTCACTTTTGCCTATCTGCTCAGCTCAACAACTGGCCATACAGAGAAGTGTACACTGATGAAGTAACTAACAATGGTCTTCCGGTATTTAGTAGGAAATATCCAGTGGGAACACAGAAATGGATTCTGAATGAAGATTTAGTCTAGTTTTGAGTGACTTCTGTCTGGCAGTATCCCTTACTGATGCACTGCTTTTGCTGATGGTGTATCTATACCCTTTGGTAAGGTTTCTGTCCCACCAAAGCTTCTAGGACTAAGCTCTGATTTTTCAGCACACCAAGGATTGTCAAAAAATGTATTAGAAAAGAGTCATAGTGGACGAAGTACTTGGATTACTACTAATGCAACAGTGTCTCTGGAAGTTTTGCAAATTATTATGTGTTGAAATGTGTGAGTATGCAACTGACTCCTTCCAACCCCTTTGCTAAGCTTCATGGAGCTCAAAAGAACCGTGTTATAAAACCTCTGGTAGGTACTTCCTGGTGACATCAATACTCTTGAATCAAAATTAAATTATGCACTTATTGGAAGTTAATATCCCTGAAATTAATTTCAAAAGTCAATTTAGTATACATGGTATTTCAAACAGCCATAGTAGTGTCATTGCTAAAAAAACCCCTACCCACATATCTATGACTGCAATTTTTTTCAGCTTCTGGTTAATAAACTCTTGATTAGGAGGATTCAGACAGTATATGTACAATGGTAAATTCAAAAGAGGTATAATCAGTTTACCTAAGCTCATATTCCTTTGCAATTTTCTGATAAATTGACAACATGGAAACCTGTAACATACTTCTGGTCTTTTTCCAAAATAAAACTAAGACCTTCTATAGACAGAGACTGCCTGTTATCTGTAGTGCTCCATTTACACCAACCATCTTCATTTTTTACAGTAATTAAATTTGTTAAATCTGTCATTTTCCCCAGGGTTACTGTACAGCCCCCTTAAAGCAGAGCTCTCTGCCTTTGATCAGCAAGAGAAAAGGAGTGACAGAGATACTGCCAGGGAACACTAACTGCCTACACGTCATTTCATAGATTTATTCTCTCCAAATATTGTTTAAAACTATTTTCAAAGTGGAGTTAGAAAGACTGCAAAGTCCTAGACATTGTTGCTATTATAAAACCAAAGGCACAAGAAGGTGTCTTTCACCAGCACTAGTAAACGAAAAATCAACACTTATGGACCAGTTGTGTCTTTGAAAATCTGCCAAATGTCTCTACCTGCATTTGACTGCAAAAAGTTCTGGGGCAGGGTGGAAGATGTGAGTTTCACAAAACATTTTTTGACAAATCTGGAAGAGGCACCAATAGTCAACCTCTAATTGGAGAAATTAGTAACAGATAGAGTCCTCAGAAAGGGTGAGGACTGATGCCTCAGCTGGACATAGGGTTTGGTCAAATAATTGAAACCCTCTGTATAAGCCTCCAATTCCCATCCTCTGCTGTTTTCCCATGACACAGAGGATACGTGTGTGCAGTAGCACCCAGAAATTCAGCCTTGGATAAGCATTAAGAAGTCAGGAGTGCTTACTGTTGTCCTCACTACTTGGTATTTCACAATATAGTAGAGGAGGAACAAGAGAAGAGGACCTTGCTCTAACATACAGTGCTTCTCTCGTGCCTCAGACCTGCTTCAACCAGACACCTACTCATGAGGCAACGTCCATGGCTGGAGGTAAAGCTCCTTCTACTGTCTTTCTGTCCCCAGCACCCTCTGTGAGGATAAGACAACTCTGAGCCTTGTAAATGCCCTCAGCAGAACCTGGCCATAAGCTCTACAGCCCATATTATATGGAAATGGGATATTGCCTATGCTCTACCCACAAAAAATGTGTATGCTAATATTCTTCCAAGGATGCACTGTTGCTCTGTGCCACATACCCATTACGTAAGTATTATACAAGAATGCTAAATTTGCTTTGTATTTATGGGAATGAAGAGAAATTGTTCACGGAGTGTAAATGTGTAACTGTCTCATTTCCTTTTACTTTATATGGCATTACAGACCTAGCTTGTCAAGACAAGAGGAAACATTGTGATTGAAGAGTAGTTGGACTATACAAAAAGAGCACTTCTCTTCAGCACTTTTTCACTACTTAAACAAAACAACTTTTTTAAAACATATTCCTCTTTAGTGATCTTTACGGGAGAGGAGATAAACTTTGAAAGGCCACGAAAAAAACTGATGGATTTATACTAAAATATAGACTTAAAGTTATGCTCAAACTAGTAATGGTTTAAAAAGAACTGTCAATTTCAAGCTGTGACTAAATTGGAAAATCTCACTTTTTTTCCCCTCACTTAGACATGATTGTTATATTCAGTCACATGAGCGAAGAGTACCCTTCGGCTGTTCAGTCTATCCACTGGCAAAGTGCACATTTACAAACATAATTACACTTCCCTGTGCTGCAATTCTTCACATTAAATGAAGTCTCAAAGCTTCCCCTTCAAGAGACTACTAATTCCCCTCTCTTCTCAAGTCCTCGCCACTGCTCACTCATGCTATGTGCTCTTACACTGTTTCTTCCTATACACACAGTCCCTTTTGCCTCCTTTTGTCTCTCTGTACCATGGCACCTTCCATTCATGCTTATCATAGCTCTCTTGCTAGGAGACTTTCTCACAGCTCCTCCTAAACCCTCCTAAGCTGCTTCTCAAAAATATTTCCAGTAAATATAGTCTCAGGAAAAAGTACTGTCCTGTCCAAGTCTGTCTGACTTGCAGAAGACATGGTTCTCTATTCATGGAATCAAAGAATCATAGTCATAGAATCATAGAATGGTTTAGGTTGGAAGGGACCTTAAAGGTCCTTTAGTTTCAACCTTCCTAGCAAGGGCAGGGATGTCAGCCACTTGATCGCATTACTCAGGGCTCCATCCGACCTGGCCTTGAACACTTCCACAGATGGTAAATATTCCTGTTTCCCACCTTGTGAATCTTTTATCTGGGTTCTATCATACAATCTTTCATACCAAGACCTGGGTGAAATGGTGAATGTCATGAGCAGATCCCTTCTAGCCCTTATGTGATAACCCGCTAGAAAGACATTCTTCCTATCTCTACATATTCTACTAAAAGAGTGCCTGTGCTGTGCTCAGCACTGTGATTGTGCCAAGTCCTCTATAAATCCTCAGAACTCATAGCTATCCAAATAGCTTTGGGGGAAGAAGAGCATTGCTTTTTCCTTCAGATAAAATATCATGAAAACTCACTGACCAAATTGAATATTAAGTGGACAAGTCAAAAAAAAAAATCTTTACATTCTTCCTAAGAAATTATGGGCACAAAAGGAAAATGGAGGGAACCATCGCAGAGCTCTAATATTGGGAATTTTTTCACACCACTAAACCTAGGGGGAATTTCTTCCTAAAGAAAAGAAGAATTCTGTTTCCATAGTAACTCAGTGCTAGAGCCCCCTTACAGTCCAAATTTAGCAGAATTACATGTGCAGCAGCATACTACTGTGCACTTGAGGCTACAATGAAACCACTAACCTCACTGCATTTGGGATGTCAGGTTGAATTTGGACTGGGACTGACAATATGTTGAGCAAGTCCAAGTATAACCCTAAAAAGTTACATCATGCCTTAGAGACAAGGGAGAAATTATAGGTAGGCATAAGCTAGCATCTTGATAATGAATTATTTTTACCCAAGTACTGACATTAATTTACTTGGTCCTATGAAACAAGGTACCTCAGTGGCAGTTCTTTCCCTTGTACTGTATGGATTCACAGTACACAGAAGCTGTTCTGACTTTATTCTGAAGAGAGGTCACATAACCTGTCCACAGTGAGACATTTTACTAAAGCTTTTTGAGCAATTTCAAGTGATACATGAGGACAACAGGCTTTTGTCTGTAGAGGAATCTCTGCACCTTACCCTGCAGCGCTTTGCCTGTGTTTTTGAAACAGTTAAAAACTAAACAGCCCAACAAATAACCTGCTTAACCAATGCATTTAATGCCCTTAAAAACAAATGGAGAAGAGTGTGGTAACTCTGTAAAGTATCCGTTCTGTAATCAGTAGATAGGTGCCCAGCAGAGGCAAAGTGAAGTTCAGGTGGCAAGAAAATGAAGGTAAGAACAAAGGTACCTTAATGGGGATGAGGCTCATTAGAAAGGCAGAAAGTGCTGTTGTAGAGTTTTAACATCAAGCGCTCAAAGCACTGATCAAGCTTGGTAATGACTATTTGAGTCGTAAGCTCAACATGTTTGGCTGGCACGGGTAAGTACAGCCTTTGTGTACAGTTTTCCCGAACACTGCTCTCGGCAGTACTCAGCAGTGCTTTAACCATATTACACACAGACTATGGCCAACTCTCTAGTGTTATGGCAATGAAGTACTAAAAAAATGTGCTGCCAATTTTCCCACTGTGTCAGATATTTGAGAAACCATCAGTAAATTTAGAGATCTAAGTGTGATGCGTGTCAAATAACCATTTCAACCAGATGGAAGAAGTACTTTAAAACAGACAACTTTCTTGGGTTGTTAGTTTTTTTACATCATCTATCCAATTTCAGGAACAAATCTGCACACTTTTTGCTTTGTCTGATCACAGTATCATTTTGCTACACACTTTGTTCTATGCTGTCATGCACTGAATCTGCTCCAAAGCTGATGAGGGAGAAAATTACCATCATAACCTTGAACAACAGCAAAAAATTACACTAGTTATTAGTAAGAGGCTAACTTCTGACTCTATATAGGTAGAAGGTAATTACATACAATAAGACAATGTATTAATATAGACTGCAGCTAATTCAAACTCAGAGAAGGAGAAAAATATCTTGTGGGGAGGTGTAAGTATGCCAATAAAGTGAGACCACCTACTTAGACTATCAAGCTTTGCCTTTGCTTCAATATCAACATTTTAACTGCTTTTTGCAGGAAATAAAAAAATAAACACAATTCGTCTGATAATCTTTCAAGTAATTCCTAAAAAAACCTGGAAATACAACTAAAAAAATAAATTTAAACTCCTTTTAACACTTTCACCTTCATCATAAAGACAAATTAAGGTACTTAAGCATGAGCCTCTTGGGAAACTGCTGAGGCTGCAGAGAAAACCAATTGTCCGACTGCAATTTGCATATAAATATTAAATACTAATAAGGTTAATGTTTTGTGAGGTTTAATCAGGAGTGACTATATAGCGACCACCTAAATGCTTTGTCCAGAAACAAGGTGCAATGTTAGATACTGTGTAGTCCAACCCATCCTAAGGTGGCCTTTCTGCCTAATTCCCATAACAGCTTGGAAGACAGAAACAGGAGATGCAGCACAGACCCTGCTTGCCAGCTGCCTGGGTGTCTAGGAGCCTGTCTCAATCTTGGCACATTACTTTCAGAGAGAGGTTCCAAACCTATTCATTCCCCTTCATGCAGACATTTTGCTTCTCCTTACAGAGAAGAATTAAAGAGCTGTGTCTTGGCACTCACTGAGGATCTTTATGGGTCAACAATATAGTCTCATGTTGAAAGCATTTAATTGATGGCATATGATTCTCAACCACTTAATTAGTCCAGAAGTAGCATTTCCACAGCAAACCCACACTGTTTTACTGGCCCATACATGTTCAATATCACTGTTTGTGCTGGGACTGAAAACATTTCTACAGAAGCACATCAGTCACGGAAGGACTTAGTGCATCAGCAGCATCAGCAAATGAGGATGGACTGGAGAGTGCTTTTGTACTCTGGCCTCAATGCTGACAGCAAGTGTGTGCTTTATTGCTAACTCAGGCTTAAAAATGCCTAAAAAGGAATTTACATCTAAAGTTCTGGCTAATTTTGCCACGAAAAGCATTCCTTAAAGCAATCAATAAAAGGATTGAGTCTCATAACACAGGCTAATCTGTTTTCTATTTCTCTCCTTCACCTCCAGGGTGACCAGCTAGTGGATGCAGGGATTTTCCAGAAAGCCTGCAGTGCTCCAGATCTTGCTTCCTCCCAGAGGGTCATTCCCATGGAAGTGATGACTTCCAAGCCTCACACATCGAATCAGATGCCACCAGGATGCTATGCTGTGCCTCTCCAAGACAACGAGGGTCTGTGTGGTAAAAGGAAGTTTGCAGCAGTAGCAGTGGTGGGCAGCTGAGCATGAGATAAACTGCCATTGCTGAGCAACTTGTATGAAAGCTTTTAACAGGAC
This sequence comes from Oxyruncus cristatus, assembly GCA_013399855.1. NCBI lineage: Eukaryota > Metazoa > Chordata > Aves > Passeriformes > Cotingidae > Oxyruncus > Oxyruncus cristatus. Next base: position 209,480 of record VXAY01004090.1, read on the forward strand.
ACACCTTTCCTTTTCCGTGGAGTTCTGACACCTGAACTGATGATATGGTAGCAAGTAAGTGACCCAATAAATCTGACAGCCATCTGCACAGATAATTTAAGAAAAACCTTGTATTACTGCCAGACTGAAAACAGTAATGCAGAGTTTTCTTCATTTTTCCTTCAACTAGGGAAAAACCTAAGGGGTTTGAAGTGTTAAAACCTTTGGAATTTTGTCTGAGAGGTGAAAATCTCTTCCTGGCGTGCTCTTCTGCCTAAAAATTTATAAATTAACATGTAACTTTAAAAGGTTGTGTTTTCTAATGTAAAAGAAAACAAAGCCAGAAAAATGAGTCAGTCATTCGAAGAACAAGATCAGACGATACTTGTTACAACACATTTTCCTTTCCATCCAGTCCTGCCCCAGGGCATATGAACAAGTCTCATTGCTCCCTACAGCTCCCTGAGGAGGAGAATAGGGGAGAGAGGTGCTGATCGCTTCTCCCTGGGATCCACTGATAGGACTTGTGGGAATGGGCTACACCAGGAGAGGTTCAGACCAGACATAAGGAAGCATTTCTTTACTGATAATGCGGTCAAACAGTGTAACAGGTTTTCCAGAGAGGTAGTACATGCCCCAAGCCTGACATTGTTAAAAAGGCACTTGAACAATGCCTTTACTATCATGCATTTATGTGATCAGTCTTGAATTAGTCAGACAGTCGAACCAGATAATCCTTGTAGATCTCTTCCAACTGAAATATTCAATTATATTCTATTTTATGCCATGCTATGATATTCTTATTGGCCCTTTATGTTGGGCATCCACCTTGGCTGTCTGGATACTTCCCAATAGCCCTTTCTTCTCTGGAGGAGTACTTTATTTACTTTTTCAAACTCAACTGCTATTGGAGCACTTACAACAGAGATAATATTCATAGAACTCTTTCAGGAAAGAAGTTACTGAGAATTTGTTCTACCCTTCTCATCTGCACTAAGTATTTGCTTCCTTTTTGTCTTTCACCACGGCCATGCTTTTAGAAATCAGAAGCTGGCATATGCAAATGCACAGCTGGGCACCTAGCTGCAAAGTGTATTGCAAAACCAAACTCCCAACTGCATGTAAAAAATCCTGATAAATATGTACCCTTCAGGTACATCATGAGCTACCGCTGGTGAGCAGCTGCACCCAGTGAGAGTAGTGTATTTCTGTTTAGGAGTCTCTGGACAGAAGCAGATATGGATGCATTGAGCATCAAATGTGCACAGTGACTCTGATGCTTCTAGGAAGGATCAGACCTATCGCTCTCGTGTAGACCATCTGTGTGTCTGCGAGCACATGCTGACAGAAGACAGGCAAATGTGTGTTTCAAAAAATTGGCCTTTCTAGGATTTTCATGAGTGGCTGCATATATTTAATTGTCGAGACTTTTCTTTTATATTGGAATTAATGAGTGCATATTCCTCTGTAACACAGAACCAGCTATTAATCTCTGAAAATATTAATCTCTGAAAATATTAATCTCTGAAAAAGCATATTTCAACATATGAACCACAATTAACATTGTGCAGTGTTACTTTTTGCTCTGTGACACTTGTGAGAGGCCAGTGGAGTCAAGACTGTAGTCAAAGGTTACTGGTATTACTGTGAGATTAGTTTACCCTCCAGCTTTTTAATAACATGAGGACAGTCTTGTCCATTAGATATCATAGCTTTGGTAATAGAGAAAAATCAAGAATTTTCTTCGTAAATCAGCTTGAGAGAGTATCTGTATTTCTCTGTAAACCCGAACACAGTAAAAAAGCTAAACATGCCAGGAAGAAGCCTATATTCAAAATATTCCACACAGGTAATGAAAAAAATCTAGGAGTCTGCAAAATTTGTTATCCAGACCTAATCTACTCTTCAGTGCCCACTTTCCTGCAAACTTTGCTTCACAGTGGCCATTAAAGGCCATGCAGTTTATAAGACCATTTATTCCTAGCATGTGTTGAAGGAAGGTAGACAAGAAAGGCAAATAAAATTTAAGTCGTTCTTCAAAGAAAAGAAAATCACTCAATGGGACAGTTTTCAATGAAAAAGTCATCAGAAACCCTGTCTCAAGAGCTCTGTTTGGATGCAGCAAAGTGTTCCCACAATATGCCTGACTCAAAGATGTTGGGGTTTTATACTTCCTTGAGACTGAATAACTCAGTAAGAGCTGTGGAGAGTCTGCGTGTAGAGAAATCACTGGTACCAACGTGTAGCTCTGTGAGGTGAGGGAAGATGTGACACTGGGAAGGACGGACAAGGACACCTTCCCTGTTGAGCCCTTTCTTTCTCTGTAGATCCCCTCCATACGAATAATCACCGCATCCTCGTTGCTACAAGATCTGCAGACCTCTCCCACCATGGGGAAAAAGAAGGAAAAGGATAGCACGGGCAAGAAGTCACCCGTCATCCTCTGGTCGGCATGTATATGTAGCATAGCAAATGGAAGATCCCAACTCGAGTACCCAGAGTGGCTGGAAATCCATGACAACAGATTGGATAGATTTCTATCTAGACAGGAATCTTAAAAAGACAGAGAACTGTAGGCCAAGATGGGTATCAGAAAAACTGGTACTTTGTGAACTGTGACTACAAGTTTTGCCTTGTTTCATGGGACACTATGAAAGCTAAGGTAGTCCAGCTTCATAGAGACATTGTATAGCAGAATAATGGAAGCCCCCTACATTTTTAGGCAAAAGAGAAGGGAACATGCTTTGATTTTGTAAAAATGAGGCCCAGTTATGCAAATATTTGGTCAGGGGAAACTCAAAAAGTGTGTAGCTATTGGTGTTATTAATAATAAAAGAAGTTCGGTCCAGTCCAAGTCCTGGGCCTAGAAAAGCAGTACATTCTGTGAATTGTGATACCCTAGTTAAGGAATTATGTACATAATGCTTAGCACAGTGATGTTATCATGTATCTACTGCTTCACAAGTGTACTGAAGAACATTGGTCACGCTGTCTGTCAGTTACTAGGCCAAAGCTATTCACATAAATAAGTTCCTTGATAATGCAAATGAAGGGATGCTGTATCGTTTAAACAGAAAAAAGACCTTACTTGAGAATTGAGGAAAAGGTTCAGAGAAATAATTGGAAGAAAGAAGGACATCCAAGGAATGAGTAGATAATTAGTAGCTGTGGAGGCCAGGTACTCCAGATTTTTGAGGGAATGAGAGGAAGAAACTCCTGTGCGAAGATGGCAAGGGGCAAGCAAAAGAAAATCCTAGGTCAAAAAGAGAACTTAAGTATAGTCTTCCTAGATATTGAGACGGAAGAACTCTGTCAGGACGCAACACCAAGAAGAAGAAACATAGAGCCCCAAGCCTGAGAGAAAAAACCCCATGTCTGGTCAAGAGAGGTCATGGCAGGAAATAGAGAGGCTCAAAGATGGCTATGAAACCCAGAATCTAGAAAAGAACCTAATGAATCTGGCCATAGGGTACATCCTTAAGCAAAACAGGATAGATTTTCCCTATCCTTTTCTAACATTAGCTGTGTTATACTCCTGAGAAATTAGCAAGTACAGTTTTTCACTTAAAGCAGACAAATTAAATGACTTCCTAAGGCAAGTGTCTGACAATAGAGCAGGGATTCAGGAAACTCAAGGCTCTGCGTCCTATGAGCAGTTCAACTAATTCCCTTTCTCATACAGCTATTGCAGAGGGGAAAAAGAAAAAAAAATTCTTAGCATTCAGCTAAATTTTATTTCAAATTCTACATCTGCTTTAAGAAAGATTAGATGCAATAGAAGAAGGAATGGATGGAAATACAGGAGGAAAAGAGATCAATATTTGGCATCATCAATGCTATAGATTTTACATCAAGCAAAATGATTTTGAAATGGAACTGACAGCAACTTTATTTCTTGTCTGGTCAGCACCCAAGTCTCAATTCTTTGTACACTTGAGTAATAAAGTAATGAGCATCACATACTACATAAAGACTGCCAGAACATCTTTCAACAGATGTGAATGCCAAACTTTTACTCCAGAGAAGCATGTTCTTACATTCAAAACTATGACTTCTCTAGTTCAGTTGGAAGCTGAGTTGCCTTTGTGGCTCCTAAATTACTGTGGGACAGATGTACTCAGACATTTTGTCAAGAGCTTAATGGCTGAATAGAAATAGTTGAGCAAAGAGCTAGCAATGGAAAATACTCCTTGGTCTTCTATAGCTTTATACCATTACAGTAAGGAATCTAATTACAGTAAGGAATCTAATTTTATTCTATACCAGGACAAATCTTCATTAGAAATGGAGTAATTATTTCTTCTCTATTCCTATATATCACACTGAAAAGTGGGGAGTTGTTATGATTTATTTGATTATCTTCCAAGAAGAACTAGAAAGCAGGAATTTTCAGCACAGCCTTACTCTAAGAACAGAAGTTCATGCTGCTAATTGATCTTCTCTCCCCACTCCCATCCCATAAATCCACATTTACATTTACAGCTAAATAAAATAATGTTATTCTTACAAAAACTGATTATTAATACAGCAAAAGCAAACTAATGAAATCCATCTTGATATTGAGAAAACATGACAAAATCTAGCCTTAAAATGTTCAGAAGACTCAGATAGGTCTGCGTGTAAAGGAGAGGGGGGGAGGAAAAAGTCAGTCATCTAAACATCCCGTATAAATCACAGTCATCAGCCTTTCCAGACTCCTTTAACAGATAGCTATGAAGCAGAAATAATCCTAAAAAAAAAAAAAGAGATGACAGATTAAGTGTTGTGACATGGTAAGTGTTAATTGAGAAGGCAATAACTTTTTCTTAGTCCTAAAAATATTGATGCTTAAAAATTATGCTAAAAAATTCCCATTTTTACAAATTTAGAAAAGCACAAGGGTTGTGTTTCTTCTAAGAAAAAAACTACTGTAGTTCTTTTAAAGGCTCTGAAAGGGAAATCATTATATAAAGTGTTTATGGCACATTAGAAAGTCCAGCTTTGACCAAAGCTCAAAATAACAGAAGCATGAGTAGAAGAACCTTCAATTTTCTTTACCGAAGAAATGGAATGTACCCAAAGGAAAGCTGGAGTTGGACATATATGCCCCTCCTGCTACACTCCCACAGCACTGGCATTGTACAGTGCCTGGGGAATAAATACACTTCAGTAATTCATCTTCAAGCAGTCATTGATTAAGCATCTACACAAAAACACTAACTGATTTAGAAGTGACTGATGGTCACAGGTAAGAACTTCTACTGCCTTGTTTTATCAATTTTAAGAAATATTCCTGCAATACACAGCTCTGTACAGCTGCTATTTGAAGGACAAATTGAAGGAGAACTGTTTTGCCCCAAAATCTACCTGTACCCACTAGTGGTATAGCACATAGCGAACAAAACATGTGCTGTGACACAGCTGTAAAGAAGGTGCTTACGTGTAAACAGTGAGCCTGCAGGAATGGAAAATGCACAAGGGAACCATCAGAACACAACCAATGTAGCATCAGGAATTTTTTTTCCTCCAGATATTGAATCGTAGAGATCAGTTAAGTAAAGTTAGAACTGTGTTTCTGTACCTATGTCTGCAATATTCCCAGGGAGATACAAAACAAGTGTCTTCCAGCAATCTATATTTGCCATATATATGAGTAATTTTTCAGGCCTGAGCCCTTTAAGAAGCTGACAGAAAAAATCCCATAGAACACCCTTAAGAACAAGAAAAAATATCATTTTGGAGGACATGAAGAAACTGAAAATCCTTAAGGCGATATGTTTATTTCTGGTTTACTATATTACTATAGCATATATTTATAAAATAGAATATAGTATATAGAATATATTTACTAAATTACTCTAGAATATATTTTGCTCTAAGAAGTACAACAGGTGACAATCTTGCGCCAAAGTACAGACACTTAGTCATCATGTTCAGGTTCTGTAAAATGAGAATCTGAATCCCATCTCTGGTTTGCCTGTCTTAACTCCACTATGTGCACACAGAGATGTAGAAGCTCCCAGAAGCTGCAACCAGAGACTGCAATTAGCTTCATTACTACTTGGAGAGCAAATTGGAGGTAAGGGACACAGAGGCTTTTTTGTGTATTCAGCACAACCATGCTAAGCCAGACACAATTTCGTGCAAGCTCTTTCAGTACTGCTTGCTAAATTCCCCTTACACAAAAGATTAATTCTTGAAATTGGAGAACGGCCGGAATCCTGCTTTAAGGGAATGACCTGAGTGACAAGGAAAGTGGCTGCTGAAGGTGACATTGCCTTGAAAAGTGAATAAGGCTTGCCCTCTAATAGCAGAGAAAAAACATGGTATGCTGCTTATTTTGCTTTCTTGACATCAGGGAGCATTTGATCTTATCAGCTTCCCAGAGACAATGCCAGGCATCTTACTGGCCTCAGCTCTCACAATAGATGAAAACACATTCCACTTCTGCACGGTACCCAAGATCACCACATAAGCTCAGCATCTTTGAGTGGTTCAGTCACTCTGCAACAGGAAATATGCTAAGAAGCATTATCAACAGGAAAGAGGATCACAAGCTTTAAAGCATGATTAAACAGGATAACAATTCCTCAAAGATACTAGATTACATAAATATTCATCAGTGATTACAGCCAGTGTAAACTCAGATTCACATAAATTATAATGAAAAGGCGCCTACCCAGTGACTGCCTACTTTTTCTTGAGACAGAAAATCAACCATCCCTACAAAATGGAAATTGAAAGATGAGCAAGAGGGTAAAGAAAAGTTAGGAAAAAGTGCAGGAAACGCTTGCAAGACAGAAGTGGGATGCACATGGCAATCCCAGCAGGTCTACCGGCATGACCTTTGTCACTAAGTTTTCAAAATTGAACCAAACCATGACAATGATGAGCAACACGAGGTTCTTATTCACAAAAAATACTTCTGCAGCAATAGTTTTCACTAAGATGGTAAAATTCACTTTCCTATGTGCTTTCTTTACTACTACGGCCCCTAAAAGACTCTGTCTCCTTTCAGCTATCTCTCCATACTTCCCTTTCAGCTATCTCTCCATACTTCACTGATCTTTCACAGTTCATTAAACATTGTTGCGACACAAAATCTTATTTGCAGTTCTTTAATTGCCATTCAGTTCCAATTTAATCCTTTATACTCCTGAATATAACTTCTATTTTATTTTTAAATATTCTAGGCTTCTAAATTGAGGGGAAAGAAAAGCAAGTGATTAATGACTCCCACGAGCTCATATTACTTAGCCATAATTTAAACTCAGAATTGGAGTTGTGAACCCCAGGCTTCTGTCTTTGGTTCAAGAAGTTGCTTGTTCTGTGACTTTAAGGAAGTGGAAGCTACCGTCTTGTCTTTGAAACAGACATTTCCTTTGTCCCTTTATTTATCCCCGGAGGTCTGAAAGGACTTACCATTCAGTGTCAAATTTTACTACAATTACTCATGCTCTACTTTGACTCCCAAAGCAGTCAACAAACTAGCAATGAGTAGATTTGGTTTATATCCAGAATTGGAAGGGGTACAGGACTTAAGTGCAGAGCTACAGCAGATGTATGGGTGTGATGGTTGACCCACCATGTTTAACATGCACAGTCATGAGTTGGTGTAACTAAACTGTTAGCACAGGCATAACAAGAAAGTGGAGGCAGAGTGACTGAGTTCATCCTAAGCACTTTTTAAATAGACTGCATAGACTGGAAAGAACATTCATCATCTTGGTTACTGTTTACATTTCGCTGTTCAGTGCTTGAATTTTATTCTTCATATAAATTTTCACTATAATACTCTTTAGGTGTCATAGAAACAGTTTTACATTTGCTGATATGTTTCAAGAAATGGCACTGAAGTCCACAGAAAATTCAAGGGAAAAGGACACAACACTTCTGACTTGTAAATTTTTATGTTCTACTGGTCAGAAGAAACGAGTTGTCTACACTCACATTTGAAGTGCAATCCACAGGGCTATTGTTACTGAAGATTCTCTGGATTTTACATGGACAAAATATTGTGTAGATATAGTTCCACTCAGAAACAAAAAGAAGTCATGTAGAAATTAAAATCTATATAGGAATGAATATTGGAATGGCAACATTACTCATTTGTATTGGTCCATTAAGCTCCATTGCAAATTCCTGCAACCAACTTACTGTAGCTGATGTTGACAGGTTTTGAGTATATTGAGACTGTTATGTGTGTAGTTTTCTGCTTAGAAGTAAAACTAGTTCACAGCTATAGTGAATGTACAACTACAATACATACGTTGATTGAGTTTGATTATCTCTTCAAATGCAAATGTCTCCCTGATTTTTTAAGCTTGCCATAACTGCTGGAAGAGTGACCATTTTGATGGGCAGAGATGGTATCGCTACATAATTATATTAAGTCATCCTTTTATTACATCGTGACATTTGTTGATTCTGTGTCACTACTGCTCTGAGTTATCATGCAGAGATGTTGCACCGTGATAGATAAACTGCTAAGTAATGCCAGGCCATCATTATTACCATCTCATCATTCACTAAATTATTTCATTTGATAGTGCCCCTATTTCTTCTTACCGGATAACAGCGAGGATTTCTTTGTCCCTCTCCTGATGTGGGAGGGAGTGTCTTCAGAAGATCTGCTCTATTCCCTGATCATTCTCCCTATCAATTGCAATTTATCACAAAGGTATAAATTTGCAAGCACCACAGAGGGCATGATGCTTGCTGTTTTCTCTCTTCCTGAATTCAGGCACAAAAGGAGATGCAAGCAGGTCCAGGTAGGTTGAGAAAGCTATAAATGAGAGTGAACCCTCTCTACATGCAATAGAAGTCACAGGCAACACCGAGATCTTACGGAATTCTGTAGGATTTCTATGCACAAATACAAATGCCTTCACAACCTTGGCCATGTTCATTTGAGCACAGTAAAACTGCTCCAGCCAGATTTGAGGCAGATTTACTATAAGGAAGAGGACAAGAAGCTAGTAGCCTGACACACTGTTAGGTCTGGAGTGGCCATGCAGCTGAGCAACCATTCCCCCATCTTTCACTGCTACATCAGATCTTACTTATGAAGAACTAATATATTCAAAGGAGTGACAGTAATTGACCACAGTGGTTCAAGTTTTAATTTAAACCCATGGTACCTCTGTAATTTTTGTGAGTTTCCAAGGACTTAAAGTGAGAAAAACTGAACCCAGAACACCTCTTCTAATGGTCTTCTTACACTCCTATTTTCTGTACTTTTATGTGAGCAGTGCACTGTTATTTGTATGTGAATATCAGCAACAAACAGGAATGGTTTGCAGTGTCAGTAGGTGCACAGAAAATGAATATGGACCTTTAATCTTTACTACATCCTCTATCTTAAATATAAAATAAGGAGTTCTAAGAAGGTGACCTCGCTGCTGTAATAGCTTTATGAATATTTGTCCCGTGATAAATGTTATTTAGAACAAAAAGAACTACTGAAAATGCTTTCAGAACAAGGTGTTGCAGTCTGAACTTCCAATAGTTATCACGCTATAAAAAGAGGTAGTGAAAGGTAAAACGCATAAGAGGTAATTGTAAGATGACTTTCAAGCTAAGTATGCTGTAAAAGAAGGAGGTCTGGCTCAAACCAAAAATTCAGCAGCAGCTTATAGCAACCAGATTTTCAGTCAACTGGCTGAAAAGCTACCCTTCCAAATCATCTCAGAGAGAATCAGTCACAAACAACCAAGCCAATGGAATTAACTAAGGAAAGCAGCAAAACAGTTACTATAAGACTTCTCTGACACCAAAAGAACAAAGATCTAACTGAGCAGACGCACTGGGACTTTGACTTCCCCAGCTATCACTCTTCCGCAGTCAAACATCCGCAAATCCTGCCAAGATGGAATACCTGCAGCTCACATCCTACTGAAGAAAACATACGGTAACTATTTTTTTTCTAGGTGGTACAATCTCAAAAGTCAGTGATGAACACAACAAATAAACAACCAATCAGTCCCAAAACTATGACCACAGAAGTAGAAAACAAGATGAGAACAAACACTGTCATGCTTCTCTCTTCCCCACTGAAACACTGAAGATACGGATGGTTTGGAACAAAGTGATGACCTGCAGACAGCGCAAATGATGCATGAAGAAGCAACTAATTGGAGTACAAATACTTACATTAAGAAGACATCACAATGAGACTGCACAAGAGGAACACCAGTATCCTGATCAAGAGATATAGTGGGAGACAATAAGCAGGAATATGTCAATAGAGGGCAGAATTAGAGGATCACTGCAAGAGAGAACGCAAAGAGTTTTTTCACTCTCAGTATTTACAAAAACTCACCCCAAAAAACATCTCTCTCCAAATTGTGATATCACCAAAGTAGTAGATTGCAAAATATTGATGAGACATGAAAGCACCAAAATTCTAGATCATCTAAATAAATTCTTTCAGAACCTGAATATCAGTCAACATGCAGGAATCTCAGCTGCAAATTAAATGATAGAGTTATTTAGGCTGGTAAAGGAATCAAGAAGCATTGCTCTCTCTTGCAATTGGCTTTCTTTAAACAGTTTTGCTAAAATGGGAATGGAAAAAATACCACAGTGATATGGGTTTAGATGCAGGTGATGCTAATATAATAGAAACAGGCAGTAAGAGATACACAGCTGTTACACCAGTATGTAGATGGAAAAGAGCAAAATTACGCCAGTCTGAATTGAAGTCCTAAGGGTTAAAATCAAGGTCTACAATAATAACTGACATCTCTATCATAAGTCTCAGAGCCCTGATGACATTTACTGATATGTGATTAAAAGGTTATTAGCCCTCCCTCAGAAAGCTCTGCACACTAAGACTGATACAACCAGTTACAAACATGGCATTTTTAACACAAGCAGTCAACACAAAAGCCTGGGGCGTCTCTGAACTTCAGGCTGAATTGCTGTTAACAAAGGCAATTGCCTTAAACAAAGGGGAGAGCCTTTAACAAAAGTTTTTAACAAAAGCTCTCACTACATTTTGGTAGTATGAAAGACTGAAGATGCCTAAATTTTGTTAAAAGTGGCACTACCAGCAATTGCTACATATATTTATAAAATGGTGTGCTGGTTTCAGTTGGGGTAGAGTTAATTTTCTTCACAGGGACTAGTATGGATCTATTTGAATTTGTGCTGAACACTGGGTTAACAAGATAGAGATGTATTTGTTATTGCTGAGCAGTGCTTACACAGAGCCAAGGCTTTTTCTGCTTTTCGTACTGCCACACTGGTAAGGAATTTGGGGATACATGATAGGCTGGGAGGAGGCGCAGCCAGGACAGCTGACCCAAACTGACCAAAGGGATGTTCCAGACCATATGACATCATGCTCAGTATATTAATCTGGGGGAAAGAAGAAGGAAGGGAAGGTTTGGAGTTATGGCATTTGTCTTCCCAAGTAACTGTTACACATGATGGGGCCCTGCTCTCCTGGAGATGGCTGAACACCTGCCTGCACATGGGAAGCAGCGAATTAATTCTTTGTTTTTTCTTTGCTTGTATGCATGGCTTCTCATTCCCCTGTGAAACTGTCTTTATCTCAACCTATGAGTCTTCTGGTTTTTGCCCTTCCAATTCTCTCCTGGTCCTGGTCCTGCTGGTGGGGTGGTGAGCAAGTGGATGCCTGGGGCTCAGCTATTAGCTGGGGTTAAGCAACAACAGTCCTTCAGATAGACAAGACATAAAAACATGCTAAAAAGGAAGCTTGCTTCCTTAAGAGGGGAGTTTTTGCTGGGGTAAAAACGTTTGTAGGAAAGCATATACAGGAAAGCATATATATATGAAAGCAAAACAGAACATACAGAGATGACATCCGTATTGGTTGTTGTGAAGACGTTGCCCATGTCCTGTTAGAGAAACAAATGCAAGACTGACAACAGTGTTATGGTCTGGGAAAGCATGCAAGCTCTTCTTTAATGTTAAACCAAGCCCAGTCTGTCATTTTATTCTTTTCAAAAGAGCAAGCCAAAACCAAGGGAAACAGAAGATGACGAAAGCTTATGATAAGGTTTTCATTGTGCCTTTTGATTCACTGGCACTTTCACCACATTTTCTTAAGTGCAGGTGTAAAATCTAATTTAGCTCCAAATTACTAGGTAGCCAGCACCACTGATTCCACTGAGCATGAGTCATAGCATGCTTTGAACAGGTTATTATTCTTGGATTAAAAACAGAATCAGCAGTCTTAATTCCCTGTTGCCTTACATCACGTGTAATTGTTTATACCGGGATAGAGCAAGGGCCAAGAGGCTTTACATTCAGCATTGGAGTTTAACATCCATTCGCTACTGGGTAAACATCTATGCAAGGTACAGTGCAATAGAAAATAGCTCTAATGGCTTCAAATTTGATCTATGATTTGACTCTTGCCAGAAAAAGCAGATATTTCAGCCAGCACCAGACCACAACAGTACCTAATTTCCCATAGCCCCACAGTCTTTCCTTGGCAGTACAGGACTCAGCACTCTGTTGGAGGGTCTCCATCCCACTCCTGCCTTTAGCGCTTCCCTGCCATGCTGACACTCAGGAAGTTGACACTGGCTTATCCCATTCTATATTACTGTGTAAAAGTTTGGTAGGAACTGTAAAGCCAAAAGGTTTGAGAAAGCACCCCCTGGCTTGTGCCTTCTCAAAGCAGAAAGATGAGATGCCCTGGAAGCAGAGGGATGTTGAGGAAGCAGCCAGACTTTCATGTATGTCTTTTTCACTGTCTGTTCCCTGTAAGAAGAGAGGAAATTACATATACCTATAAATTTAAGAGCAAATAAAAAGATTAAGGTCCTTCTGCTTGCTTACTTTAACAGCTGAGATTGAGTCTGAGGGCACAGGTGCAATACTGACAGATATTTCCATTAATTCCATCCTCTTCTCAACAGTTAAAACACAAACGTGCATCCAGGTCCCCACCTTCCTTGGGAAGTCCTGACATTGTACAGGACCATTTAACCACAGCCCCTGCCCTACCATGAGCACAAAGTCTGAAATCCATCTCCCAAATGCAGCTGGTCTGACTGTTTCATTGGCTTTAGGATAAGCAATTTATCTCTCCAGGCAAGGCTGTCACAGTGTCTCATGAGCAGGGTTCTGTTTAATGTTCTCACTCACCAGCAGCCCCTTGGTGGCCTGACATTAAATTAAGAAACAGCAGGAACAGGACTGAAAAGTTGTCCAGTCTGCAATCACCGTCAAGCATTTAAGATTGGAAGGAGAAAACTCCTACAAATGCTCATGCAGCCAGGACTAGTAGAGTCTCGAGGAGGGGAAAAAGAGCTGCACAGGCATAAAAACTGCTATCCTCCTGATATACCAAAAAATAAATATCCTCCTCCTGTCCATGGGATTGGTTAGGAAACTGAGTAACAGATGCAAATGAATTGCCAGGTAGCTGGACTTCTATCACCACCCTGTTAAAGGTTAAAAATAATACATTTGCAAAATCTCATTTAAAAAATCCATCTCTGTGTCTGAGTTTCATTTTCAGCATCTCCTCATTAAGTAATGAGGCAGATGGATAGCAAATCCTTTAAGTAAATTGACTCTGCTGACATTCATACAAGCTGGGGATGCAGCTTAAAGACCGATGTCCTTCCCGAGCTTCTACTACAGTAATGCTGTAGCTTCTGTGCTGTACATCCAAGTTCCTAACCTACTAAAGAGTACCCTAAGCAATATTATGATACAGAGATTGCATTATACCACCTCTCATGTCATCTCTAGACTGCTGAGCAGCCCATCTGTAGAAGTAAATTCATATTCCTTCTACCTAGCTCTGTCCATGTTTATGAAAGCCATAAATTTCAGCCATTCACCTTCCTTTTTTTTTATAAAAAGCAGTACAATCACCACAAAAGGTTAGAGTCCATGAGAAAAAGAGACAGTACAAAAGACCAGGAAAGGAAAAAGGGAAACAATATGTGTTTACAAATAGAGAATTTTCCTATGGACTGATGATGCAAAATGTTGCCATCAAGCTGATTTCTCTTTTAACTCAATGTGTAAGGCCTTGGGACTCTCACTGTGAGCAACTTATGATCACATTGAGCAATCCAGGGTCCTAGTTCACCATACAGACTTTTCTATTGTAATTCCACAAACTTCAAAAGATTATTTATGGTTTATTAACCAAAAGGATTGTTTAACTGCTTCTAAATTAAAAAAAAAAAAAAAAATCAAGTCTATTACAGGAATTCAGTTTTTGCGGCTTGATAGCTATGGGTATGAAGGCTTGACCATCTGGTAATCCTAGTGTGAAAAGCAATCCAAATCCTTCTCTGTCTTCTCCAAGGCTCAGACATGCCCCATTAGTCAGATGAAGCCTTTCCAGATAAACACTGCTCAGTAACACAATTGCAGTTCATACAACAAAAAGCTCCAAATCCTGTCCCAGAGGTAAGCAGACACCTAGTTCAAGATGCTTTGTTCTGTCTGTCAAGCAGCGAAAACCTCTTCAGCTGACAGATAATGGTTCATGGGCTGTCGGGGAAGGATCCACAGTAGATTATTATCCACAGAAAAACTATTCTAGGAAAGAAAAAAATTGAGATAATTGTGTGCTGTACACCAGTCCCACCCTCCTCATTTTTAAAGGAAAATAATTTTCTAGAAAGTGTTTCAGCTTCCCATTAAGACCTGGACTACAAATATTCTTGGGAAAAGGCACGTATTCCTGACACCTTGTTCACTGTTTCACTTTTGGAGAGGAAATGCACACTAGTTACTCTATAAAAGGTTCAGAGCAATTCTCTCACTTCTCGCCTCTTACCTTTTTGTTGAAGGTAAAGTCTACCTTCCATATAAAACACCAATATCTCCTACAATTTTTTAGTGTCCTCTGGTCTGTTCATATATCCTTTTACCTGAGGGCTTGCATTTTCTCCTGAACATGACTACTTGGCTATCATTTGGGTGCCAGTGTCCCAAGGCTGTAGAAAGCTTGCTTGCAAGGCAGAGAAATCAGCAACTTCTCTGAAGTTAAATCCCACATCCAGAGTCACTGTGGATGCCCTTGTTGTGAGCTCTACACAACCCATGAGCCCAAGTTTAGACAAGATGAGCAAAGAAAGGACAAACATACTTTAATTGTATCATCCATGACCTTTGGGGATAGCAGTGTCAATAATAAAATGACTGCAAACCACATTTCTGAAGATTAAAAAAAAAAAAATGGTTTGAATTAACCTATCATTACTGGGAGAGGAAAGAATCATTCCCTGCATGACTGATGAGCACTATCCTTTTTTTCCTGACTACTGCTCGCAGAGATAGGTACAAAGGGAACAAAACAAAGCAGAAAAGCTGTCCCCAGGTTTTGGCTGCAGTTGTTTGAATTACTGGAGGCAAATCACTGGAAAGGTTTAATCCTGTGGCACCAGCCTCAGTGTAGGTGGAAGAAAGGAGAACTTTGGCATGTAGCAGTTTAAAGAGTAGGAGCATGCTGTGGATTCCCACTTGATGACTTCAAGGAGAGAAAAATACCCTTTGGGTTCATCTACTTTCTGAAATCCATACTGTGAATCCAGCAGTAAAATCTGACTTTCATAATGCATAAAAAAACTTTAAAAGTAAATGACTTCTATAAAAAATATTGTATGCAGGACCAGCATAACTGGGTGATGTCATTAATAAGGCTGATATCACTTCACTTGCTTTGTTTCATTTCATTCAACAGACATTTTCACTGTGGAAGAAAATCAAGCAGCTATTTTTACCATGGAGATGATATCTGATAATGATGGTTTTCATTTATTTCTGTAAGTGTGGAGATTCAGAGGGGATGACAAAAGCCCGGTCTCTGGAATGCAGACTTCTCTACCTTTCTTTAAAAGTAGGTAGAGTACCTCTTCCTTGTGTTGTGACCCACAACTTCATGCAAAAATCACACAGAAAAATGCTATTTTATTTCTGGAATACTTTTCTCTGGGGTTAAAAAAAAAAAAAATCAAACCCCAAAAAACAACAAAACCAAAACACAACCCAAACCAACAAACTAAAACCAAACCAAACTCACTCGTTCAATTTACAAGCAGGATGCTGCCTCTCCTAAATCCAGCACACAGCCGGTGGAGTTTCTTCTCCAATAACTCCAAGCCTGTGACAGCTCAGACCCAAAAATATAAGACAAAATTAATTTTGCTTAAACACTTGGATGAAAACTGCAGCCATTTAAGAACTGCTTCAAGAACAGTGCAGCTGTATGAGCAGCAGGGAACTCAGGTAGTGATACTACCTTGACTGTCCCTTCATGTACATCACCCTCAGAGAGTGACACCTTCAGTTTTCCTCTAGTAGCCTGTTGCTGTGTCTTTTCTACTTTCTTTGTTTCCTCAGAATAGTATACAGGACTGATTTCCAAAGCCATGACAGGTCCTGAATGTAAGCAATACTTGTACTCAAGAAGAAATTACGCGAGTGGCTTAGTTCACATACAGTTCCCGTAGATAGACTACAATAAAAACCAGCCACCACGAAGCCCGTAAGTCTTCCACCTTTTTCTATTGAAGAGTTGTATTGGCTTTGTGTGGCGAGGTTTTGGTAGCAGAGGGCTGCGGGGGTGGCTTCTGTGAGAAGCTGCCAGAAGCTTCCCCCATGTCCAACAGAGCCAATGACAGCCAAATCCAAGATGGACACATCAGCAATGCTGGCAGAGCCTCTGGGATAATGTATTTAAGAAGGGGAAAAAAACCAGCAACTGCAGCTAAAGAGAGTACAAAGAATACATGAGAGAAACAGCCCTGCAGACACTGAGGTCAGGGAAGAAGAAGGGGGAGGAGGTGCTCCACGTTCCAGAGCAGAGCTTCCCCTGCAGCCCGCAGTGCAGACCATGGTGAGGCAGCTGTGCCCCGGCAGCCCATGCCAGAGCAAGTGGATGCCCAAAGGAGGCTGTGACGTTTGGGGAAGCCCACAATGGAGCAGGCTTCTGGCAGGACCTGTGGAGCAGTGGAGAGAGGAGCCCAGGCTGAAGCAGTCTACTCCTGAAGGGCTGCACCCTCTGGAAGACACCCATGATGGAGCAGTTCATGAAGTGTAGCCCATGGCAAGGAACCCTACCGGAGAAGTTTCTGGAGGACTGTCTCCTGTGGGAGGGACCCCATGCTGGAGCAGGGGAAGAGTGTGAGGCATCCTCCCCCTAAGGAGGAAGTTGTGGAAGAGTGATACTTGACAGCAGCTCCCATTCCCCTGCCCTGCTGGGTGGGATTAGGTAGAGAAATCAGCAGTGAAGTTGAGCCTAGGAAGGAGGGAGGGGTGGGAAGCAAGTGTTTTAAGTTTTCATTTTATTTCACATTATCCTACTCTGATTTGTTTGGTAATAAATTTAACTAATTTCCTACGTCTAGTCTATTTTGCCCAGAACAGTAACTGATGAATGATCTCTCCCTGTCCTTATTTTGACCAAAGAGGCTTTCAATGTATCTACTCTCCCCTGTCCAGCTGAGGAGGTGACGGATAGAGCGGATTGGTGGGCACCTGGTGTCCAGCCAAGGTCTACCCTCCACAAGAACTTGTCCAATAAGTCCTCCTCTATTAATTATAAATCATGTGCAACTGTTCTTTGTTTTGTATTTTAGTGAATTACTGTTAAACTCTTAGCTGGGAATTCAATTACTAGTTGTTCCATTTCACAATCTCATTTTGGAGCACAAAGTGCCTGAAAAAGCATTAGTTATCTTACAGAAGTTACTTTGTTGAAAGGTATCATCTCCTGTTCCTTTTTCAGGATGTAATACGTTAAATCACTTGCAAAACAAAATGACACGGGGGTAACCATCTGTTCTTACAAAAAGACACTGAGAATCATTTGCACAAAATGAACCTGGACTTTCTTCATCAGCTGGTCCTAATAAGCAAATTATATTTCATATTCCGTTCATAGTTTCAGCAAAACATCACAGGCAGAAGAAAAAAAACATATCCTGTAAGTTGTCTTCCTCGTGGATACTGTTTTACAAAATTCTTCAGACCCTGTCTAGGAGCTTCCTTTTTGCTACAGAGTACATAGTGTAAGATGATGCTCTATCTTTTCACAAGAACATAAACAACATGCAAAAGAAGTAAACAGCAGCTGCAGGCACAGGCATACCATTTCACTGAAGTCTGATGCCTGAATCCAGTTTAAACACAAAAGCTGTGGGAGTTCACAAACTCCTCTTACTGACAGGGAGAGACTGAGAACCTTCCTGTGACAGGTCTTGGTTCAGAAAGGGAAACATTTTGTTTACTCCAAGATTCGATAACAAACCTAATTAGTTCAATCTCCCTTTAGAGACTTAATTGAGAAGTCCAAGTTAAAAAAGAAACCTGATCTTATCCATTCTATGGTCTAGTGTAAACTGCCTCCTAGAGTTTGATTTACCTGAAGATAGTCATAAGAATCCAGGAAAGTCAAAACCATGGTGAATTACATACTGGAAACATTTTACTAAGTTTCCAAAAAGAATCAGAAATTCAATTTGTAGTTTGATGCTTGTACGGAAAGTATAGCAAGGGGAAAATCAGTTCATTATGTGGCAATTTGAATCACAGAATGGTCTGTGTGGAAAGGGACATTAAAGGTTTTCTAGTTCCAACCCCTCTGCCACAGGCAGAGGTTCCACTCAGCAGACCAGGTTGAACAAAGCCCCATCCAACCTGGCCTTGAGCACTTCCAGGGATGGGGCAGCCACAATTTCTCTGGTCAACCTGTTCCAGTGCCTCACCACCATCAGTCAAAGAATTTCTTCCAATATCTAGTCTAAACTTACCCTCTTTCAGTTCAAAGCTATTCCCCCTTGTCCTATTACTATAGTCCTATTCACCCATGTCAAAAGACCCTCTGCGGCTCTCTTGTAGCTCCTTTAGGTACTGGAAGGAGCTCTAAAGGCTTCTCCCTGATGAAGCCTTTTCCAGGCTGAACAACTCCAGCTCTCTCAGCCTGTCTCCACAGGAGCACTCTGATCATCTTTGTGGAGTCCTCCAGACACACTCTAATAGGTTCATATTATTCTTATACTGGGGCCCCAGAGCTGGGTGCAGCGCTCTGAGTGGGCTCTCACAAGAGCACAGTAAAGGGGGTAGCATTGCTGAATGCACCCAGGCTGAGGCAGTGAGCTGCCTTTTCTCCTCACAGGACTGAAAGGTTAAGTTTCAATTTGTCAAATCTCTCTCACTGTTAATGCAGAAGGGTTGGACAGTTCACACTGAATTTCAGAATCAAAGTTGAATTTGCAGAATGAAAGTTGATACGCCTTAAATTGTAAACTAGAGGGAAAAAATAAACAGAATAAAACTAATGGATATGCTCTGAGCACTGTTTTAAGTTGAATGGATATATTTTTGAGGAACAAAATTTTAAATAATTTGCTTAGATTTGGGGGGGAGGAGGAGTTGTTTGGGGTTTTTTTTTGTTTGGTTGGGATTTTTTGTGGGGTTTTTTTGTTTGTTTGTTTTAATAAAATTTTAGAGTTTAAAACAATTCTGGGAGAAATGTACTGAAAAAATCAGAAGAGAGTTAAGATAGTAAGCTACAACTCTACGTCCTCCGACTTAATAGTCCTACATTCTTTAATACACTAATTTCAATGCATGTGTAAATTTTTCACTTAAAACACCAGCACTGCATGTAAAAATTTCTCTTCATTTATTCACCCTTTGCTCTGGATGTTACTGTTCAGACCAAGAGCATCCTTTCCCCTTCTTTACATTTTCTTATAAGGAAAATCAGAGCTTGAAAGGCATTTGAAAGAAAACCAAACCTAACTGCATATCTCTTACAAGGTCTGAGTCATACCAGCAATTAGTTGAATGGAGTTGCCTTTCAGCCTACCCAACAGCCACCAATTTAAACAACAGACTGTTTAAAACATTGCTTACCTTATAAACATAGTGTAATTACTTATTCTAAGGAAGATTCTATCTGGCATAACTACAAGGTACACAAGCGAAATTATGTATAAATTGTGCTACTAATATTCATCATTCCTAATCCTGTTACATGCTATTGATGGTTATCACCACTGATTTGCTTATCTAACTAAAACATCTTGTATGAATTAGGATTTAAACCTTTAAAAGTAAGCTTCAAAATGTAATACAAACTAAAAGGGGTACTGAATCACTGAGATATTTCTATTTTAATAAAGGAGAAAAATGTGGAAAAGGTCAAAAAAAGTATTATGAAAAGCGACTGCACAAAATGCTGTCATGTGGTATCACCATATTATTTATTCAGTGACTCCAGAGCAGACGTGCTTCATTTGCAAAGGGGAAAACCACTTTCTGTCCCTGGCTCAGGCCTCTGAGACTCAAACTCATCAATAAATGTTCTGCTGCCTGCCTCAGGTCTTCAGCGCAACACCAGAGCAATCCCAAAAACTTTCATTTATGCCTCAGTGATACCCAGGTCTCAGCCTCGTTTCCAGTGGGAATTTACAGAATGAAACAATTCTGTTGATGATGTGAAAAATGGGGCAGAGCTGTCTCCACATTCTCATTTACTGGTATTGGTTCAGCAGGTTAACAGGAGCAAGAAGCAGTGGAAAATAGATTTGCACCACTGAAGTGAGCTGTTGTTACTCAGAACATATCAAAGCAACAGCTTCCTTGGTTTAGAAGTTATCATTGCCACTGAGTAAACTTTGCTTATAAATCCTTGCTGCTCCTGTTTTCTGGATTACGAATGTGGAATTACACACATTCTCCATAACAATTAGGCATGTTTGCATGAATAACCATCATGAATAAACCATGAAATCATGCACATTTGGAACAGAAAGAACTTGAACAAATCCCCTCTGCTGAGAAGACATAGTTCTGAATAAAGCATGTATTCATTTCTTCTGTTTGTATTATGGTCACATGTGAAATTAATTATTTGAAGCACTCTATATCTATAGTTATGATACAACAATTACAATGCAAATAATAAAAAAAAAAATAGAAAGCACGTTACAGTAATATTCATGACAAATCAGTAATTTGTTCTATCTAATAGAGCAGGCAGAATACTACGAAACAGAATAAAAAGTACTGCAAATTACATATTATAGTAACTTGTGCCAATTTTGTAACAGGTGTAGTCTAGGAACTGAAACCCAAGAGCATCAGGGCAATAAAGCAGATTTCATTTGTATTTCTATGTGCAGCTCAAAATGCTGGAGAGAGCCTGATGTAACTAACAGTCTTGGATTTGGTAGGATACAGTGGCCACCCAGTGCCCCAGGGTGTGTGGAGGATGCACCACCACTCACTAGAAATCTTTGCAGGGCTGTGAGTTGTTTTTCCACAGAGTTTACACTTGTCTTCTACAAAGGCTTTTTGCAAGGCAGTCTTCTTAAAGCTGGTGGAAAAAAAGCCTTGAGGGCTTTGTAACGTTTGTGGCATTTTTGTGTGTTATGAAGTAGAGAGAGGGTAAAGATCTCACCCAAGTAGTCACTAAAAGATGTTCTAATCATACAGTAAATTATTGTTAATGTTTGCAGAGCATTTCTTTCCTTACCTACAGAAACAGTGCATCTTGAATTCTCTGTGAAGAACTTATTTTAATTTCATGAACATTTCTTCATAAAATTATAATGACCTAGGTTTCAGACTTGAGGAACAATTTTTCCCATTGAGTAAAACTAAGCTCTTATTGTCAGAGGTCCCCAACCCAACTCTTCTGGAGTTAATCTACCAAATGGGTTATCAGAGAGAGATCTTTATCTCTCCCCAAGACAATTACTATCAACATTTTCTAGAGCTGATCTGTATAGTGCATTCATGATAACAGTTTAAAGCTTTGTGTTCCATCCAGGTTGTTTCATCTTCTCCCAGACAAATAATGAGCATTTTCTACTACTGTCATTCCTTGCAGCAAGTACATTAATCCATTTTCATAGCCCATCTCAACCATCTGGGTGGATGGATTCTGCCTCCAAACAAAACTCTCCAGCTGAAAAGGTTCTCACAGCTTTTGTCAGTATGCACCACTTGGGTTTCCTTTTTCCATGACATATTTTTTTCTGTTTAGCTACCATTTTTACACTGGTTTTGCTGATACAAGGTGATAGAAAGCATCCTGGGATTAGATCACTACAGGAAAAAAAGTAATAATTGCTGCTGGGCTGTGTAAGGACACAGACCTTGCTGACAGAACAAGGTCCAGGAAAAGTAACATAAGACCTACAAAAACATGTAATTCCTCTATGAAGGATTTCTGTTTTCTCTAGTTCTCAGAACTGTTTGGCCGATCCTAACATTCTTTTCTGTTGATAGAAATGTTACATAAATTACAGCTACCGCTATATGTGTTAATTTAAGAACAAAGGCAATTGATTTGAAGACTACAAGGATCAGAACAGTCTTAGTTCTCTTCTTTGGAAAGACATTTTCTGAATGTAGAAGACAAAGTCAAAATAACCCTAGTGATTTAATAAGAAAGCAGCAAATGAGTTGAAACATGAGCAAAGGTGTTATGGCTCCCAGTTCAATATTTTGGCCTCTTCAGAAGTACATGTGGATGTGTGTGCACAACTGATCTCACACTCAAGAGTTTTAAAAGTTTCCACTGGCACATAATGTTTTGGCAGACCATTGGAAGATTTGGGACAATAAGAGAAGATAATTTTTACAAGTATTATTTCTTTACATGGAGTGTCAAACCACTTCATCCCCAAACCTTCTGTTATTTTTGAAGAGCAGTTTTTTGCATTTTTATGGTTAAATCCTTTCAATTTACTGTTTCCACCATGAACGTTTCCTAGTCACTTTTAAATATACGTTTTGAAAAGGGTTTTTTTAGCTTAAGTCATTACATGGAACTGTATGATGAAGGAAAGGAGGTTTGCTCTTTTGTGGTTTTTTTTTCTCCTCCTCCTTATTTCTAAGTTTTTGATGTTGACTTTTAATGTCTTCCACATCAGTTGTTTACCTTATTGTATTCTAAAATGCTGTGTGACCACTGTAATCAGTGGTTAAACCAGTATTG
Source organism: Oxyruncus cristatus (assembly GCA_013399855.1). NCBI lineage: Eukaryota > Metazoa > Chordata > Aves > Passeriformes > Cotingidae > Oxyruncus > Oxyruncus cristatus. The sequence goes on from VXAY01004090.1 coordinate 232,395, forward strand.
GATAAAGTAACCAAACCTCTGTCCCCAAGCCTTGGAAAATGCAGGAAAAATCTGGTTTACTCAAGTAACTGAAACTGAACTAATTCAGAACTTCTTTTACAGTTGTTCTCACAGATAGTGAGAGACACATGGTTCCCTGAAAACTGTGCAAAAAAGGTTCCTCTCGGAGAGAAGGTTAGTAATGCAGGTCGCACTATCTTCCTTAAGTTTCCAGAATAACTCACACTAGAAAACCAGGTGTGAAACTCTGTACTAAAATCATGTGCAAAGTATTGGTCTGCCTTCAGACCATATATGCTGCTATCTCGCAATGTAACCCCATTCAAAAATGTCTAAGAGAACAAGAATTGCACAATAGCCTGAGCAAAATCTGACTGTCAGGAACAGCAAGAAAATGAAAAGTGATTTCTCAACAACATCACTCAGATTATAACTGTTTCAATAATTGTCACATGAAGGCCTGTTTTCTCCTAAGGCAAACTCCACTTTTCCAGGTAGAGACTTGCCTTCCTTTGGCTGCCTTTATTTTAATGCACTTACACTTAGTTCTTCAGAGGCATCCAATGAATATTCAGTGCACCTTCAGCCTGCCTGTACTCTGAAGTAATTTACACTACCACTTACATTTAACCCATGTTCTTTTGTATTCCTACTGATAGCATATTTTTCTTAGAATTATAGAATCATTAAGGTTGGAAGAGAACCCTCTAAGATCATTCAGTCCAACCATTAATCCAACACTGCCAGGTCTACCAATAAACCATATCCCTAAGCACCATGTCTACACATTTTTTGAACTCTTCCAGGGACAGTGACTCCGCCACTTCCCTAGGCAGCCTATTCCAATGCCTGACCATGATTTTAGTGAAGAAATTTTTCTTAATATCTAATCTAATGGTTGGGAATATATTTTCAACCAGTTGTGGTTATGCTAGGTAAATAAATCTCAGAAGTTCTTTGCCAGATACTTACACAGGAGAAGGATAAGGATAAACTCAGGCCTAATATATCAGGGATTATAAATTCCCTCAGAGAAATGAAGATGAAAGAGACTCTGGTCCTTGAGTTCAAATCTTCATTTCATAAGGCCTTTCTTGAGGGATAAAATTTCAGTATTGTGTTTATAAGGTGCCTTTTTTTCCTAATTACTAGTAAAACATGAAATACAAAACTACCATGAATCATCTTATTCATAAATTGTGCCTGGCAGAGAAGAGTACCAGCTGCTTCCAAAGAAGGAGCAAGAAATTTGATCAACAATAGAATAACTTATCTAATTTGTACTTTTGAGCCTATATTTGGAAATCTTATGTCACTTTTCCAATTTTTTTCTCTTTTTAAAGTCCTTCCTAACTCTTGGCATCCATGGTATTTTTGACACTGGGTTCCTGTGGTGCTTTCAATAACGTGTCCTTTCATCAGGCTTAGGAGTGTTGCCTTTCAGCTTCTCTAAATGCCTCTTTGGTGGAATGTGGAGGAAAATTCTGAGACAGGCAGAAAATTTATCTTTTTTACAATGTTTAGCACTGTAACCTCTTAATTCATGCATTTTCTAAAGGCAACAGCCTCAATCTTTAAAATCTCTCATCCTGAAAGTGTTTTTGCCTCTACTCACTAGTGATCTCACTAAACAAAAAGCTAGTGAATTTTGAGGTAGGTGCTATAGGTTTGTTCTTGGTCTAGGCTGATGACATTTTAAACGCAACAAGTAATTACAGAAAGGGGAGGAAATGTTACTGTTTATTTGTTTTTAATCTAAACAGGAATTTGTGTAATCTGGTAAAGAAAGGAGGAGAACAAAGTAATTTTTTTTTCTCCTTGGAAGAAGGAATTAAACAGGGAAAAATAAAGTCTTCCTTGATGAACAAGAAGAATTGAGCATTAAAGTAGATTAGTTATTTGAGGAGGAAATTTGATGAACATAGGGAAAATTCTATGAAGAACACAGGACAGGGGTATCCAGAGGTATTTTGGTAAAAGAGGCTCAGACCGGGACCGAGTTGGGAAACACAAAGGGAAAGACAAGACAGTGGCACAATTCCCTGGATGATGAGGAAGTAGAAAGTGGTCCAGAGGCCAGACAGGAAGGGAAGGATGGAGACAAGACACAGTGAGGAAAACCACTACAGTGGTGGGAAATCACCCTGCAATTTGTGTAGGTCCAAAATCAGGTCCTATTATTTTCTTGGCTTTTCTGTTACCCTTTCTTCTATGGAAATACGTTTATGTATCATTGACATAGCACTGTTTTTATATTACACAGTGTGTTTAAGGCAATGCAAAGACAAACTCTCAGGGGGTATAGCAGTGATCTTCTGAGAGCCATGGAAAGGAAAAGAAGGGGAAAAAAAACTTGGTGGAAGACTTGAAACAGTAAGGCTGAAATTTTTTTGAGCTGTGTCTCAAGGTACCCACTAAAAGATGTGCACTGCAAGAGAAACAGGCAGTATTTCACGATAAAATATCACTGGAGGGATCAGAGAGACAGGAACCGTGTTGAAAAGTATTGCAACATAGATAAGTTTGCTGCAAAGCCAGGAACTAGCGTCAAATAACAGCAGTGGAGAGATTGTACCTGTGTGAAGAAGAGACAGAACCATGGCAGATGCAATTTAGGCATAAAAACCCTGAAATTACTAAGACCAGAATAAACTAGGAAAACCCAGAAGTAACCCATTGCCGTGGACAGTTAGCAAGGAGAGAGAAGAGGTACTTTTGCTGGGGATTTGGGGGTAACGGGCAGGTTGAATGGGTATTCTGTCCAGTCAATTGCAAGATTGGTGCCAAGGGTCTTTGTCCATTGGGAGTTAAGCAGTGTGTGTAGTCATTCAGCTGGAAAAATGATTACTTTCTCTTTTTTTCTACTCCCAACACAACATTCTTTACTGGTTGCACATTGCCTTAATCTCTGTAATGCTCAGCGCTTTCGTTTTGAAGCCCTTCACGGGCAATGTTGTAGTCAGCTTTTGCCACAGACACGTCTCACCTATGCAGCCCCAGTTTCTGTGGCAGTACCTCTACCCCTTGTTTTTCACCATTTCAGTTGCTTTTTCTTTCGCTCATCCTTTGCCACTCCTTAGTCCCTAAACTTTGGTTAGTCCCTATACCCAGTGCTAGGGAATAAACTGAGGTTAGCAGGTAATACCAGTAGAAGTAGTCTTTTAGACAGCCATTGTTTCCTCATTAGGTGTATTTGCCAAGCTTATCGGCTGTGAGCAAGGAGTGCTCCTGCCAGCTCTCTTGGCATAACAGCAAGAAGAACCAGTGGGAGAAACTGAGAAGGTCCCAAAGAATCTAAGAAATTACTTTGGAAAATGTATTCAGGGAACACCTTATGAACTGGAAAAGACACCCAGAAGTGAGAGATTATCTGGGGATAGACCCACAACCCCTCTTTCTGACTGACCACTAGGGAAATTTTTCTTTTCTCTTTTCTCTCATTTCTTTTTTTTATTTTCCTTTTCCATTAGAGCTGATGTATTCCACCAACTCCAGATCACAAAAAAATAAAATCTTTTTGCATCTTTGCTTCATTATCCTCTGTGAAACTATATCCTGATGGAACACAATCCACACATTCACGACTTATTAGTCTGTCAAGAAATCTTTAAAACATTTTTCTGTATTAAATATATAACTTCCCCTAAAACCAGAAGACAGCAAACATTCTCCCTTAGTTTAATACCAGTAAAAACAATTACATAGCAACAAGCTACAGGTTACAAGTAAATCCAAGCTTGTCTTTAGGCTGAGAAGTATTGCATTTTCAGTATGAAAAACAGTGAAATAAATATTCACTTAAATGTGCAAACCTTTGTGAAATTTGATCTGTTTAAAGGATCGCATCAACATTTAAATCTACATGGAGAAATTCTCAGGATCAAGTCAACCTGTTTTGGTCAGATGGCTAATGGTGATTAGTTCTTCGCAAATCCCCTGGTAACCAGATCCTAACTTTTAAAAAGTTGGTAATTATCTTAAAGAGTTTCTGACACTTAAATTTCTTGCTAATTTACCATGTATTATAGAGACATGGCAAACTTACTGTGGATGTACTACACAAATATTTGTTAATTATTCCTCAGAAAATATCTCCCTAAGATGTTTTAGTGACTTTATTACTTATATTGTCATTTTTTGGTGAATCTGTGGCAACAGTTCAGGTCTTTAAGAGTCACACTTACACTTCTAGGCTCATGTTCAGCCTTTCTTCTTCTTTCTACCCAAGCCTACCCCTGAGTCAGATATTCAGCTGGACAACTGTGTGTGTCTAATCTAGGGTGAGCTGAACTGGTATCTGATAGAATTATAGAATGGTTTGGGTTGGAAGGGTCCCTTAAAAATCATCTAGTTGCAACAGTCCTGCCACAGGCAGGGACACCTTCCACTAGATCAGGTTCCTCAAAGCCCCATCCAAACTGTCCCTTAACACTTCCAGAGATGGGGCATCCACAACTTCTCTGAGCAATGTTTACCAGTGCCTCACTACCCCCTGAGCAAAGAACTTCTTGCTAACATCTAATCTAAATCTCTCCTCCTTTAATTTAAAACCATTCCTCCTTGTTCTCATTTATCTAGATTTACTGGCTGATAGGGACCAAGCTCAGATGAAGACCCCCCTGCCTCAAACTAAAATACTCAATGTAAGTGCTCTCTCTGTTTTTTGGTTTTCTATGTCTTTGCAGCACCTGCCTACACTGTGAAGGTTACACACTGCTCAGAAAAGAACCAGACCCAAGTATGCAGCCCTTAATTTGTTCTGTCATAATTTCAAAGCAATGAAAATAAAATATAACAATTGAGCATCATTTAAATAATGGGCCAATCTACCAGCTGGGCAAGATGGAAACATGTTGCAAACAGCTCAGTTCAATTGCTCACTGCTTATTTTTTGTATATTAATTAAGTAATTTAGAAGCAAGAACCAAGACAAAAACAAAGGAAAACAAATTGGATGATCTCAGAGTCTCTCAAGCTCTTGCTCCTGCCTCATCGCCAGGGCACCTTGGCTGACCCTTCACAACAGCTTGCTCCTCCTCCCCACATTTTAATGTCTTCCTTTTCTTACTTGCAAAAGGAAAGGAGAGAAAAAGATGCCTGACCAGTTTTGAAAATCCCATCTTTTCTGCTTGGAAGGATGGGATTAATTTTACCAGATGGAAATGCCTGTAAGAGAGAGACCTACATCTCAGCTAGTCACCTAAGCCTTCTCTGGCAAATGGAGAGAAACTGGCACTTTCAGGACACAATTAATCTCATCCCCACGTAGATATTTAAACCAGGTCATATGAATCAAGCCTTAGAAGAGACAATTCCTCTCTACTGACACTAAAGGGAGCCTGAAATCACTAGATATAAATGTTTACATTGGTTATGTCTGAAGCTAAGTGAGCTGAATGCCACCTGAGCTCTTCAGATTGATTTCTTGCTTTAGAGGCAAAATGCCTTATAATCAAGTTTTGTTTACACACATGGCTGGAAACCAGCATGTGACCTTTGTGTCACCATTTCTAATAGCTCAAGAACCACAAGAGATGTATGAATGTATCATACGATTCACAACAAAAGAGGGTCTTCACAAGAAATTAATCACATCTCCAAAGCACACTGCACAAAGAGTGTATGACAGTACTGATCAACACTTCAACACCTTCTCAGCAAGAATTCAGGTTCTTGACTTTACAAGTCATCTAGTAGAAGTGAAATCATCTTTCAAAATCTTAACATTTCTCTTTTCTAAAAGAACTATTCAGTAGAATTTAATTTCTGATAAGATCATGTTTCATATAATGTCTATTCAGTCAGTTGCTAACTGTCATCATAATAACCTGAGGATATAAGTGACATCAAAGAGCACTGAGTACACAGAAGCACATCTGCTGTTTTTCAGCCACTGGAAATGATGCAATACAAGAAACCATCTCTTTGGCACAATCTTTGTTTTGCTCACAATTAATTCACTTTTCCATTTTATCTGGGAGATCTCTATTTTATGAGAAGTTCAACCCTTCAAGAGTTCCTGACTTTTCCTTAGTGCTCAACTAGAGATGGATTTCTAAATAGGAACTTAAACAAGGACTAGGTTTAAAGAGCTAGCTATTTCTATTGGGCTAGTAACGGCCCATAAGCCAAGCACTTAGCATGGCATCGCTGGTAAAATAGATATTAATTTCTGAAGGAAAGAAATACACACAATGGTAGGTCAATGATAAACAGATCCTGTCAATGTAAATATCATCTTTTTTCAGATGAGATTATCAATTTGGCTGTCACTCGTAAAAATACAGATTATAATAAGCTTAGACTTCTGTAAATGATTTAACGCAGCACTGTATAGCATTTTATTATTTAAAAAATAAAATTAAATGGATTAAAAAGTGTCCAACTGACAGGATTTAGGCAGTAACTACAAATGGGACAGTTGAAAGCTGTGTTCGGTGGGATCCTCAGGGACTGATCCTGGCCTTTTGCTTTTCAAATGTTGAGCATTCTGGGAGGAAATTCAGTCACTTACTACTGCCCAGAGTAAGCAATGACAGAAATAAGGTATTGGGGTAAATGGTGTAGAAGACAGGTCATTGATACAGATCAATGTAATTTTTAACACAAACCACAGTGAAGTCCTAACTCTGGGAATAAAGCAACTCTTCCTTATGAGCACTTTCCAGAGAGGTCCACTGGGAAGCAGATGGCAATCCTGCTGTCTTATGGGGCAGAATGTGAATGCCCAGTGCAGCCATGTGGCTGAAGGGGCCAGCACCACCATGGACATACACGCGGCATCTTCAGGGGGAGCCAGGACATTTATTAATTCTGCACAGGGCTGCAACTGCTCTGAACCTCCACACAACTGCGGCAGACACAGCTCAGGATTCCCGGTGTGAAACTGAGGAAAGCTCAAAGGCTGGTCATGAGAGGGATGAGAACTCTGGCAATCATGCCTTGCAGTAAGAGATGCCAGGAGCTCAGTGTATTTACTTAATCAAAGAGATGATTAGATGATGCCTTTGCTGTAGCCTAGAGCTACTGATGGGGGCACAACCCTTTGCAGCATGATCCTCAATCCAGTGGATTAAGAAGAGGCAAAAAAATGAAAAGCACTCAAAAGCTGGAAGCTGAGACGAGATTAATTCAGACTAGAAATATGGCACACACCTCCAACAGACTAATTAAACCCTGGAATAATACATTTGTAAAGGTGTCAGAGGTTCTGCTCATCAGAAGTTATTCAACAGAAACAGAATGCTTTTCTAAAAGGTAGGGCAGGTGTCAAGAGATGGATCCTTCCTCCAGCAGTCCACGGTAGTTTTACAGTCTGCGCTGCCAGACTAGATTAATTGTGATTGTTCTGCCGCACTTGAATACTTGGCCATTTATTTTTGTTTGCAAATGAAAACTGAAGTTTTGAAAACAAATCTGGAGCAGGCTGAAAATACTGTCCAAAATATCTGCAAATATGTGTGAAGTATCTACAATATCTGTCTTCATCTTTCCTGCAACTTGGATGAAAAAGCTTTTCTGAGTTTTCCTCATACACTCAATCTTTCTTTTCAAAGATTTTAATGATCCTCTGTGCTACCAAAGGCAGGAAAGCCTTTCTAATTACTTCTCTGCAGAGATTCCTGTTTGAAATTTGAGAGGTTTGCTTCTTTGGTGAAAGTCAGACTCAAAGAAAACATTTGTTTCTATGGGATTCAGATTTTGTTTTACTTGTCTTTCCAGAAGTCTGGAAGCTACTCAATTATCAGGAGAATTTAGACTATTTCAAACACTTAGATCTGTCTGGAGATGCAAAGAGAAAAATCAGCCACCTCTTCCTCCTCCTCTGAGAAAACAGTGATTGCTACACCTTTAATAATAGTTTTTTCTCACTCTGTAACTTCTGTATTAGCCATTAATCTGGAGCTATCATATTATTTTGGCATGTGAACACAAGTGGAATGCAGAGTGCCTGCACTGAATGTTCCAGAGTTCATTCTTTGGTGTGAGTCCACAACAGAAAAAAAAAAAAAAAAGAAAAAAATCAGTTCTTTGGGAATCTTCTTTCGCATCTTTACTTCTGAAAGACACTTTCCTTGTCTCCAATTGTCTGTAAGGATCTCATGGAAGGAAAGGAGTGGGGGATTGCCCCTCTAAAAACAGATGTAAGCATTTCATACATTCATCCCATGCCAAAAACATGGGAACAATACATCTCAGCATGTCCAAAACATATATATACAACCAGCAGCAGCAGCAGCATTAAGAGAGTACACATCTGTGAAGACCAGCCCCAGAAAACACAACATGCCACTCAACCACACACTATCTTCATCAAACTTAGCATGAACAAATGGGGCAGGAGAAACAGATGAAGATAGGAGTGACTGTAGATAGAAGGTAACCATGAGAGATCTCTGGGCAGCCTTTAGTTGTGGAAGCCTATTATCAACTCCATCCATCAATTAATGGTCTCCTGCACTTCTCCCCATCCAGGTGATAGGAGTCACAGAGTTTCCCGAGAAAAAACCCTTACTTTTGCCTGGGTCTGCTGGCATTTTGTAGGCAGCACTGTGGTCAGGATTGTTGATTTAATTTCTACACAATCTCATAAAAATCGCATGAACACTGGCATCTTAAGCACAGAGGGCAAGCCTATCAGCAGTGATTTAACGGTAGAGGATTTAACTTTTCACCATTTTTATATAAACATAAAATTGTCACGTATAGACATGATATTATATTCTAGTTGCTTGCATATATTTAAAACCCAACAAATTTAAATACTTTTACAGTCCTAGATCTTTTTAATTCTCCTCTAACGAAAAGGCCACTTATATATCTCTGATAAGAATAGCTCATCAGATAGTCTCTAATGAGCCCATATTAAAATGGGGGACACAAAATAGAAGTATTTTTCTTGGTAGTAATATCTATCTAGAAATTTCTGAATGAAGACATCAGTGCCCAGCTTCTGTATCTTCCAACCAGTATTTTTGTGACTAATTCTTCTAACTTTAGAAAAGTGTCCCTTATCCCCATAGTGTAATATTCATTTTTGCTTAGTGTTCTTATAGGAATCTTAGTAGTGGATTTAATTCCTTACACTGTGCTTGTCATTTTAGCATCTCTGTACTTATTCACACATTTATAATGGCCTTAAGCGAATATTATTTTAGTCAATGGGTTAAATATAGTCCCAGTCTTATTGTACCTAGAAAACCAGAGCTGCTGCTGTGTTATTAATGCATTCTAATTAACGCTTTCATTCATAACTTATTATGGCCATGTATTGTAAATCAGCACTTGCAGCTGGGTGGAGTGGTAAAGTATATACTTAGGTATTAAGAATGCTTACAAATCTGCCCAAGTTCCATTTCAAAAGTGGAAAAATCAATCTTCAAAATCCAAATAATTTACTTCTTACTCAGACAAAGCTATTGTTTGAACAGAATCAAACTGGATTCCGATTTCCTGATGAACTCCTATTAACATCAGGGGTGTGATTGCAAAAACTGTGCAATAAATGAGAACTTTTACTTTCTGCAAAGCATAATCATAGGCAGAATAGCAAACTACCAAAAGAAAGAAATGCCGTGGTGTTATGTCATTGTAATTTTGAGAGACCTTTCTTTCTGTGTAGAAGTTGGTCCAAGGGATAAATAACGCCTTTTTCTCCCCTAAACAGGTGTTAAACATTAACAAAAGGAAGACAGCAATACAAACAGCTGAGCTGCTTTTAGCTCTTGAAACTATATTCAGGTGTTAAACAAATCCCTTAAAAAGTTCAAGATCTTGCTTATTTTATAGCCTAGACAAACATCTTATAAACAGACAACAAGATATTACGGAAAAACAACTAAATATTCACAACCTATGTAGTATTATCCTTTTCCTTGTCCCCAAACCTCTCAGGCAAGAAATTCCACAGCAACTTCTTTCACTTTCTAGTACTAACCTACATTTTGCTTTGGTACCCTAAGGTAGCAAAGGAACTGTACTTTGACCTGCCACTTGTAGTTGTGTCTATGCAGTTATGAATAAAGTAAGTCAGAGTGTCAGACCCTAATCAGAACTACAAAAAAAAGAGTAAACTCAAATAAAAATTATGCATAATTCTACTCTTAATTACATTAGGAAAAGTGAGAAACCAATCCTTCCTGCTTATTTCTTTTAAAATGCTACATCAAAGTAATTCATATGGCTTTTGAACTGTTCCTTACTTAATAGAGAAGTGCTAGATGATGGTGCATGATTGAACATTTAAAGGAAGAAAATACGCATAAGAAACCAAGGATCATGTATGGAAGTCTGTGAGAACTGGAAGTCCAAATCCTTTCTGTCTTCATCCCCTTTTTTACAAAGAATACCATAAAACTACAGCAGGACATATTTTGGCAATTCAAGCCCAAATCTGAAAGTTCCATAAGCTATTTTCCTTTGAAAGACCAAACCAACTCTTGGTACAGGTATATATGTGATATATATGACTTAATTATGCCACTGTATCATTTATACTGGCAGAGAGGAAGAATTACAGCTGTGTGTAAAATGTAGACAGAAATCTGAAGGTTATCATGTGTGATGTTTTACAGCTTTGAGCAAAGAAACATTTTGCTGTTTGCTACTATGATTCCTCTGCCTTTATTGCTAATCCTTAATTTACATGGCGATTGGAAACTTATAGGTTAAAATAATTATTTTTATTTTTGAAATGCATGTGGAAAAAAAGAGGATGAACACAGAAAGTGAAAGTGATGAAAGGACTCCGGCTCCCAACACAGGCCCTGGCCATGCTTCATTCCTACCCCAAGAGGTCTTCTGCATCATCCGAGAGCCTCAAAAAGTGACAATGCATAGGCCAAAATTTCAGTCATAAATCACTTCATGCTTACCGTTTGACACAGGCAGCACCTTTTAGCTGAAGAACAGGAGATACAAGGGATCATACTGGCTCAGTTGGTAAGAGTGTGGTGCTAATACCACACCATGTGTTTGATCCCTATATGGGCCATTCACTTAAGAGTTGGACTCGATGATCCTTGCGGGTCCCTTCCAACTCAGAATATTCTGTGATTTTGTGATAGGTAGAAAAATTCTCTAACCACCACAATGACTCAAAGTTAGCACTCATAACAAAGAAAAGCTCTTCATTAACCCATTTTTCAGGCAGGAGCTCACTTCTGTGAGATGCCCAGTGTACCCATTAATACGAAAGAAAGCCCTAAGCTCTGCTGAAGTAACTCTGAACCTCCTGAGAAGCCTTTGGCACTTCAAAGGGTCTGTTTCTGAATTCATAACATTCATTACATGAAGATCTGATAACCCCAAAGCCAGTGCTGACTGTTGATGAGAAGATGTTTCAAGGTGAGAGCCCAGCATGCACATCTAGTCTCACGCTAAAGTACAAATGGAAGACGTAGCTGTGCTACCCAAATTCCCAAATGAACCAGCAGTGCCCCTAGTAAGACCCTCAAACAGTGAGACAGAAATAGAAGCACAGATTCATGCTGAAATCTGTCAGAACTACACATAAGTTCATCGACGCAAGGGGAAGACAAAACTCCTAGAAACTTAAGAAAAGCCAGAGCCAATACATAAAAGTTTTTAAAGCTTATTTCAGACTACGGAACCTAAATATTTGCAGAGTTTCCCACAGTTTCACAAGGAATACTGCTAGTAGTTAGGGAATTTAAAATACTTGCCTAAACCGAGAACAGAAAGCTTTTAATGACAACCTCTAAAAATCTCTTGCACATAAATAAAGTATTTTCAATACACAGTGGACACAATTAAAACAACAAACATTTGACACTAGGCAGCCAGCCCCCCGCCATAGTTAGCCTGTGCTTCTGAGACTTACTCATGCTGAAAATACCACAATATATTTAAATACTGCATACAGCAGGAGTTCACTTTTTCAGGCACACTGCACATTTCCACAAGAGCACTTCTGATTTTGGAGGCACCGCTTTTAGATTTTAGTTCCTTGACTTCTGCGGTCTCTTCCACTGCAGTACAAAATTGTGCACACATGAGAGAGAGAAAGAGATCAGGCAAAAATATAGAACTTTAATAACACTGCATCTAGTAAACAGGCAATAGTAATCAGTAGATACTTTTTCCCTTTTCTTTTTTTTTTTTAATTCAAAATGTAGGTCCAGAGAAAGATATTTTGCTCATAACTTCTCGGATATCTTTTCTCCTATTTTAACCACTGTCTTTGTTTCTGCTCAGGCAGGAAGAAATGAGCATCCACATTGGCAGGTACGTGTTCACGCCCAGTACTGTTCTTTGGTCAGCTGTAAAAATAGGCTTTGATTAAGAATGGATGGTGTAGACCTCTTTTTCTTTAACTAAGTCTGCACGTGCCAACTAAGTTCACTATGGGCAGCCTCAGACCGACTGGCAATCAAGAAGTGAGAGTCCTACCTTGAACTTGAAAAATCTGTTTTCTCTAAAGCCATAAAGTGCAGCTGCCATCAGAAACAGACCCAATTGCTTTTCTTTTGCATTTTCCAGGGCAAGCAAATCTATTTCCCATTACAGCATGTACTTATAGTTTTATTCTATCTTATGACTTAGAGACTAAAATATTTCAGAACCACCAAGATCTTTCCACCCATAAAGGGGAAAAATGTAAAACTCAAAACAGATGTTTCATAATGTATTTAATTTATTTTGGCCACCCATAAAGCTGTGGCTTATGTCAGTGCCAACCAAGTTAAAAGCAACAGAGTTCTTCAGAAACACTATGCTACAAAATATACAATGACCAGGCATAGGGAAAACCTTTTTAATAAACTCCTATTTGTTATGCAAACTTCAACGTCAGAAAAGGAAAACGGGAATTACTGAAGATGCAAGTACTGGTTCTGCTGTACTTAAGCAGTTCCTGGGGGGATTTGCAAAGTTGTTACTGCTTTCTTACATTATTGTAGGCTAATGCAGAGCTTGGAAATTAGAAGATCAAAGTATACATTGAAAGTGAATGAGTTTGCTGAAACTAGAACTGGAGGTAACATCCTTAGAACAATACAATGTAAATAACAGATACTGTATATCACACAATTATTCCAGAAATACTTAACAGTTGAAGAAGTTCCAACAAACTAAAACTATCTTATCCAAACTTCGATAGATAGTACTAATCCCAGACCTGGACTAGTACAAACCTCTCACTTTTTTCTGCGTCTATGAATGGGAGCAAAGACATTTCAAAAGTTAAACCCATGAGACTCCTAACAATTGCTGAGGTACTTACTGATAAGGTATTTCATGGAAATTACAGTAAAAATAGTCATTGAAATTTCTCCTGTACCTTTTCTTATTTAAACTGAGAAATCATATCTCAACAACAGAAGAACTTCAGTACTATACTGCAGTACTACAGTACTGGGAGACAAAATGAGCAAAAAAGAATGGTTGGTATCAAAACATTTCTGTATTGACAATTTACTGTATAGAACGCAGGCAACATAAAACAGATATAATTTACTAACCTTCAAAAAATACTATAGGAAAGCATAAGGAAAAGATAATATATGCATTTTAGGAAGACAGAATGGCACTAACATTTTAACTTGTGTTTTTTGGCTTGTTATTCACAGATTCAAAGAATTCCTCCTCAGAAGTAGATCAGGATTGCAAAAGTTAATTAGAAAGTAATAAAATGTGAAAGCTTAGCAATTTAGTGCAGCAATCAGCAGTATAGACTTTGAGCATATACACAGGAGCAGGTTCTTATAATGTGAACTTTTAATGCAAAATACTTTTTTAATCAAATGGGAAAAAATATTTTGATCTAATAAATAAATATGAAGTTCAGTATTAGCAAACCAAGTGCAAATACAGACAACTCACTTTAATTCAGAGGCACCTTTAAAGCAGTTTGAAAGCAAAATGTCCTTTACAATTATTTTTCCAGGTAAAACTGTTCTAACTATGATTATCCATCATTTGCCAGTGTTTTCCTTCCCAGACAGACACAGTCATTTGAACTTGAAAAAGCCAGAATGCCAGAAGTACCTCCCCAATATGTTGGCTAAGGACTGTAATTCATTTAAATTATGCAACTGGATTCCCACAGCTGGCCCACAGCTTGGCTGAGAGCTCATTCAGTGCCAGTGAACCTGTCTGCTAATATTGTCCTACTTGCAGAGAAGGTAATATATCCATCAACTTATATTAAAGTTCTGACACTAATTAACAGAGCAAGCAAAGGTTGACATAAGTGACAAATGCTGGTTAATAGTTACTGTGAGACCGATGTAGCCAGCTGGCATTTTTCTGTAGCATTTTGCAGTAATAACCCTTTGTTTACTTCTTAGAACATTGCTTATAATTTGTTTCTGTGCATTTAGATTCAAGTTAGAAACAAATCGGCACAAAAAAATGACCCAGATAACAGCAGCAGGACCCCCCATTTTCAGACAGGTAATCAACAAGAAAGCATGCAAGCAGCATCCCTGGGAGGATGCATGGGGGACTCGAGTATAGGAATTCTTATCCTATATAAAGCTATGTAGCCTTGGACAAACAGCCTTTGGCATCTTGTTTCTGGCCTACCTGGACAGTAGCAAAACATGTTTATCAGATCATACAAGCCCAGAACCTGAACTGCAAGCAGTTAAAAACTGAAGGTCATTAAACTGTAAAATCCAAACATGCTTCTATGCTTTAGCCACCCAGAGAACGATAAAACAAAGCCTCTACAACCACCTGTAATAATATGCCTGTTCAGCCAGAAATTCCAAAGTACTCAGCAACACAAGGTAGACATTTTCTGCAGCTGGTTTTACATGTACATTCCTGCCAAATTGTTGTCTCGTCCCCTCTTACCTTCACATTAGTCCGGAGTGCACAGTAACATGCAAAAAACATTGCAGTAAACAAGGAGCATATGGACCAGAATTCAGCGTCTCTGCTCTGCACAAACGGTACACACACGATCCCGAGCATGTGCTACTAAGGAGCATCCGTTCCCTCTGTCAGTTTGAAAATGCATTGATCTCTGTTTTTCTGACTACAAAAAGACATGTCTTGAAGGCACTGAGTGAAAGCTACATATTTCTTCAGCGACTATTTATAGAAATATGCCCAGTAATTTCAATTAGCAGAGAATTCAGCATCTGAAACTTGGAACTCAGTTGCTTTTCCTTCCAGCATTTTAAATTCAGGGGGGAAAAAGGAGGGGGAACTCACCCAGAGGGGAAAGGTGAGGAATTAAAACGTAAGCAGCCAGTTACTTATATTTCCCCCTGGCTTTGATGTTTTCCTATTCAATATTTTACAAACGTTATACACAGAAAAATGAGGAAAGGTTTCTCTTCCAAGTCTCAAATTTACTGTAGATTCTGCACTGCTTCTGTCTGCTCTTGTTAAAGATGCAGCAACCCTTTTAACAAAGACAACGTCATCAATCATGACAGATTCAACATGTTCTACTTACAAATACAGTCTCTGATTAAGGACAATGGCTGGCTGGCTTATTAGCGTTTCCTCAAATGCAAGTTCAGTCCCCTGTGCTAATCTATTTTTAAATAAAAAGTCCCACCTACTCCTTCACTCTCATTTAATAAAAATGCAGTGGACTAGATCTAAAGATCGTGAATTGCATTGTGCTCCCAGCTCAGGCACTGGACACTGCTTTCAAACTGTTCTCTTGCTTGCTGGGATTAGAAACACAGAGGAAAATTAAAATGAAAGCAGAAAAATC
This sequence comes from Oxyruncus cristatus, assembly GCA_013399855.1. Taxonomy (NCBI): domain Eukaryota; kingdom Metazoa; phylum Chordata; class Aves; order Passeriformes; family Cotingidae; genus Oxyruncus; species Oxyruncus cristatus. The sequence goes on from VXAY01004090.1 coordinate 248,092, forward strand.
CTGGAAGAAATCTGTGCCTTCATGTTTGTAACTATATATTCTGAATTCGAAATGCTCAAATATCTTCCAGAAGGAAGGAACTCGGAACCTAGCCAGAAGGCAAAGCTTTTATTCACAAGCACAAAAATAAAATCAAACCACTTCTCTCACTCCTGTCAACCGCTGGGATGCTGCGAATTAACTGATTGTTTACTAGGCTGCAGGGATGCAAAGTCAAAGACCCAACTCTTTGTTTAGAGCACCGGAAACCACTGATATTAGTACTGAACTATGAAGCAATCTTCAGGAATAAAACCAGAAAAGAGTCTCTTTTTTTTTTTCTTTTTTTTTTTTTTCCACTGCAGCAGATACTGTGGGAGGCAAAGAGTGGAAGAGGCTTTACTACCTCCTTCTCTATCAGCACAGAGCAATTTGTGTAGGATAAGCACAACTTAACAGAAATATCCGCAGTGACTTTTAAGATTTCTTTAAATGCTTTACGTAAACCCCCTTGGAAATCTGCAGAAACAATGAAGTCCTATCCAAGTCAGTGGGTATCTTTCTGTGGGCAGTGGGGTGAAGAAGCTTAAACAGAAGGGCGTGCATTTAAAGATGAATAAGGGGGAGGGGAAAAGACAGCACGGTTTTTTCCAACATCCTCCTAAAGACAAGCTCTCAAAAACTGTCGTCAACTCTAAGAGAACAGTTATTTTTAGCCTGTCATTGTTTGTGCCTTTTTTTAGGAACGAAAAAGGCAGTCGTGTTGAAAGCTAGATATTGCTCTACAACGTAGCTTAAGACAGTTACTTAATTTGATCCCCAGCTCCATCTGTCATACAAATTAAGTAATTAGTAATCACAACCTTCTTTGGCACAAAAAAATAACTTCCACAACTAAAAAGATGAACCCTGTTTTTAAATCTAATTCTGCCACTTTTGTTAGTAATGAAATGGGGGTCTAGATGCCATCATTCATAAAGCTGGAATATCCCAAACTTACAATGGTTCAGACTTCAGCTGCAGCAACATCCATCATATAAGCTAAAACATAGTAACGTGTTGCTCAGCAAGAGTATGGAGAATTAATTGATGCATTTTTCTGTCATTCTTCAAGTGAATAGAGAGTGAAAGGACTCATGGTTTATTTTGCAGTACAGTACATTAACAATTAAAATTAAGTGTCTTAGTCATTGAAAAAATATCACAGATCTTGGGGAGTTCTGATCCACCAGAGAAATGCAAATCAAAAAGCAAAGATGAAAAGATGCACAGTCCTGAAAAGTGAGGCAAGGCTCAGGAAAGCATGTAGTTGCATATAAGAATCAAATTCAAGCTTCCTTTCTGCCAAAGGAATTGCACAAGGTTTCAGTCACAAAAGTCTTTGAAACAACATTCTTCTTCCCAATCATAAAAAAGTTAGTGGTTTTGGTTTTAGGCAAACTAACTCAACATGGGGAAAATCCCACTAAAAGACATCAGGGCTGTGTAACGATACAATTCCTGAACGACCTGGATGAAATACTTCAGACTTACTTAGGAAAACAAGAAGTAACACGGTCCCAAAGTCTTCACTCAGAAGAAACTCATGGCTCCTGAGCATCTAGGAGAAAAAGCTACCTAGGAAATTACAGACTGACCCTCATAATATATGAAGTATTCATAATACTGGAAGTATTATGAACCCTCACTGCAATAATGAACCCTCACTGTAAGTATTATGACAAAGAGAAAAGAAAGAAAAAAAATGAAGAGATACCCCCATCCATGTGGCAGTTGCCTCCTATAATAACTGTGGGGAATACGAAAATTTGCTGGAAAATTGAGACCTCTGCACCAGCCAGCAAGGTATTACTTTGCTAGCAGACCGACCTAACACATTTATCGGGGCTACTTCAGGTAATCTACACAAGCAGATCCCTGCAGGGCTTTTTCACCTCTGCCAAGGCATTTCTTATTGCAGCAACCTAATTGTTAAAGGTAGCATTCTCATAAAGGGCATACTATATTTTTATGATGACTAACAGCTACTCAAAAGCATCACATTTACAGTCAAAGACTTGTAATATTTACAGTCAAAGACACAGAGTTGATAAGAATGAGGGGGGAAAAACCTTGTGCGAGTCTGCCAGACATGCCAAAAACCGCAGAACATTTGAAGTGCTAAGGGCCTCTTTGAACTGGAGACCATAAGGAAAAATCCCAGAGATGAAAGAAGTTACTCCATAAAAAAAAATAAAATAAAATAAAAAAAAATAGGTTAAACACAAAACCAGTAGAGAGACAGTAGTCCAAAGCAGCTGTACTACAGACCCTCTTTAAAAACTTATAACCTGAATATTCTTAGATGACAGAAACTGGAGCCACTACCTTAAGCTGTGAAATTTCATTGTTACTTTGTGCTCTTGTGCCTTCTGAAGGGCAAAAGGGAACACTTGGAAGGAAATCCTGGTTGTCTGCAGAGGTTCAAAGAGAGCAGAGGGAACATGCTACCCTGGAAGACTTTGATTTCATGAGGGCCCAAGGCCAGTCGGCTTCAGAGGAGCAAGAAAAGGACAGCCCTTTGCAGCATATGCCCAGAAGAAGAGCAACAGTACCTCATAGCATAATAGTAGTAATAGGAGTAGTACTAGTAGTAAAAATGCCCTATTGCCATTGTATCCTGAAGCCGTGGTTGAGACTGCCACTATGCCATGTCACTATCCAAGTATAAAGTAGACAGTATCACAGAATCACAGAATGGTTTGGGTTGGAAGGGATCTTAAACATCATCTAGTTCCAACTCCTGTACCAGGGTAGGGATTCCACCCACTAGACCAGGTTGCCCAGAACCCCATCTGACCTGTCCATGAACACTGCAAGGGATGGGGCAACCACCACTTCTCTGGGGGGAACAACAAAACCATACTACAGAATAATATTTTCATCCTCAGTTGTCTAAGTATTTCTGAGTTTTTCAGTCTTTTGTTTGTTTGTTTTCCGAGGCATGATGGTGGTATTTTAAAGGAGAGTAACAAGAAAAGCAATAGACTAAAAATGCAGTAGTGAAACCAACACCCTTCTATGTTTGCTCTATGACAGTGCAATGTGCCCCACTTTATTCAAGCAGTACACTGGTGATAAATATGATAAGCTGGTCTTAAAAAGACTCGCTGCAATGAGACAGATTTTGTGATCACCCTCTGATGATCCCAAAGAAAGCAAAGATTAGGTAGAAAAAAACAGAAAATAGAGGGGGAAAGGTTTGAAGAAGAGGGTGCATTGCTTTCTCAGAGATGGAGGTAGAAATGACTGTCCTGTCCTCCAAAAGAGAGGAGAGCAGGTGTCTGCAGGAAGTGGGGCATAATGGTGGAGGTTTGCAAAGCTATCTGTAGGGTCCGGCTATGCAACGTTTATTAGTATCAACACCGACAATCCACGCTACTGACTTTCAGTAGCCAGGGGTGTAATTCTCCCTCTTTTCCCAGTGATGCTGGAGGTACTGGCTTGTGCAATCATGGCACTATGGCTACAGTCATGCTCCATCACTCCCTGTCTTTGCACACTGCAGTGATATAGTCTATATAGCACACTAGACCTACCTTGCCTAAATGACTATGTTTTCAGCACAGGAGTTCTAAACTGGAATGATTTTACTCTTTTCCCCATTTCTAAGACTTTAAACTGTAATGAAAAATATTATTTTCCAGAGCTACAAGAAATTCACTGAAGATATCCACATTCCACGGTGGGATTTTGAAGGAAGCGCTGGTATGAACTGCAGGTCTGGGGTGCTGAAGACTACAGTTTCTAGATGGCAAATGTTGACTACAAAGAGTGGATTGAATCTATGGGGTATCTGGAAACAACTGCAGAAAGAAGAATGTGGAACAAAGCCACAACTGGGAAGAAGGCTTTCTTAGGCTGTCCACTACAGCAAACCCTAGTAAATCATAATTGACAAAGGAACTACATCAGCAGCTTGAGCTCAGAAAACCTTAAAATTTTCAGAAAAAGGCTGAATAGATTATTTACAAACTCTCATCTCCAGTATTGTAAACAGCTCTCTGGTATCCTGGCATTCTGATGCATAAACTGCTGTGTCAAATATTCTTCCTCGATTCCAGGCCAGTAAACACCAAAGACCTTGCCCTGGGCTGATTCAACTTAAGCCACAGTTTTTCTGAAAACTTTCTGTTCCATTTTTCCTCCACAATCTTGTTAATACATTTGTCTGATTTCTGAGTATTTAACACTTTTCCTCCTAAAGTCCCAGCTCTCTGCTTACTGTCCTATGTGGTTGCACTGAGGAAGGTTTTGATCAGATATATAACAAAAACACGTAATTTACTTAGAAAATATTTCCTTCTCAATATTAAAATTTATACATATTTTATAAACCAGGCTTTGAAGATAGTATTTTAAAAGAGACATAAAACCATTTATAATAAGCAATTTTAAAACATAAATAAATAAAGGCCAAATGATAAATAAAAAATTAGTGAACAATAGCCTAATCCTGTGAGTTTTCTCTATGACTGTGAATTTCTCAGGAAAGGCTTCCTCATTGTTCATGATGACCCTAAAACAAAATACTGCAAAACAAGGAACAGAGGCACAGAAAAAAGGAATTGGATTAAGCTTCACCTTGAGTTACTCAAAACCTCATGTTATCTCTCCTGTACCTGTAACCCATGGATCAAGTTTATTTTAGACCTCATCCTATCCAACTGATGGAGAAGACACAATCCCTTTAATGCCTCAGTAGAGAGACCCAGGGTGCAAAGACTTTTTTGGCTCTGAAGATCCACAGTTAAATTTCCTGGATTTCCCTCAAATTGATTACTAACAGGTCTCCACAATGTGGGTTTCATTTTGTGACTACGAGAGGACAGCTGCCATTCTTCTCACAATAACTCCTTCAAAAGGTATTTCCATTCACAGTCATATTAAAGGCCATGGCAACCTGAAACCCCAGCAGATTATCTAGGCTGCTTTTCTTGGTGAGGGAAGATTAAGCATATACAGGCTGTTCTCGAAAAATGGTTGTCTAACCTGTTCTTCAAAGTCTCTCATGAAGGGAATACAGTCTTTGCTTTAGGTGGTCATTTATTTTTAATATGGAAATCATAGAATCATAAAATGGTTAAGTTGGAAAAGACCTTTAAGGTCATCGAGTCCATCAATGTAGCACCACCACCATGTCCACCACTAAACCATGTTTTTAAATGCCATATCCACATGTTTTTTGAACACTTTCAGGGATGGTGATTCCACCACTTCCCTGGACAGCATGTTCCAATGCTTAACAACCCAACCCTTTCAGTGAAGAAATTTTTCCTTATATACAATCTAAACCTCCCACAGTGCAACTTGAGGCCATTTCCTTTGGTCCTGTCACTTGTCTGCAACCTCCTTTCAGGCAGTTGTAGAGATCAGTAAGGTCCCTTCTCAGCCTCCTTTTCTCCAGACTAAATACCCCCAGCTCAACACAAGTTAAAAAGCTTAAATGATTAGGAAACTGTGCTTGTTTTACCCACAAAAAAACTAATTTACCACAATTGTTTGAAAAACTTGGGGAAAAATGAAACTGGGGGAAATTGATGTCTATCTTTTCATGATTGCCATCACTCCCCAATTATGAATTAGGATTTTACTTTTATAATTTATGAACTATAATTTATGAACTAAGCTAATTCATTTAAGCATAAAATCCACATTTCCATGGTAACAGCATGAATGAAGAAGGAATGAACTTCCAAAGTTCAATTGCATTTATTACAGTAGTTAAAAATAAAACTTCAGCAATTTTCACTGAAGAAATTGCTGTAGTCTTTTTGTATGAAAAAAAATAATTGAAATTAAATCTCTCACTGTAAATTTGTATAAGAACAACTGGATTTTGTATTGTATGTAACGAAGAGCCATGTGTGTCAAAATATCTAAGATTTTATTTTTTGTACTGTAATTTTAGTTGAGGAAACTATTTAAAGGGAACTATTGTTAGATTGAGAAATATGATATGAAATTGTGTAGCAGAGGAAGTAACTTATGCTTCCATGAAAACACGTGTAGCGGGGGTTTTTTTATGCAGCCAATATTTTCATGAAACAAAAAAATTGTTAGAATTTACAAAAGAGAGTACATTAATGGATATTCATTGGCCATGCATTCCTCTTCATTACACTGACAACAGTTATTAGCTTAATATATTAACAAACCCCAACGTGAAATCTGACAGTGAGATAAACACCTTGTTTCAAAAATGTTTAAATTTAGCCAGTTCTTGAAAAGTTATTTTAAACCTGCGGTGTTTGAAAGCAAAGAATAAATAATGAGAGAAACTATTTACAAGGCATTTAGTGTATTTTCTATGTTTTACTGATTTTAAAAGAAGAATCAAGAAGTTTCTAGAAGCCTTATGAGTCAATAGCAAATTATTAGGTTCAGTAAATAATAGACAGGCAATCTAATTATTCCAATAATGTACTAAATGTAATGATCTTTTTCTTTAAAAAAATAAAAATATATTAAAAATAAGTATATTATCAAAATGAAGGAGGATGAAAACCTCTTAGTGGAGAGAATTCTCTTTGAAATACAGACAAATAAAGCAGGATAATGAACCTCTACAGGTGTAAATACATGATCCCCTTATAATCAGAGCTTTTACAAATAATTTGCCAATTTGCCTATAGAATCTAAGAAAAGGGTGCATAAATCAGGCATTTTTTATAGCTATACACATAATGCTACAAAAATTCTTGTCAGCAACCTACCTCTGTCAAAACTGGTGATGCATGTTATACCCTTGTCTCCTCTGGGACCTGTGACCCCAAACATTTGAAGACACCTAGCCAGTACTTTTTTGTCTAGTACTATTCAAATCATAAAAATAATACCCAGACAAAGATATTAAAAACATCCTGGCAGCAAAAAGGAGAGTTATGGATTTGATGGATAGGCTATTTGATGCATAAGGAATACGCTGATGTCCACATACAAAGAGTTGCAGTCAACGGCTCAAAGTCCAACTCAAGATCATTGTCAAGTAAAACTCCACAGGTGTTGATACTGGGACTAGTACTGTTCAGTATCTTTCATAATGGCCTACACAGTGTGATTATGAATTTATGAAACATGATACCAAGCTGAGCGGTACAACTGTTATGCTAGAGGGAGAAGATGCCGTAAAAAAGGACTTTTCAGGAGTCATCCAATGGAAATCACATGAAGCTCAACAAGGCCAAGAGCAAGGGTAATTACCAGTATAAGGGAATAAGAGATTGAAAGCCCTGTGGAGAAGAACTTGCGAACACCAGTGGATAAAAAAATATGAGCTAGTAATGTGCACCTGCAGCCCAGAAAGCCAACCATATCCCGGGCTGCACCAGAAGAAGCATGACCAGTAAGCAGGTCAAGGGAGGTGATTTTGTCCCCCTCTAAACTGCTCTCTAGAGACCCCAGCTAGAGTACTGCATCCAGCTCTGGGGCCCCAACATTAGAAGTATGAGGACCTGACGAAGCAGGTCCAGAGGAGGCCATGAAGATGCTCAGAGGACTGGTGCACATCTCCTATGAAGACCAGCTGAGAGAGTCAGGGTTGTTCGGCCTGGAGAAGACAAAGCTCTAGGAAGACCTTATTGCAGCTTCTCAGTACTTAAATGGGGTCTATAAGAAAGGTGTAGAAGGACTTTTTACCAAGACCTGCAGTGACAGGACAGTTTTAAACTGAAAAAGTGTAGGTTTAGATTGGACATAAGGAAGAAATCTTTTATGATGAGGGTAGTGAGACACTGGAACAGGTTGCTCAGAGAAACTGTGGATGTCCCATCCCTGGCAGTGTTCAAGGCCAGACTGGATGGGGTCTTGAGCAACCTGGTCTAGTGGAAGGTGCCCCTGCTCGTGGCAGGGGTGTTCGAAACTGATGATCTTTAAGATCCCTTCCAACCCAAGCCATTCTATGATTCTATGACTGCCCTTCCATTGGTACTACTAGGTCTATTCCTTATTTTTTAAACACAGGTTAATTATAGCCAATTCTCAGGGTGTATGTCTTTCTCAGAAACAACACTTTTACCTGTGTCTTTCACTTATCCTTTCTGCATATCATCCTGACACCTCTTTGATGGCTGTTAATTGCATTGCCCTGTTGAAGTGGGGCATCCAGGAACACAACTGACTTGAAAAAAAGCTTTCATCCTTCATGGCCTTCTGTCATTTACAAACTGATATCACTCCACTATTGCTGATGTCTTACAGCAGGTGTGATGCTCTTTTACTTGTCTCCACTAAGAATTCAGAATGAGTTTTAAAACTTAGGCACCACTAAAACAGGAAAATGTATACACGTATATAGGTGGGGTAACTATGTACATAAGAATCAACTTTTTGGAACCATTAAGCTGTTAATTTCCATTCATAATACCATAATGAGAAGAGCACTGCTGTTTGTTCTCATCCCCCTTTCTGTTCCATCCCTCTACGCCACCTACACATCTGTTGAAATATTATTTCTAAATTGCTAAAACAAGGTGAACGATATCTTCTTTCAAACAGGGTTCCTAAAACAAAAGTACTCATGAGCAACAAGTCGAAAAATCCACATTCTCTAAATCATGCCCAACTAATCAGGCAACATGCTTTTGAATCCACCACTGCTTTTGACAATTTCATGTGGTGTTCCTGAAAACTGCTGCTGAAAAGACCAATCCCAGCAGTTAAACCTCATCTCCTTAGTGGCTGTAATTAATGGCATCATGATAAAGAAGAGGGATTTTTTTATTATTTATTTTTGACTGTGTAGTGATGCCCAACATGTACCAACTGAACAACTATTGTCATGTTTTGCTGTTCTAGGTTCAAGGAAATACCTCAAATGTTATGTTAAAGCAAGATTACTTCTTTTTGTAAACCTGACTCTTTTCAGTTACTTCAGCTGAGGAGAATTTGGCACACAAAATCAATTTGAAAATGTCCTTAAGAGCTTTTTCAATTTAACCCACTGAGATTTTTCTGAACAAAAAAAAGCTGACTATATGAAAAATAAAATATTGAATATGGAAATTTAATAGTACTTTAATATTTTAAAGCAAATGTATATGACAGCACCGAAACAGAGGATTTTGATATAATCAAAATTAGTCTAGAACGTCCAAATTCATTACTTCAACATTTTATCACTGAAAATTTTATCACAACCCAAAAATTATTTTCAACAATTTACATCAGAATAGAAACTTTTTGCACTGACAGTAATCTATTATTTCAGCATTATTAACAGCAGTTAAAGAACCCTTTTTTACTGATACTATTTAAGGAGTTCTATTATTTCAAGTAGTTAAGGTTTCCTTTTAAAACACCATGCCTTGCACATTTCTTCCATGAATGTCCCCTTCTCACTTCAATACTCCCTTGAGTCACACGCAGTGGAGATCAGATAAATTCAGAGAATGTCTTCAGTTGAAATATCTTATAAAATGTAAATTACTGCTATAATCTGATGATATTTTATAAGCAAACTGACTTTAGCACTGTAACTATTTTAAAAAGCTAAAAATCTCGGGCAATCTTGCTGGCTATGGGGCTGTCTATAAACATTTTATTATTATTTCTATATGCAGTGTAGTACACAGGGTCAATATCTCTTTTGCATGGAGGACAAGACTAAATGAGACATGCATTCTGACAGCAGAATATCAATTGACTAGAGCCATATTTATCCAAGAGGAATATTTTCTGTTCTCTTAATACTTTATTTAAGTAGTTATAGAAATAGCAGTCCCCTTGACCCAACGAAGTTATAGCATGCCCCATTTCACATATTAACTGAAAATAAAATCAAATCTCTTAGGAAAACAAAGCCAGAGTCTACTGTCAATCATAATACAAGTAACCTTTTAATTCCAACAGGGTCATAAATATTTACAGTCCTATGAAATATGAGATTCTGGCCCAGACAATAAATAAAATCAGAGTAAAGTATGATACATTTGAATTAAAATCTATGTCTAGTAAAGCCAATTCTAGTACAATCCATCTTATTAATTTCAAAGAATTTCATATTTTTTAAGGTCTAAAATAAATGTAAATGCACACGCTATAATACCGAGTTTGTATGTAAACTTCAGTTACAAAGAGCAAGTCCTCCCTGTTATTCTTTTGCCAGATTATCAGCACTTCTACAGCTATTCTACAAAAGTAGAGTAATACAGTTTGAAAGCATCTTTTTCTATCCCCTGCTCATCACCACACTACAAGTGGAATCCACTATTGAAATATTCTGTAAGAGATGTTTGTGAATATTTGTCCAGTCACAATGACTGGGACATTGGATACAGTGTAAGGGCATCATGCAGGTATCAAATAGTATTCTGAACACGAGGATACTGTCACCTGAACAACTTCAAACATGAGCAGTTATTGGGTAACTTTAATCCAAATTTGTTTTCCTGATTTGGTTCCTACATGGAGTTTAGTCCTATAAACACTGCAAGAATGATAGAAAGTATATAAGCTAGTAGGGATTGCTGAGAAGGTCAGGGAGTCCTGAGAGAGATGATGGAAACATTGCATGAATCTTCAGTGAAGGTACCTTTGAAGGGCAAGTGGGCAAGAGATATTTCAGCTTTTATTTATCAGTCAGAACAAAGGAAAGGCCACTAGGAGTTGTTAGTGATTCAGTAAGACAAGTCAAACTGGACTATAAGAAGATTCTCCCAAGGGATGAGATTGGGAGGATCTGCTGTAAGAGGTGATTCATCTAGAAAACAGAAAAATGCAATTGGGTCAGTCTTTTGTGAGCTGGAGAGATGCAGTACAGCTATTGATTTTTTAAAAATCTTAGTCTGAAGAGAAAGAAATAAGTGAAATAAATAAAATAAACATACACAATAGGAAGGGCTTTTTTCCATCCTCCACCAAACCAACACAGGAATGTAGCTCATCTCCCCACCTTTGATGACTCCTGGTCCTTCACAAAACCTGTGATGTAATAAGGTAATGAGAATTAAATGCAATGGTTGGCAGAGAGTGTGTTTATGTGCATGAAAAATTTTAGCTTTGAAATTATAAGAATGTATTTCTCTAAATACTCATCAGAAATCTGCTTATTAATGGATGCTGCTGCTGTATATTATGTTCTTGAAAAACCAGCCAAACCACAAAACACACATCTGATAATTTCAGTGAAGTCCTGGCCAGTAAATCAGGCTAGATGATAGCTAAGGTCTTCTGGACCAGATGCAGATGTATCTGCTAATTCACAACAATCTGGAAAAACTCTCTACTTCTCAGTTGTTACTGCCTGTAAGAAAGCTCTCATTTTAAACTGCTGCTTTGCATTGCTCTCTGCTTCTTCCCCTATATTTTCTATAAACAGTGGCATTTCATGCCAGTTAATGAGACAGATTTTTGAAAGAGATGTAGAAATTCCAAAGCTATAGCTGAAGTTGTTAAAATTCATAATAAAGCTATGTAATGCTCAAAGATGTTGTCCACCTGCTAGAATTAAAACTTTTAAATGTATCTCAGTAATTCTTACACATTGACTTTCTCTGTCATCTGACAGCCCTCTGCACGGAAGTAGTCAGTTGAATATTTTAGAATCAACACCACAGTACTTCAGTGAAAGGATTATAATTAATTTTTCACAACCGCATAATTTCAGGGCATTGTGAAATACAACTTCAGTGGATTTCTCTAAGCAGCAGCGTCCCAAAGTCATATTGAACAGTTGCGTCTATGGCAACATGTTCCTATTATCATAGACCTCATATTTCTACCATCCTCTCTGAATTTTTTTTAGATAATTAACACAGAATTCAGTGCCAATTGTTAAAATCAGAATGAAAATAGAAGTTCATGCATAAAGCATCTTCTGCCTACATATTGCCCTACACAACTTGAACAGATAAAACGTTTTTTGTTTAAATAGAACTGGGAAACATTTGAGACCAAAAGAGATCACAATTTACTTTTCATTTCCTGGCTTCTGCTACTACATGAAAGATCCGTTTATTCATTATTACATTACTACATAGCAAATAGTGTAAATTAGAGTGTTCTTCTATACTAGAAGGCTGGTGGCAGTCAGAGCCTGGATTGAGAGCCAGGACTCTCAGGATCTCTCTTTCAGTTTACCAGGTGCGGTAAACAGATCTGCCCCTCAGTTTATTCATCTGCAAACTGGTATTGTGGTATCATTCTCAGCAATCACTCTCAAAATGTCAGTGTCTTTATTACAATTCCCAGTCCTAGTTCCTCTGCAACTGCATACTACCTTTCAGTAAGGACACGCTTTGGTGTGCAAAGCTCTGAATGACAAATAACAGTAACACTGTTTAATATTTTCAAGTCACTTATAGAGATTGATTTGAAATATTTGATTTCCTTAATCTGAGAAAACACAACTCCATGCTCATTGAATCTTTGTGCTCTACAATCCACACCATGCAGCTTTGTGCTCTATCACCTAGAGTATTTCCCAAAGTATTCTTCCCTATGTGAATGCATTTATTTGTACCTATTTGTACTTTTGCAGCACAACTGACTTCAAGAATGGAATATGATCTTTTTTCACAACCCTCCCAGAACATGTTGAAGACATCTCTGGGTTGGCACCTCGTATTTCTAGGGGGAAAAAAAAAAAAAACACGATCAAGCTTCTAATGCTTCTATATTCTTAGTCAAATACCAAAATCAATGAGATGTCATTTATGAATATTTTTCTGGACTTCTCTCTAGATTACACCATCGACATTCTCATGCCTCTGCTAAAATAACCTGTAAATTATTGTGTTAATGTTTTCCTGGTATGGGTTTTACATTCCACTGAGCCATAGTCATCAAAGGTAGCTATGCAGCACCCAAAGAATTAAGCCTGCAATGCTGTCTTCAGCTTGTCTATAAGGAGAATCTTTCACTGCCATACTCTTTCTTTTGTTACTATATTATCTTACATATAGTATTTTACTATATCATTTTCAGCTACGCTACAGTCCCCACAGAAAACAAGTTCAAGGTGAAAGGCATGAAGAGAGGAAGGGAATTTATGCCCTCCAGCCAAATTTTCCAAAGAAGCCTCTGACAGTTTTTTGCCTGATGCATAATTCAGAGCTATGTAGGTAACATGTCAGAAGGTTCAGCTGCAGAATTAGGACACAGAAGGAAACCAGTAAAGTAATATACTTTAATTCCATGATAAAGAGCAACTGCATAAGAAAAATCTTAGAGGGGCAGCAGTTGCTTGCTGCCCTTTGCAGGTCACAAGTTTACTGGTTTGGGCAACAGTCTGTGGCTCCCGAGACTTGGTTTAACCCCCTGCTTTGCCATAGGCACACTAGTGTGATAAAGAGCAAGATGTTTGACATACAAGATCTCAGGGTCTTATATATGAAGATTAGGTCATGAGCATGACTAAGTTTTTGAACATTGTAGGATTACCAGATTCTACCAAAACAACCACAATTAAAGCAATGTTAAATCAAGTCCACTTAATCCCACCTAATTTGGGACATCACCTGACACCTAAAACCCATCTAAAGCCTCAAAGAGCCACCCAGTCTGATAGTTCTGCAGGTTCTCTGAAGCTTTAAATGTCTAAATTAATTTATTTCTCCAGATTTAGTCTGGAAGTTGTCATCATCTTTAAATTAACAAATAATCAAAGCATGTACTCATAAATTGGTAATTAAGTCCAACCTAAAACCCTCTTGAAGCTCATCTTTAGAGAGATAGACACTTAAACCCTGACTAAATCGTTCCTTGACCTCTGTCTAATTATCTCCAAGAAGTATAAAACCTAGATGAGGTCAACACCACCATTACATCATAACAGTGGTGCAGCGCCAAAAATGCCATCTCTACACCTGAGATCCCCGTGTTTGGATCATTCACTTGGGATCACTTGGATCACTCACCACACCATCTTCAGAGAAGGGCCATATGGCAAGATGTGGAGTGGACAGATTTTTGTCATGGTTCTCCATTACTCACAGAGGAAAAGAAATTTAGTTATGATAGGCAGACTTGTCATCCTCTCTCCTCTCAAGCAGATGCCAAAAACTTTACTTTGGGAGAGTGCCCAAGTTAAGCACTGGAATTAGGTTGAATGAACTGATGTAACCATGCTAGGAAATATTTATTGACAGGGCACAAGTCACACACAACTGGATTACTAAGTCCACAGACTGCAATCCAAAAATGTTTTCAGTTAATAAAACAAAAAAATCAATAAATTAAGTCTTCTTCATAGAAATTAGACCAACCTATTTCACATATAATGCCATCTTTTTGGTGTAAGAATTCGAAGGGGAAAAAACCTCTTTAAGTGTGCAGGGAAGGTTAATCAAAACTGTATCCCATCTTTACACATGCTCTCTGAAAATGTGATTCATCCTCTTGCTTTCCTCACATATAGCTACAAAAAAATGGATAAAGGATAGAAGGAACTCCTCTCCATGAGTAAATAAAAATCTCAGTCACCTCTTAATATTCAGTCCATAGCCTAAAACAGCCTAACCTTCAGAGGAAACAGACAAGATTTATAGATAAAGAAAATGGAAAGGCCAGAAAAGAAATAATACGTGTATGGGAAGCCCTCAAAACTGATAACCAACCCTGTGATGAACTGCCAGAGTGCAGAGCTCAGCAGCTGGCTAACAGAGCGGACAGCCATGAGGAATGTAATGGGCACTCCTGCACCAGGCTTCTCTAGAAGGATGTTAAACATTAAATTAAAACCTAAGCATTGACCAGAGACCATATACAAGGAGAGCCATTTGGGAGCATTTTCAGCTCATTCTCTCTGCAAAAGCCATGACAATAAAGACTTTCCATGAATCAGAAAAGGCTGAAACAGTCACCATGATAGTTGAGGAACCCAGTGGCTGCTGGGTGAAAAAAGTCATTTTCAAAAAGGAAATTAAAACTTGTCTTCTCCAATAGCTGTAGGCATCTCTTATCTCCTGGAAGCCAGAAATGTTCAAATCCTTTAGTAAAACCACATCCCAGACATCCAACTGAATGTCTGGGGTCTGGTCTTCATGTAGATGCTACCACCCACCTGGGGTCTATACTAATTCAGGATATGTGCATATCTTTCCAATGTTAGTTGACTTTGTACCTTGCCCATCTTTTTATTGAATGTCAAAAGCAGGAAAAGCATCATCATTCATCTTAGTGCTGAATAATCCTTCATGTAATCTTCTTTGCTGGAACTGGGAGTTTTTAAGGATAATATGCACATTGTCTGAAATTAATGTATGCATAGCACTTTTTCAATGCCGTTTAACAGTATTACTCAGGCTCATGCCAGCTAAATATGTTTCAGTAGATATCAGACCAGATTTCTGCAATGCAATCTACTTGGTATTGCTTGCGGCAAATACTTGGAAACTTCAGTAGATGTGCAATATGATGGCCCAGTATCTTACAATGCTTAACACAAGTGGAATAAATGTAAGGGATAAAGTAATTTTCTCGGGTCACACAGCGAGCACTAACCTTTAAATTTTCAATTCTGAATTTGAAGTACTCAATAGTACTGTCTGGGAGATAGTTACTAATGAAATTGCATACACTGTGGTAGGTGAGAACTCCAGATATCTGTAAATGCTTCGTTTCAATGAGCTTCTCAGAGACGTTTACTGCTTTCAAGCAGTTTCTCTGGTTTACTTGTTTCTCTGGTTTACTTAGATTGTGCCCAGTATAATGGGGGAGGAAAAGGAAAAGTTGTCTTTGCATCATCTTTGCAACTTGCTGAATTTATCTATGTCTCTAGATATAGAGAACTTGATATCATAAGACACAGTAGCTACTGTGATAAGATAGCCAATGGTCTCAATATATTAGGATTTACAAGGTTGGGCTCAACAAAAACAAGTCAGGGTACAGTGTCACTCCAGGCGCTGCAACCCCTCTGTCAAGCAGCCTTGGGGTGCCTTTCAGTGTAACTACTCTACAAGTTCTCTGCAAGGCAGGGGAACACATAGCTGCCACCTTCCAACGCACGAGAAACTTCATCCTTGACTGCTTCTGTCATGAACTGTCTCCTGTGGATGTATTATCAACAGTTCCCAGAGGCCAGGCTTGATCGTTTCCAGAAAAAAAGCCATATATGTAGCAACAGCTTCCAGGTATAGTTGCAATAGATGTTGTACAGATTAATCAATAAACAAGAAATATAAAATAATAAAAATAAATAAAATATAAAAATCAAATTATCAAGCTAGAAAGAGACATCAAATGCTAATGGGAAGATTGTAAGTGATCAGTTTGATTTCAAAAGCTAATATGATGGTAACTTCAATGATTCTAGCTTTGGTTTAAGTACCAGGTCATCATACAGAATCAGCTGACCTCTCTCAAGCGCTAAGCTAGATATGTACTGATCTATGTTTTGGTGTCATAAGCAATAAAAAGAACAGGTTCAACCCTGGTGACCGATATAACGCACTTTTTGGAAGCAGCATCCACAAGTCTGCTGTAAGATAACTCTAGTGGTTCTAAAACTGCCTAGGAAAGGAAATCAACATAGTGAATTTATCCACAATGAAAATACAAGGAAAATCTCCCCTCAGACACTGAAGAAATAAAGAAATCAGTTTCTGTGGTCAAATCACTGTAGCAAGATACAAATATCACAGTGGTTTGTTTTTTCTCCAACCCTTAACTTACCTTTCTCTATTTATTCTTCTCTCTTCTTCTGGCTAGGTGTTCCCAGAGGCAAGGGAAACTAATGACTTCATTACACTTCACTTTGATAGGACTGACATTTTCTTCCCACAAACCCAGGAAGAACATAGTGAGACACCCACGCTCCAACACGCTGCCTTAAGCCCCTTCCCCACTTGACAGTGTAAGATGAGGGAGTGTGGTCCATAGCACTCAGCTCCCAGAAAAGCAGCACTTCTGCACCCATCTTGCTCCACAGGACCCAGCTGCCCTTCATGTGACAGAGGCTCCAAGGTCTGGGGAGCAGGTTCCCAGCCACCCCACTGCTCCCCAGCCCTGTGCAGGACCCAGTGCAGACAGGCATTCTGGTCTTGTTCCCAGTCTCACATACCCCTTTTCATTTGCTGTGATCCAGCAGCCTCATTTCACAGAAATATCAATAAGTGAAGTATGCTGCGAGGGCTGTGGGACTCCAGATGTTAGAAGTTAGTCCTTATGGCTGGAGGGGGAATGCTCACCCCTGGTTCCCCGGCCACGTGGCTTCCCAGAGCCCCAAACCGGGACCGCAGAGACCACGCCCGCACACAAACACGAGAGAGACTTCCTTGCTCTGGGGTCCAGGTACTTATAGGTTTGGGGAAATTAGCATACACCCAATCAAGGAGCTAAGGGCATTTTAACCACCGCCCATAGGGGCAAGGGTTCACAGCCAATGGGGAAAGGTAACAAGGGTCAAATATACATAGTAGTTGTCCCAAGGGATTTTGGGACTTCTTGTCCCAAACTGTACAATCAGTTTTTAAAACGGGTTTGCTAGTTCGTTTATCTGCTACAGAAGTCCATCCCTGGCAGGATTTCTTCCACTTTACATATTTCTGGTCAATTGCCCCACTATGCTTTAGCCAGTCATCCTCAGACTTCCCACTGCAGCACACCTCGATCTTGCAGCCTGCAGGGTGGTGCACTGCTGTGTCTCCTAGCTTTAAATAAGCTAGGTGATATACTGGAATTAGTTAGAACAGCACGATGTTGTCCACAGGTTAACTGCTGCTTCCCAAGTGGATAAATCAGCCTACAGCAAACACATCCTTAACTGCAATCTACACGCAGGACTGTGTCTCCCTGCTGTCCAGTATGCTGTCAGAAAAAATTCCCTCAGAAAATGAAGTGGAATGGTTCTGATCTCTGCACCTCATTTCAGCCCTAACATGTCCCATACCAGAGGCAGAAAGTGGCAATAAGTAAATTCAGTATTGGTTGAGCTTTCCCCTACCCTGCGATGACATTCTCCCTGGGGGTCTCCAACCAGCCAAGACAACATGCAGCACAGAAAGGCATCAGACTGGACAAACTGTTCTGCTGTGTAATCAAGTGTTTAAATAGACACTGTAAGTAGGCTACAGTGCATATGTGCACAATCCTATAAATATTAATATACCTGTAAAATGATTAGGCAACATTTAGTCCTCAAAAGAACACCATCATTAGAACTAGGTTTTTCCCATCATTTTTGTAGTGAGGCAGAAGCAAAACACAGAATGGGCCATATATGACAAATAGCGTAACTTCATTTATTAGTCTCATCTCCTTGGTGTGACATGGTAGATGGAACACTAGATTTGAATCTTTTTGAATCTCAAGTCCTTTAAAACTTTCCCAAGGCTCACAATTGCACACAACCTCTTCCAAGAAGTAGCACATTTTATAAGAGTTTCTTATGGTAAGAGTAGCATTGAATTTGAATCTGTTATGGATAGGCAGCAATTTAGTAATCAACTTCTTTGATTAATTAGTCTCTTTTACTGAAACTGCCCACACATTGCTTACATGCTTCTACAAATTATTTGTTCTACATCAATTGCACAGTGAATATTTTTTTGCTGATATTTGTTTAACCTGTGAAGAGTCAGCAGCAGTCTATTGTAAATCTTCAAAATATCATCTTTTAGCTACAGTGCTTAATTCTGACTGAATATCACTTTCTGTTTATAAGCAGAATAGGTCTAACTCCTAGGATCAACTCCCTAATGAGGAACCTAATAACCTTCAAAAAACTGCTGTATTTTTTAGGGATTCCTGCTACTAAACATGTTTGCTAGAATGACTGGAAAACAAATATGAAAGTGAAAAGCAAATAGCCAGAATCCATGTGGTTATTTGTCCATGAGTATTTATAGGCAACGCAGACAGTTCACAACAGTAACTCTTACAAATATACAATAAAATATGGAATAAAAATCTGTCATAATCTACACATTTGAATTTCTTTTCCTGCTTGTTTAACTACTTTAATTCAAAAACCCTTTTATCTCTAAAGAAAGGTGGGTGAGACACTGCAGGAGAGAAGGTAGGAGTAAGTCTGTAAAGAAGAGGAAAAATACCAAACATATTCAATGAGAACAGCAGCAAAGAAGATGGGATAGGAAGCAATTAAAGGTGGATAAGGCACCTAAATGTGGATTAAACTACCTGTGGTAATGAACTACATGTCTATTGAGTTTCCTTTTGGAAGAAGGCAAAATGGGAGGATGGGAATGTCAGTAGTGCCTCTTCCTGAGTTTAAAAGTTCCTCCATTTGCCATGCTGTTCAGGTGTTCACCATTCTATAAATTCTACTCTTTTTCACTTATAATATTTGTATTATTTTTTTCAAACTTCTAGACCAGGCATTCCCATTTGCACCTTCCCTTTCAAAAGTATCTTCCTTCAGCTATAAGGGTGGGGTTTTTTAACTGAATTCATAGCAAGTAACTCCATTAAGTTTAAGCTTAAGATTAGTCCCAAGTCCAACAATTATGTCCTCTCAGTTATCTATGTTTAAATCACAGAACAAAAGAGCAGTAAGAACAAAACCAAACATCATATAGTAAAAGAAAACTCTTTGTCCTTAAAATGCATAACCAAGTTATCCAAAACATAAGCAAAACATACCCATGGGCGAGAGCACAATTCTCCCACCTAAAATATTCACAAATTAATCTATGCTAATACACATAGGAGAAAAAGCAGATCCACTGACATTTGAGTTATAGATATATTAGGAAATAAAACACTTTTAAAAACAAGAAAAGAGCCCTGAGTCCTCCAAAAGGGAATACAAGACATCTTTGATCATGTCCCTCATGACCATCACTTGGGACGTCAACCAGTGATGTCTCACGGGTTGACAGAATGCTAAAAGCCTTTCATCCCAGGCTTCAGCGAGGTTCTCTCAGCTACTGCATGTCATAGAATCATAGAATGGTATGGGTTGGAAGGGACCTTTAAAGGTCACCTAGTCCAATCCCTCTTCAATGAACAGGGACATCAACTAGATCAGGTTGCTCAGAGCCCCATTTAACCTAATCTTGTGTAAGTATGTAAGTATATATGTCAAATTCTTGTAGTTCAAAGCAGGTACTGCTCAATGGCATCTACTTTCTTCTAAAGAGGTGGACACTCAAGTCTTTGCCTCTTATTAATACAACTATTTGTCTTGCTCCTTGGTGATAAGTGGTCATTTTCTAGCAGTAAACCCATTTATGAGTCATTCAGCCTTCAAAAGGCTAACAAAACCAGTAACATGCAGACACAGTAAGAAATTAATTGTTCTTCCAATTCCACCCAATCAGCCTACATGCTTCCATTAATTAGGTTTACTAGTGAGCAGTGGTTGTCATGGATAGTTAAATTTCCCCTTGGAAATCGCCACATGCTTTTAAATGGTAAGAGAAATACCTGTATTATGTCACTGCCAAATCCCCGAGGAATTAACAAGGGATGTCCTGAAAACGTCCAAGGGCCATAAAATGTGCATATGTTGCAATTCCGGAAATGGAGACAAATCCATGGAACACATCCACATGTACCAATTTTAAATGTATAAGTGCAAGAAAAAAAGCTCAAATCCTCCAGGTGGAGCTGGCCAACGTGTCACATAGCACTGGGCATTTGTGAAGTCCTGATAATTTTTGAAATTGATGCTAAGGAGGTGAATCAGGTGGGTGCAAAATGAAAGTCAACAAAGTTATTTGGGACTCAGATTAATTCCTAATGCACTGCTCAGGTGAAACTACAATGCATAAACTCAATGATAAGGATGAATGAGAAAAAAAGACGCAATCACAAAGGTCATTATTTAAGGCAACAAATATTTATGCCTCATAGAAGTCCTTCCTAGGAACAATTTATAATCCTGAATTCTTTCATAAAGATTCCCACAGACTTCATCCAAGGTCCTTAATTTAGTTCTGGAAAAAATGGAGATATCTACTTTTAACTGCTTTGAGGAAAGAATTTTCTATTCCACTCCCTTCCCCCTCCAAGTTCCTGCATTGGGTACTGGGTACTGAATTGCTACTGTTTCACTTAAATTTCTACCATTTTCTTTCCACGTGACCTTATTGGAAATGTTACAGAGTCCCCCTAAGTTAGACCAGATACCATGATGGTGTTCATATCCAGTATCTTCTCACTATCTGTGCTACATTAATAACATATTCATTTACTCACTGCCAGCTAATAAAGTTGAAACTTCTAAAGAACTTGTAAACCAAAACAGCAAAAAACTTTGCAAAGCCAATTAACAAATATATCAAACTAAGAAAAAGATCACTTATGCACACAAATGATGTCACCAATTTTAACTTCCATTTCTGAGCAAATATTAATATCAATTAATAATGCATGCCTCTTACAGAGCTCTTTTCATCTTGAGATTTATAAACATTAACTAATTAAATTCTCTGATCTTTTCTTTTTCATTGTAATTATATATAAGATTGGGCACCAGGAAGGGAAAGGCCATTAGATGCCTAGGGACTTCAGTATCACAAAGGCAAGAGGAGAAAATTGGTTTAATTTATGCATAAGCTTCTGCTTCTTTCTCATGAATGTTTGTCATCTTCAGAGAAGCTCCCACCCAGGCCTAATGACCAGCAGAGGACACTCCCATTACATTTACGCCAAAATCATCCAAGTTTCTTCCAGCACATAAGACCAAATTTTACTAGCTGAAAGTACTTTTATGCCCTTCAAGGAACAGCCATGGTCTTGGCCCTGTGACTTCTCTGGGTTTTTCTTTGTTGTTTTCGGTTGGTTGGTGGGTTGGTTGGTTTGGTTTTTCTTTGGTTTTTTTTTTTTGGTTTGGTTTGTTTTGTTTTGTTTGGGTTTGGTTTTGGTTTTTGTTTGTTTGTTTGTTTGTTTGTATTCTTGTTTATCTAATGGGGAAGATTTCCTAATTCATTTGAGTCATCTTAGCAGCTGGACAAATATCATGTATTTGTCCTGTAAATAGGACAGGACAATAGTTAGGCTGTAACTATCCAAAATACTATCCCTTTTCTAGTGGTCAACACTAAAATATTTAAGCTCAACATACAATCATTTTTGGTTGTTTTTCATATGAAGTCTAGCTTTGCAATGCAACTCTTATGGGGCCAATAGGAAACTCCTGGAAATAGACTGCATGAATCCCTGAGGGAATACAGCATTTATCAGCTAAAATTATGTTTTCCCCAGTCTTGAGAAAAGAGTTTATAATCCACATATCAGTTAAATACTTTATATAATAGAGCAGTTTTACATATATTTAGGCTAGAAAATTGTTGAAATGCTTATGCAATCTTTTAAAGGATCTTTTTTCAATGCCAGATAAAGGATTATCAGATGAATTATATATAACAATGATGGCATTATAGGACAGGTTTTATCAAAGATCGTTACAGTCACTAAAAATACCACAGAAATTCGCATGCTCCATCCTTGTGTAAACTTGTTAATCAAAACTAGAGATATGAAGATGCATCAGTCTAATAAATATGAGGTCTCAAATGTTTTTACACCCTCAGAAATTATTTCTCTTGATAACAACTTTCAGATAGGAATGATCACCTTACTGACATAATCTGAGATGTAAATTCTATGAATTCTGCAAAAAAAAATTGTGACCTCATTGTAACTATGGTGATATACATCTTTGCACTGAAATATAAAAGTTTGATCTATGGGAAAAACATGCTCTGGCATATTTTTCAGGAGATTTTATTCTTATTTTCAATGCATTTTCAATCATTTTATTAGAATGAGTGACACCTATAGTTTGTGATAACATAGACATGATATCACAATTTCATTTAATTGGTGCCTTCAGAGATGGCAGGCCTACATTTCACAAATCATAATGCTTTGAATGGTTTATTAGTTTCTCCATATTTTTCATATAAACAGATTTATGAACACGTTACATTTTAGTACTACCATTAAGAAAATATGATTTTTATAGTTCTAGACACACTTGGAGTAACCCAATGTGCTTTACATATTTATGAGGGATTCTTAGTTACAATGTACTCATTAATAGTTAGCACCCAAACCTAGAGATTAATAAATGTTTTAATTAAGATGGGAATATTATCTGGGACAAAAAATATATTCCCTATTTTTCCCCAAGAACTCCATAAACATTACTATAAATATAATAACAAGTAGTGCTGGTTATTCGTATGCCTGCAGCAACTACAGTTCCCAACAACAGAACACGACCCTTTGTATCAGGTGCTGTATACACAGGTACCAACATATGATAAAGACACAGTACTTGTCATGGGACATTTCCAGTAATTAATAGGAGACAAATTCAAAAAAAGCAAGTAGCATATTTTCTTCTTCAACTGCTACAGAAGCAGACTGAGTAAGAGGTTTCAGCTGAGTATCTTCTTGGAAAAAACACAATCACAGAATCATAGAATGGTTTAAGTTGGAAGGGGCCTTAAGGATCATCTAGTTCTAATACTCCTGCCATGGGTAGGAACACCTTCCACTAGACCAACTTGCTCACATCTCCATTCAGCCTGACCTTGAACATTTCTAGGGATGGGGCTCTCTTGTAATCCTATTTAGGTACTGGAAGGTACTATAAGATTCCCCTGGACCCTTCTCCAGGTTGAAAAAATCCAACTCTCTCAGCCTGTCTTCACAGGAGAGGTGTTCCAGCCCTCTGATCATCTTCACCGCCTCCTTAAGACTTGCTCAAACAAGTCCATGTCCTTATGTTAGGGCCCCAGAGGGGAACACAGTACTCCAAGTGGGGTCTCATGAGAGCGGAGCAGATGGGCAGAATCACCTCCCTTGACCTGCTAGTCACACTGCTTCTGACGTAGCTCAGGGTACAGCTGACTTTCTGGGCTGTGAGCAGATGGGTCATAATGAGAGTTATGTTGTGGTTTAGGGTCCTTTATCACTGCTCCCAGGGTCTGTAATCCTTGATTCCCCTCAGACTGCTCCTGGTTTTATCAGTGGTGGTCCAGCACTAGCTCCTCCACTGGGGCACACCTAGACTACTGCCTGTCCCTGCACCAGAAGAAAGGTCCAGGTACTTCCTGCAGTCTGAGGCCTGCACTGCATCGTCTCTCTTTTATCATCTCCACCCGGGTGGAGGCATCAACTGCCACTGGGATGGATGGTGCAGACCACCCAGACTTGCAGCCTTTGCTCTCAGAGGAATGCCCACCATTCTGCATTTGAGGCAGGTAGGATGAGCACCCTTGGCCTGTGCAAGTGGTCACAGAATGGTACCCAGTTGCTGGGTTATGTGGACTTCAAGTCTTTCCGCTTGGCCAGTAGAAGACTTTGAAGTCTCCTTTGAAGACACATCCATCCTGCACTTCCTCCTATGGAAACAGCTGTGCCATGACCTGTTTGCCCATCCTGGTTGCAGCACTCTTGGTGTTGTATCCTACAACATCATTATCATCCTACAAGATGCAGTATCTTACTGCATCGTCATCCAGAACTGCCTTGGAGGTGCACATGAAATTAAACCTTGATGCAATACAGTACCTGAGTGTCCTGACCTATAGAAATGAACATTTATTACCAGAGTAATGACTAAAAGTTGGCTATTGAAGTTCATACTAAAAAGACATAATTTTAAGTAACAATTTTTATTAACGATATAACTAAAAAAAATTGAAAATGAGTGTCACTGCCAAAGAGTTGGTTACACAGAAGCTGCAGTGAAGGAAAAGAAAACTGCTAACACACAATGGCAGAACGCCATTTTTGGATAATGAGAGATTTCAGCATCCTCTTGCTTTTTCTGTCCATATCCTGGCACTGGTTTCAGAGCTTTCTTTCTTCTATATGTCTTATATGTTCACATCAGTCTGTGAATACCATGGTAACATTTCTTCTGAATGCCACTGCATCACTGCCACCCCCAGAAACATTCTCATTCACCAGCCTTGACTGTTCAGCCTACAGATTTCAACATACACTGATTCTGACTGCCTACTTCCAACATGGAAAGAAAAGCAATCTCATACCCAAATATCTGTCCCGCCCACCAGCAGTTCCCTTAATGTCTGTGTTTAAGATTCAGTTCTCCATTACAGTCTTCCAAACATAAACGTTATTGACGTTATTTGTTAGAGTGTTTGTTGTGGATTATATTGTATAATATTTATTATGAGATAACTTCAGTAGGTGCCAGAGGATTTCAGATAGGAGATTCTGTACATAAAAAATATAATTAGTGTTGGCTACAATCCACTGACTTAAACAGGGACCCATCCATCCCAAAAGATTTGCAAAATCAAGCATTTCTTGGCCATCACATCACTTTCAGGGGCTGATGAGTCCCTGAAAAGTGTACATTCCATGTAAGAACTTTCCCCTTTTCCATTGTCAACACAATAGCCAGTTCAGTCTGCTGGGCTATGTCCCTCTACCTTTGCGACATGAACAGGGAGAATGAATATTCCCAGCACCCAGAAGAAGGAAGATACTGTAGAGGATGGAGTCTGCTTACTGATGTGAAATGAAGCTATTCCATTGATTTTAGCAACACTTCTGCCTTTTACAGAAGCAGGAAATTTGGCCAAGACAGCCTTCAGCCATCTGAAAGGCACTGCACAAGTCACAGTTGTCCTCTAGGAGGAAGATCCCTTGTCCTTCATGTCAGCCACTGATTATTGAGTCAAACCAGCTTTCGACCACTCTTAGCATTCAAAATACCAGAGGCAAACTATCATCTCCATCAGCACATCAGTGGCTGCTTGACAAAGTCTCTTGTATTGATTTTGTTACCAGAAATTGAAAACCTGTCACTCTGAACACTGACTCTCCTCTTGACTCCCAACACAGCTCCAAGTAAGCTAAGGTGAAATCCACACAACCAGAAAAGGCAGTAGCAGGACAAACACTTTCTGTTTGAGGATATCTGACTGAAGGAGCTCCTCAGGGAAAATTACCATCCCTTCTGCTGAGAGAGAAAGGATTTTCTTCTTAAACCTTTATTGATTTCAGCTTGAAAAACACTTAGATTCCATGCTTAGGAAATTATACTGAGATGTTTACTATTGTAATGCACAAAAGGTTCTTTCAATAGTTAAGGTTATCCATTTAAAAATTAAATGTGATCCTAACTTTATTTATTAAAGAAAAATAAAAATTCAAATCAAAAGTAAATGGACATAGTCTATTAGAGTCTATTATGGGTTTTGCTACTCTGGTAAAAAAATTCAGCATCCGCATACTTGTACTGGCTTAGGTTGTCATAGAGCTAAGTTTCTCCGTAGTAATTTATATGGGGCTGTGTTTTAGATTTTTGCTGGAAACAGTGTTGATGACACAGGAATGCTTTCGCTATTGCTGAGCAGGGCTTGCGAAGAGCCAAGGCTCCTCACTCCACCCCACCAGTGAGGAGGCTGGGGCTATACCAGGAGTTGTCAGCAGACAGCAGTTGTCAGCATGGCTGACTCCAACTGACCACAGGGATATTTTAGACCATATGGCACCATGCTCAGCAACGGAAGAAAAAGGAAGTGGGGGACATTTGGAGTGATGGCATTTGGTACCAAGTCAGTTACACATTATGAAGCTGTGCTGTCCTGGAGGTGGCTGAACACATGCCTACTCACTGGAATTGGTTAATGCATTCCTTGTTCTACTTTGCTTGAAAAGCACCCTTTGCTTTGTCTATTAAACTGTCTTCACCTCAGCCCATGAGTTTTCTCACTTTTACCCTTCTGATTCTTTCCTCCATCCCACCAGAGGAGAAAGACAAAGCAGCTGTGGGATTCAGCTGCCCACCAGGATAAAACCATGACAATAATAAATGTGATCCAGAGGAATAGTTTTGTCTGGACCTGAGAATAAACCCATATGCAACTCAGAATTTCTGAGACTCTCTCATTTAAACCTTGTTCCCATCCTTCATTCTCCATCAGTCTGGTGGAAATAGCAACACAGGAGAGGCAAAACATACAAAATAACAAAGCCTGGACTCCAGAGAATTAGTTAGTTGCTGCAAGTTCCAAAGTTTAAGTACTCAGATGATAAATTGTCAAAATCAAATTTGTTTGCTCAACATCATTTTGGCACTTTTATCTAAATACATAATACCAATCTCTCTGGCATGATTCTGCTCTAAGTTTTCAAGTATCAGCTTTTAAAAATTTTAAAAAGGAAAAATGACATCACAATGTACTGAACTTTCTCTCCTCCCCAGTTCATCATCATAGTTAAAAGCTATTAGAGCTATACCACTGTCGCCTGCCACTTGGACATCGTGTATCAGCTGGGAGAATGATGAAGACGAACAGTTTTCTACAAGCAATCACAGTTACTTGCTGTGTCAATAAATAATCAGAACTCTACAGGGGAGTTTTTTCTCAGAGGCTCTCATTCTCCGGTTTCTTGTCTTTCTCTGTCACAGTTGTCAATCTACTATCCCTGTCCAGTTCACCACCTTGTGCTCTTCTCAGGTTCTGGCCTAGTTGCCCTTTCTCAGTCTCCTGAAGGCTGGAATTTTTCTACCATTGTTTTCTTGCTGTCGCAAAACCCCATTAATCTATCCTTCTAAACATTATTCTCCTTTTGCCAGTCCTTAGAGACTCCTAGCCTGAGCACAGAGGAACAGAATTGACACTAAAAGTAGATTACAGACACCTCTGTTTTCTTGCTGGTGAAAGTCCCAATCAGCCTTTCGTGGGCAGTACAACACATTCCTTTACAGATTCCTGATATTTATGTTAAGGCAGCATGAAGATGCTGGACTCTCTCAAAACTAAAGGAGTTTCAGTGACCGTAGGGTAACATTCCAATATACACTACCTGTACATTTTATTTGTGCTTCATGGGACCACAGGTAAAATGCAGCGTAACTCAGGTCCTGAATTCCCAGATGCTTATAACACAGGTAGAATATTAGCAGTAATCTGAGAGGTTTCTGATCCATAGAGTTGTGAAAAGTTGTTTGGGCATGTGATCTTTGGACAACAAAAGCAGCAGACAACTTCTTACGTATGAAGATGGCCTCCTGAAGAGAGCAGAAAAGAAAGAGCTCCCAGAGGATGAGAATTTGATCTACTTGACTTAGAGAACAATGTCAAATAATCCATTCCATTCTGACTTTTGTCAGAGGGAAAAGACTGAGAAGTACTAGTTCATTTTAGCTGAAGTGGCAACAAAAGAGTTCAGCTGCTCTGATTCAGCTAACCTTCCCTACTGTCTGCCTTTTGTTCCACTGAACTCATTGCTTAATATACATCATAGAGCTTCCACAGTCTCTTCTTTCCTAGTTCCATGCCTTTGACCATTCTTCTCATAGGCAACTTTCTGACATACACATTGAAGCATGGTTTAATGATGAAACAGAGTTATCAATTAAAAAAAAAGTTCTTCTCTTTGAAGTCTTGTCAACCTCTGAAGGACATGCTTTTAGTTAGTATTAAATGAACCTGTAGAAGCATTTTATGGACCACAAACAAAATAGAATGTCTTTTAGGGAGCTGAAACCTTGCAGTTCCAGATAAATAAATCATGTGGACTCTATGAAGATTCAGAGACTGAAGAAAGTATTCTGATTTATTGTGAGGGTTTGGAGACTGAATAGACCTTCTCATGAAATCCTTTCTTCCTTTGAAACTGAAGTTGGAGCTATTCTTGGAAGTACTCTCTCATGAATAAAAATCAGACAAAGAGTATAAAATACAGTCTAGTTAGCTATGTGCATCCACAGATCCCATCATCACAGCAGTTATTTTTCTCTAGGTTCCTTGATATAGAAAATCACACTGATGGGTAAAAGGTAAAATTGAGGAGACAATAAATGTCTCAGAAAGCGTGTCTTCAAAAGACAACTGTGTTCAATGTGCTCAGCAAAGATTCTGGTACCAAAGAATTGTCAAAATGGAGTCTTCAAATTCAACACTAGAAGTATACACAAGGTCACATGGGTGCAGTTGCGTTGTCAGTTCTATCTGGAAGGGTAGAAACAAGATGAACAAACTTGATTCTTTTAATACTGTCTGGCGTGCAGACTGGGCTTAGAAAGTTGGAGGCAGCTTCATTCTTAGCTGGGCTTACATATGCACTGTGGTGCCCCAGGCCCTGAGCTCCAAATACCCCAGAAGACCGCCTGAGAGATGACTTGTCCAGCAGTGTCACATAACAGAGAAACCACAAGGAGACTAGTTCTCCCACAATAAAATCAGCACTAACAGGCATATGATGAGTCCATCTATTGTTTCTAAAGTAAACTAAAATACTACTTTCCACACACATTCTGAATCAAACTTAGATCACTCTTCACTGATTGGCCTCCTACTGACAGTCACTATGGATGCCTTGGCATCCAGGGAAAAGTTGGTACATTCTTTTGTGGGATTCTGATTTCAAAAGGACTTGTCCCACAAAGTTACAATGCTTTCTAACATTAACACAGCTTTAGGTGAGTAAGAAAAAGCAATTATAGCACAACATACTCAATTTAGACTAAAGGGGAGGTATGTTTTCCTTTCTTCTCCATAATTATAGAAGTTCTATAACCTCTCTTTCAATTGTCCTTTACTATCAAAACTATCTCATTTCCTTCCATTTTTTCCTTACCACCCAGTTTATTTCACTTATTAGAAGACATTCTGCCCAGTTTTGAAGCTTTTTATCCCAGTTGGCTAAAATTGTCTCTTTATTTATCCAGATACACCTTCTCTGTCTCCTTTGACCTTAGCAGTCCTTCATGTTCCACATACATCTCCTTCCATCACAGTTGGACTACTTGACTCACAGGTTTTGGAAATGAATTATTCTTGGTATTTTTATTATTCTGATTCTGATTTATTTTTCTTTTATTCTGAGTCATTTTGACTAAGCTGTATTAAAAAGATAGCTAGTTACACACAAGGACTGTTTGAAGAGATCAGCAATTTTATTGTAAGCAACAAGGAAATTCAACTACTCTTTTGGCAAGCAACAGAAAAGTAAATTTTCTAATTATCTTATAGCTTAGAAGTCATTATCCTAAGACATTACTATCTTCTTAGATTATTAGCTGAGGATCATAAGATTTAAAGATATTGACCAGGCCAAGGCTAGACTTAAAATTATTGTTTACTGCATGTGCCCGTTCTCCCAGGAGCATCTGGAAGAATTATTTTTTCCAGAAGTAATAAAGTAGAGAAGATACAAGTAAATAATTAGAGTGCTTGAATGCAATGTACTAGCTTTCTAGTCCATAGCACATGATGGCTAATTATACCCATGGCTGAAGCTGTAAACTGAAAACACTTTGACCGTTCTGAGTACAGTTGATATTCCTAAGAATGGAATGAAAAGGTTTCCTTTTAGCTCAGACCTGCTATAATGACCTCCACATTTATGAACAACACTGGAGGGAGCTACTAACAGTACAAAACACAGAGCTCAAAATACAGAACATTTTGCAGAAAAATTGCTTTGGGCATCTATCTACCTTCAGCACTTGGTAAGATACCAAGAACACAAAAGAGAGAACTGATATGAGACAATGGAAGCAACATATCCAAAAGTCAGTGTGGGAGGTGTTATGATGGTTCCATGTGCCGGGAGTGCTTTTTAGTTAATCTTTTGCAGTGTTCCAGGAGATGGATGATGAAAAAGAAAAGCTGATGAAATAAAGAAAGTGTGTTATTCTTGTTA
Organism: Oxyruncus cristatus; assembly: GCA_013399855.1. Classification (NCBI taxonomy): domain Eukaryota; kingdom Metazoa; phylum Chordata; class Aves; order Passeriformes; family Cotingidae; genus Oxyruncus; species Oxyruncus cristatus. The sequence continues at coordinate 278,659 of VXAY01004090.1, forward strand.
AGCACAGACCGAACTTCTAGACTTTCAAAAAACTTCTTAAAATCTTTCCAGACAATTCACTGAAGCAAGATAAAAATGACAGCTTGATTGTAAGGACTTCACCAGAAGACCCTAGCCACTGAAAATGCTGCTTCATATTTTAATAAACAAAAAGCTTCCTAGGAATAATGGGGGAAATGTTCATTCCTTATATGTGTACATACCCCCTACAAAATCTTCTGGGCTGTAGAAGCTACAAAAAAAAAAAAAAAGGGCTACTCAGTAGTATAGGCTTTCTGTGCATTTAATTTAAAAGGTCAGCCCTTAACAAGAAATGTACTATAAAAATACTTACCTGTTCATAATAAAGTTCTAACTATGCAGTTATAATCTCTGTGATATCTAAACAGCTATTGAACTATGTAAATACAAAAAGATAGGGGGGAAAAAAAGTATTTTTTAATCTTCCTTACTCTTTTATGTTTATCTGTGCTTATTCCATAAAGAGGGAATGACACCCTCTTCTTTTCTGAGGAAAAGATCAACAATTTCAAGTGAAGCAACAATATCTACCCTAATTCTCCTCTTTTCTTCGTGGAAGAGAAAAAGAAGAAAAGAGATAAGAAGTGAAGGGCTACCTCATTGTAACAATGATTACGTAGTTCTTTATAAGTCAAATAAAGTACAAATATGAACGCAACTTTAAAATCATACTGGATAAAAGTGCTGGATAAACATTAGTTAATGCTCTTAGAGAAGAGATTTAAGTAGAATTTTCTTCCTTTCCAAGAGCATAGCCCTTTCAAATGGGACAAATTTCCATATGTCTTTACTTCCTATATAATATTGAGAGACTGAATAACTATATTTAATGAGATTCATAAATGTAGGGAAAATGTAGGTGGGAACTGTAAGAAACTAGGAATTCACAGAATCAGAGGAAGCAGACAACATGTTAAATAATATATACCCTGTTCTACTATTTCATACACATCAATACAGAGCACATCTTTACAGATTATGAAGTAAACAGAAGTTCACCATTCTAGGAGAACTCAGACTTGTGTCTCTTGGTGATTAGGAATGGATTAATAGCTTAGTTATAATTCAGACAAGCCCTGAAGAATATAACTTGGAAAAGTCCTCGAGGTGACTAGCAACACATCTGTCATTCACTTGCTCCTTTCTCTGCTCCTGTTAATTCACTACTCCTGCTATTCTCTTCCCACCTATATTGTCCCTTCTATAACTCATTTACAAAACCTATTTAAAAAAATAAAAATTTACTCAGAGTTTAACATAATTTTTTTATTCCACTGCTATTAATTGTTTTACATCACAACTAAAGGTTCTTAGACCCTCAGGTCTGCCTGCTCTGTCCTGAGATTAACCTTTTCGTCCCTGGGTACAATAAGTAACAAAACGAAGTAGCTACTAGTTAAAAATTACCAGTCTTCATTTATAAGGTAAATAACAAAGTAACTTGAAAGAAAACAAAGTGGACCTTTCAAAGTAAGTGAGACTAGTATTCCTTTTATATAATTCATAATAGATGCATTTTTCTTCAGCCTCCTTGGTCTGAGTGATATGCATCCTTTAGGCAGAGAAAGCAGGAGCTATAACTAACATGAAAGTGGTTCCATAGTTATAAAAATGCCCAAAGTATAATGGTATCAGATGAAAAGAGGCTAAGGAAAACATAATGAGAAAAAAAAGTTGGTAACTAAACCCCCACAGTGATACCGCTTGCTGAGTTAACGTATATTTTTGTCTTTATGTGGAATACACTGTACAATTAAAGCCTTTTTTCTTGACTATTTTTACTGGTTTTATTTTTTATTCCTTATTTTTTTGTAATCGGTGTAAATTGAAAAGACTGGTAACCTCATAAATCACTGACTGGGATTTTCTTTTACTGCAGTACAGCTATGACATTCTGGCAGTGATAGTGCATAATGCAATCAACTCATCAGCTTTTCCCTTACTCTTGCCATGGAGCAGAACTAATAGAATCTGGAGAGTTGTAAGGAAAAGCTATGCTTACACATTAGAAGTCATATTTTTGCATTATTATAATTCTAAAGCTGAACACTAGGAAAATAGGTTCACAGTTCTTTTGGGAAAACAAATAGCCCTATCCTTCCACATCTTAGGAATACAACAGCAATACAGAGTTTCAGTTCAGATTATTTAACCAGAGCTCCATTTGAATCACCATTTTGACTAAAATTATCCATGAATACTCTGAGATCTTCCTTAGCCTCTGTCAAAATCATTACATGCATTTCTTCTTCCAAGTCCACCTAAACTTACTATATCTCAGTAGATAGGTGTGATTATGGCAAGCATAATTCCAGACTCTAATTATTTTTCAGATGAATGCTGCAATATGTAGATCAACAAAAATAATTTTCCAGTAAAAATTTCCATAATTTTAAAGAGAGCTTGCAACTGATCTGTCTTTCAGAGTCATTTTACCTGTCTTCCTAGACTTATTGAAAGTCACTGTCTTTACCTAGTCACTGTCTTTACCTAGTTTCTATGTGAGCTCCTGACTGCTGCAGCATCCTCTTCTCTGACCTCTCATTTTATCCTCCAGGTCTGAGAAATGCATCTGCTAGTACCACTTCTTTTTTTCTTATTGCTTTAGTTGTGTCACTCATTCCCTTGAGTTTCTCCCTTAACTCATTACATTCAAGTATCTTTCAAAGCCCTGTGGAGTTCTGTTCTTATTTATCTCCCCCCAGCTGTCTTTGCTTTTCTTTCCATGCCAGTCTTGACCAGACAGTTTGCCAGCAGAGCATATAAAGACCTTTTGGTTTCCTAACTCACTCTTTTGACTACAAATTGAGTCACAAGATTTGTGCCACCTCTTTGATTAAGATCTCCCTGAAGGCTCATTTCTAATGTGCTGCCTGTGGGTAATCTCTACCTAATACTGACATAAATGTTTAACTGTAACCTTATTCCTAAAAGCAATTGTATGCTCTCCATACGTAATCTATTTCAATGTGCCTATTGTGAACTCCCCGGGAAATGACACGCCAGAAGTCTTATCAAGGAGGAGCACACATCACAGGAGGCATTTCATCTGTTGTCATACCCCTAAAGGTAACCGTTTATGCTCTGGTTTAATAGAATTGTGAGGATCTGAAGTGGAAAATAACCACTGAATGACTTACCCTGTCTCATAGAAGTGACTAGGTCAATCTCCTCAAGGTACTACAAAATAGGATGTCCAGTCTCTTGTTAAAAATATCCAGGGAAGGACCTTCCCTATTGCTGTCTCCTTTATATTTCTTTTAGCTTGGGGATTGCCTTTCCCCAGGCTTCCTTTATTTATTGCTATTTTATGTATACTTATAGAGCACAGTTTTTTATAGCAAAAAATGGAACTGCAATCTATTCATTCATAATTGATAGGTTCTGTACTCCTGCAGCCTGAGTACAGTTTATGACGAACCAGTGATACACGGTTTCTTTTGGAATATAGACCATGATTTGTTTTTTTTTCTCATTAGTCATGTCTGAGATCCCACAAACCCATAAACAGAAGAGAGCTGTGCTGCCTTAACCTGAATGTCCATCCAGCTTCAAACCTGCAGACTCATGGGCACCAGGGCTACAGCAGATGTCTAAGGTAGAAAATCCAAGAAGCAGGTGAGTGGAGGTACTATAACAATACTATACTTTTCTGTTTAGCTATGGAACTCTATCCATGTCAGTTCTAAGCAGATGATTCTTATGTTACTTCATAATAGACCTTATTTATCTAGCACATTTTTATGTCTTCCTGATGCTTTTAATGCCAAGGTTTGTATTATGCCTCTTAGGGCTCTCTTCCACGGTACAGTTTCCCCTTCAATTTTTAGATCTCCTTTAGAAACAGATATACTTTTGGCCTGGTTGCCTCCTTTTATGAATGCTTGGATTTTATCTAAATTTGCCTCTGTTTCCTACTTGTGGTCAATCTCCTATCATTTTAGGGTATGCCTGCCCCCAAAAAAACATCCTTCCTGCAAATGTATGATGATGAGATGCCCACACATCGGGCATTTCCTTTTATTCTTTCCTGCAGAACCTACCCATACTTATTTCTCTCCATCAGCACTAAGGCCATTTGGATTCAGCAGCCCAAGCACCAGGTGACCTATAAAAGTCTTATGGATGAATTTTTCTGCTTGACTGGGTTGCTGCAGGGAGCTGGGGAAACTGCAGTGGGTAAGAAGCTCACCTGGGAGACACATAGATGCCCTATATGCCAGTATGAGCCCACAGGATAATCATGCACTATGCTGGGAATTTTCCACCTCTTCCCTCAGTCCTGCTGGATTTCTCTCTACATAACGCTTTATTTCCAGACTTTTTGAGGTGAGGGAAGGAAGAATATTTTGCTAGCACTATTACAGAGTGGTAACTCAGTGCTTCATCTTGTTGATTTTCCTTTTACTGAATAAGTTTTGCTCCCATTTTTCCTTTGTTTGGAAAACAGATGAAGGATTTCTGCATCTTCATCACTGCCTCACTCCACTCTCAAATTCACTTGAGATTGCCAGCCAAGGAAGGCATTATGCTAAGTGCTGCTCTATCAGCAACAGTCACAGACACTTTAAAAAAAAACAAACATATTTTTTTCCACTGGTGATACTGCAAAAAAATCACAATTCCAAGAGTTTGTGGGAAGGGCATGTCTGTAATGGACAGTAAAGAGATGCTGAGTTAGCAGACATTGAGGCAATTTAGAATGAGAAGTAAAATAATTATGTCAGTGCAGAGTCCTCCTGAATATAGCTGTGCTGGTGTTGTGCTGCATCCTCTAACAAGCTCCTCTGCCAGGCTATACCTCACTCAGCCACTCAGATTTAGGAGCCAAACCTCCCTTCTCTGCATGGCCAGTCTGCACTAGAAGGCTCAGGAATCTCTGTACCTCATTCTGCTCTTCAGTGCCCATTACGTTGTTACGCTGATGTGGGTGCGTGCATAGGTACGTACACAGCGTATGTAGATGGTATGTGTGGCATGTCTTATATCTGCTGCTAAAAGATGCAATTCTGCTAATAAATGTCAATGACTAGTAAAAACTCCCGGTCAGAAAAAGTACCACCAGAACACCAGCAAAATGCACTAAAAATCAGTTGAAGAAAAGCAGTATTTAAAATCACATGAGTCTGGGAGACTGACAGCTGACCCAGCCCTGTGGGATGGTGAGGGAAGGACCTCTCCAAGTTAACTGGGCTTCACCTGTGGTTCTGCACTCACCAGTTCAAATGTTAGGTACTCAATCTCCACAGAGCTTGTGATACTGACCCCCAGAGCCAGACCTGAGTTTGCACTTAATGAGGAGTCCGGCTAACAGATATCATGGCTGGTTGATATGAATTTCTGGGTCGGTTACATTCCAGCTGAGATACTTTTCATCCGCCTTAGCTTATACAGCTGCAGAACACAGCCAATACATAGAATCATAGAATGATTTGGGTTCAAAGGGACCTTACAGATCATCTAGTTCCATCCCCCCCTGCTATGCGCAGGAACACCTTCCACTAGAACAGTTTGCCCAGAGCCCCATCCAAGTTGGCCTTGAACACTTCCAGGGATGGGGCATCCAAAGATTCTCTCGGCAACCTGTTCCAATGCCTCACCATTCGCATAGTAAAGAATTTCTTCCTAACATCTAATTTAAACCTACTCTTTGTCATTTTAAAACCATTACCCATTGTCACATCACTACATGCCTTGTCAAAAGTCTGTCTCCAACTCTCTTGAAGCCTCTTTAGGTACTGAAAGATGCTAAAAGGTCTCCCTGGCACCTTTTCTTCTCCAGGTTGAACAAATCCAACTCTTATCAGCCTGTCTTCACAGGACATGTTACCATGTACCCTGAATACAGACACCTCTGATACAGTTTGACAATTGTGAATATCCCAGAGATATGAAAACTATTTTCCACCATAAAATGAACAGCTTTAACTTTCAGTTGATTATTTTTTGATATAACTTTTCTCCCACTGTACTATATTTTTATGTGAGGTTATTCAGGAAGCTGGACATTACCTAGGAGGTTTTTTATTTAAATAAATGATACATTTTACAGATTACAATACTGTTCTAGAAATGCCAATTATTTTAAAAATCACAGAAGGAAAAGGCCAAAGATTATATCTGCTTTAGCTGTAGCACACTGTTATCCCTTGATGCCGGGACATTATTGAAAATCACTTCTCAACAGTGAAGAACAAACTGTAAATGGAAACCAGATCATGGGATATTTCAAAAATGTATGTGAAGCTCAAAGAAAGGATAAAACAGAAACTAGTGTTAAAAAGCAGCTTTTTTCAATAATGCATTTGAATGGGACAGCTTGGCATATTCAGAGGAGTCTTTTGCTTTAAAAAACCTAAGTATTCTCTCTGATCCCAAGAGGATCTGCCACACTATCATTTATTTTCTAGCTAATGGGCCAGGTTCACTCAGAAAATGGTTTGCATTCAGCAACACCAAATTAAGCAGCCTGGTGCACCCACCTACCCTGCTGTGCTTTCACAAGAGTCCATGTACCTGAGCAGCCACAGGGCTGCACACAGATCTGGCTGGAAAGAAAAAAATGAAAAACAAAAAGTAAATTTTTCTCCCAGGTCAGTTCACAAGGGTGATTTCCTGTGCAGCTGCACAACACCAGGGCCAGGTCAAGGGCTGGTGCAGCAGGGATGAAGGAGGAGTCCTCTGGCATGAGGGCCACACAGCAGTTAATTTCTACCATGGCTCAAGCTGATTTAGGGGATTGGGAATGACACCTTTTAGCATTAGCTGATCTGATTGCATCGGCCAATACTACTGATGCTTCTGAGCCACTTGAATGTTTTCAGTAGTTTCTGGCAGCAGATCAAGCAGAGGGTGCTGCCTCTCCTTGATTACAGGCAACCTGCTTTGCAGACACAGCCAATACCCGCAACTGCTGCTGTGTGTTTCCCCTGCCATATACTCCCTGCATCTTCACATAAAGTCTGGGATGACTGTAATAAGGTATACTTTCGACTGAAAAAGTGTTATTTGCTGTAATTTCTGTTTCTGAGTGGAGGGAATGCAATGCCCTGCCTAACCTAAAATTTCATCTATGGTTTGGATGATGGTAGACAAGAAGAAAGAACAGAGGGGGCATACACTGGCCTTTAATCCTGCCCATAATGACTATTATCAGTATTGCTGCTAGTCCTTGACCCAAGGTGTAATGGGAATTCCTTCTGAGGCTGTGAACAGACCAAGGATAACTGCTCTGTGAAATCTGGGAAAAATACACCTCTCTGCATGGTGTCAACAGCAAGGTTCAACCTACAAACACCAAGTAGTCGCACTGAGGCAGCTCACGAGCAACTGAGTGGGCACCAGTCCCACCACGCTGGCTGTGATGGGGCAGTGCTGTGCAGGTAGTGCAGCACCCAGCAACAGGAGGAAGCGAGGCTGCATCTGCTGCTGGCACTGGCATCCCCCCAAAATTAACTGCACACTTAATACACACTGCTCCTCTGAGCAGTGGAAAGACAGGACACGTGGGTCCTACCATCTTCCTTCTTACCTGCCTTCCTTCCTCCCAGAGCATTCAGCTTCTGTCCTGTGACTCTTGGCCCTGTTAAAATTTGGCAATCATTGTCAGTGATTTGTGTATAGGGTTGGTCTCAATAGAAGGCAGATCAAAATGAATCTAAAATTAGAAGCATGTAGTTTCTCTTGGATAATAGCTAGATTTTCTAATGCAATTGGCCTCTTCCCCCCCGATGAAATGTCTTTGATCTTAACACTGAACAAACTGTAATTTCTAGGGATTGTGAAAATGTAACTAGTCATAAAAATTATTGTAACACTGCATAAACTTTAGAAGGTAAACCATTTCTTGGTGTTAGTAATAAAGTTACACTAGAGAACTTTTAGGCAAGTAAAGATCTAACATGAAATGTTCTGAATAATAACGTGCTAAACCTAGTTGTAGAACTGGAATGCAAAGCAGGAGGGGATGTGTCTGAATCTGGTTTTGTGAGTTTTGTGAGTGGTTCTAAGAAAAATTAGTTTCATCTTGGTACAGAACATGAAATTGTAAACATGACAGAGAGATATGGAATGCCATAGGTAATTTAGTCAAAATTAGGTTGATTGGCCAAGTTTAAAGCAGTTAATGTTATACTCACTCTCCAGGAATGCCACAGTCTCATAGATTTGGAGAACGTGAATAACTGTAATTTGTTTCTCAAAGAGATTTAATCTCTTTTAGAAATCAAAGCATGAAACCCACTAATGTTACTGAATGTTGCCACCAGAATTTTCTAACTCAATGAGAAAAGGAAGGCAACACTACAAAGTGATGGTGATTGGCTTGAAGACTGGAGGTCAAATAAAAACCATCTTGTTATTCTGCTATCATGAAGGCAAATCAGAATAAATGCAAAGATAACTTGCCTGAAAAGACAGAGACTTCAAAGAATGTAAATGAATCTCTTAAACAGATAATTCAGTAAATTACTAAACCATAGTGAAACTAAAATAATGTATATGAAAAATATATAGAATATGCAATAAAATATTTATGAATCTAGCGGCTACAAATATAACAGAAGTCCTAATCCTTGTAACCGAAGTTATCCAGTAACCGAAGTTGTGGAGAATCACAAATCACTGATAGGGGTGCATCTGACCAACTTTTCAGAGAGATAGTTCAAAGTGGGTCTTGTTGCACCTGCAGATGAAGAACTCATTGATAAACAAAAGCCTTTGGACAAAATGCTCCTCTTATTTCCTTAACGTTATTATAATTTAGTCTTAATCTCTGCAGTGAATGCATGATTCTAGGAGTTAATTTGGGAACAAGCATTTGTCTTAAACAGTGCTAAGTCCTAGAATAGCTTAAGAGACTTCAGTAAGAAGAGAAAATCTAGAGTACAGAAGAAATTTCAGTCAGAAGGTTGGTGCAGGAGAAAAGGCAGGATCACAACAGATTTGTTGTACTACTTTATTTGAGTTTTTACAGAATAGTTCAGTACTTGAATTACAGAAGTTGCAAGCAAAGAGTAACTTCAAAGTAAAGATGGTCCCTAAGTGTGACCAGTATCAAGAACACCTGCCCATCCGATTGCTTTGCTCCCTGTTACATATTTGGTTCTGGATCTCTGACCACAGTCCCACACTACACCCATGCTGCTGTACTCACTGGCTCCCTTTCAGATGAGCCCACTTGATACTTTCAAAATTATATTTCTGAGAACTGTTTATTGCACTGAAAAATCACATGAACTTCAGGTCAGAAAATGCCAGCAGCAGGTGTAGAAAGAGCACAAAGCTTTGCACAAAGGCTTAGCTCTCCCAAAAATGTCTGACAGAAGCAAGTAAAAGAGGTTGGCGCAGTCAAATGACTAAAAGGCGGAAAGAATCAACATATAGTCCTATATTTACCTTATTCGTGATTTTTATCTTACAAAATAAATTTCTAAGCTTACAAATTAATATTGAGAAATGGAAAAAAATGAGGAAATGAATACAAGTTGCTAGATTATCTAGGCTTAATACTGCAATCTGCTTTACACCTCCAGACGTTATTGAAGTGTTGAGAAACAGAGGTTCTCACAATGAAGGGGAGTGAATATCCATAAAGATCAAACTGTTGGCACTGCCTCCAGGGACCATACATTTCCAGAACAAGAAGTTAGCCCTCTTCATTTCTCTTTTTATTCACAGCTTCCACTTTGTTTGAGGACTAGGCAGGATCAAAAAACCTTACTTATCTCCATAGTATTATTTAAAAATGAGGCAAATGAATAATGGAACTGCTCACCTATCTCTGTAAGACTGTGATGGATAGCATATATCCATTTAGGAGATGTGAGTTGTCAAAGAAAGAGACACAGGGAAAAACATAATAAAAAGATTGATCACCTTTGAAATACACCTGCTAGCTTTGCCTGCAGATAAACTAGAAAAATAAAGACCGTTTCCCCGTTGTCCATAAAAACAATGAGACATCAGCTATATTTTGTTTCACTTGTAAAACATTTCAGGTGGTTCTCCCAGCTGCCAGGCTGGGACAGACAGAAATGGGCTGCTGTTGTAATGTTCGCACTAACATAATAAGCGTGCACTTGGAGCTTCTCCACCCATGCTCTACGTCCCTCGCTCTGCAGAGGAGCAGTTCTCATGAACTTCAACGGAGATTATGCATCCTCTCGTATGTCTCTTCTACAAACAGATCTTTTTTCCCAATTCTCCCACAATTAAGACCAGGTTTTCAAAAGTCTGCAGCACCCAGGAGGTCTTGCTGTTCGATATGTGGCTGAGTAGAAAGCAACAGTAGAGAAGCTGAAGCTTCTTTTACGGGATTCAGTTGCAGTTCTTGATTTCATTTGAACACCAGACCCCACATGTCTGTATTTCCAATTCTAAAATAAACCATACATCCCGTGAAGAGGACAGTATAAATTTGGTATATCATGTCAATCCCATTAAAATCCCATTACTTCTTGGGATGGTTCATTACATAGATATGTTTTTATCTTCCATGAGCGTGACTATTTACTACTCCTTTAAAGCATAATTCACAGTTGGACTTCTAGAATTGATTTCAGTGTGTTCAGGATGCATCCCAGTGTTTCTAAGACACTATGAATTAAACCTTAAAGCCTGTTGTTCTGTTTAAAATAACAGTCTGTGTAAATGAAAGAAGCAGCATTTTGCTTTTAGGTAAAAGAATGCAGCTAGCAACATTTTTTTTCTTTTACTTCAGCTAAAGATCTTTCAAGATATAAAAATCTGTCTCCTCACTCCAGTGAAATGCTGTTTTGATAGAATTAATTTTAAATAAGCTCCCAGCCTTTCATAGTTCAGTGCACTAATTACATCCCCACAACACAAACACAAGATGACGCTTCTTATACACAGGGTTGTAGGGATGATAGAGCAAGGGAAACACAGAAAGCAGATTTAAGACACAGTGCCTAATTTGTTCACCTTATTTTACATACAGAGGTACAAAAGCACATTCCAGCTAAATGCAGAAATAGCTACATAGGCCAACACAGCTAAAATCATCTGAGATATAGTCAGGTGACCTTTTTTTCTGAATAACAATAAAAAGAATCAAGACAATATTTGAGGTGTGGGTTTTGTTGTTTTTTGTTTTTTTTTTTAAAAAAAGCAAACCTTAGCTTAGTTGAGCACAAAAATTTTAATGCAAAAGACTATTTAATGAAAAAACTATTTTTCAAATACATTATTTGTTGCATTAGATATGAGAAACTATCCAAGGTTTCCTCATAATTTAACTACAATTCACTGCAGGATTTTTAAAAAATATTATTTAAATCAATTTCAATACTGTGCCAGCCATAGGCTGGAAATTACTGAATTAGCACAAAATAGTTTTAAAATATTTTTAAAATAAATATTTTCAGAAAAATCAGGAATGGATCCTATAAATATATATATCCATATTTTTCTTCAATTTTACTTCCCCCTAGCCTCAGGGAAGGGAACAGCTGAGAAGGAGGGCTATATCTCAGTTAAAATGCTCTCAAATCATAGCGCTAAGATTTAAATGCTGCAGTTCTGTATGTTGGAAATGTTAGTTGGCAGATCCGTTACAAGCCCTTAACTCCTTTTGGTAATTTCAATGTTTTGCCTTTAAGCATCTATGAATCAATTCCCAAACTCCTGTCTCTGCCTGTATAACAAGGTTATTTAATAGATTATTATGCTTAGTATACATACCAACTCCTCAGAAGCAGGATTAAATCAGCTAACTTGATCTCCAGCCTGAATTCAGATTAATCTGATACTTACTTGTCCTGCAACACCCTTCTCTGGTAGTTTAAAGGGTTTTACCTCTCTTGAGAAACCTTGGTTTGGTAGAAAACTCATCTAGATTTCAATATCTAAAAGTTAGGACTCTCATTTAAAGTCCTAGGCTTTCTCTATAGTAAGTAGAAAGACAGTCTTTCCTTGGTGGTAACTAGCTTTGGATAGGTTTAATCATCCTTTGGAAGCAATTTTCCATTTTCACTGGCTTTTGAAGGAATCATAACTGTGGAATAAGTGCTCCTAAGACTGAAGGCAAAAGTAAGGTCAGCTGAATCTGGGTTATTGGCTCCATAATTGAGTACAAACTCCCTGTAATTACTCAACAGCTTTCAGAAAGAGAACCAAGCTTTACAGTCAGCTGAGTGGGAGAGAAGATCAAAAGCCTTTAGGTGGTGATGGGAAAGAAAGCAGGGCACATTCTCAAGTTGAATGAATTTGAGAAACTGAAAACTTTTATTAAAAGAAAGAGAAATAAAAAGAAGAAAGGTCCCCAAAATGGCTTGTGAATAGGATATTCGGTCTGAGTGCTGCAGACCAGCGTTTACAGCTTGCTCTGCATGATTTGGACCAGCTATAAAGAAATTTCTACCTTAATGAAATAAGTTTTTCTCTTTGTCTTGCACTGGAAATTTCACCTTGGACTTGCATAATTTTTTTTTTTCTTTTTGAATAGATACATTGCTTCTCAAAGAAAACTTTTCAAAATTGCTACAGTCCTGACAAGTTCTCATGAGGATACTCCTATACCGGCTATATATATGAGCTAATCCAAACCACAGCCTCACACTGAGCTCCTGCTGAGCTCTTCCACTCCAAAAATCCTAGCTGATCAACCAAATAATGGGATGCGCGCTTCAACTCTGTAAAGTGGGAAGACAAGAACGTTTCCCTGCAGAGCAACACACAACTGTATAGATTCCCTACAGGCTTTTCCACTCCCTTCTTGTTCAGAGCTAAATGCTATTAACACTGTCTCATGTTAAATAAATAAAAGCTTTTGCACTTAACACATAAGGATGTCCTGGCCTGAAGCATTTTTCACAATTTAGGTATTGGACTCTAAGCAAATAACCCTACATCAAACCCTACATGCTCTCAAAGACGAGCCAAAGGAATATTTTCCCATGGACTAGTACACAGACTAAACCTGCTGCTGTCTCACATCTGAAAATTGTCCAGCAATGCACGTGCACATCTGACTGGTGGAAAGATTATCACACAAATAATCCCAAATCCATGAGTGATGGAAATTCCTTTCATATCCCTGAAAGATATGCACACTGATTTTCCTATAGTCACTTTTAGTTGCATGTTTGAGTAGTTACCTATATAAGTATGTGGAAGGAAAATCATTCACAGCTCCTAGGAAAGTAACCTCACAAACAGGTAAAAAAAGCTGCCTTTATTTTCCTATCTGTACCACAGAGCCATTTAAGCACAGGTTTCCGTCTTCATCTTTTTCAGGATGAAGTTCTTAAGTTTTTGGTGCTTCAAGAAAACAAAAATGTTTTATGCAAATGTATTGACTTCTTTAATGCTGTCAAAAAAAAAAAAAGAGCAAATAGTATGATTTTAAAAAGTGTAAAGGCATCATTTCAATTTCTTTTGACCTTCAGAAAAATATCAGAGCCTTCCTTATTATATTAATCCATATAATTGTATTTCAAATGGCAAAATAAGGTGCCTGGATGAAGGTTTCTTGTTATTTCCAGAACTGTATGCTTTGCAAAAAATATTATACTGGAAAACTTCAGAATTTCACATCTTCATTTGTTTCACACACAAGTGTCAGAGTTCCCCAGGAGCAAGAATTCTGGATGCCACTAAACTGAACTGAGCAGTGCCACCCTCCTGCCAGGGCAGTCAGCACTCTATGGGCTCTACTATAGATGTTAGCGTAGCCAAATCTTTTTTGCAGTATAGCCCAGGGGCTCTGGGCCATACTGCAAAATACTCTCACTCATTCGTATTAGCTCCAAGAGCTATGGGAAGCACTTTTAAATTGCTATTAACAATTATACAGCATACACTATAATATGCAATAATAAGGAAAAAAAAATTAAGTCTTTGCGTGAATGGGTGTTGCTGTCTCTACTTTTCCTTGCCATCACAGAAGAGAATGGAAAATCATGGCATACATTTCAGTGAACAGGTAACTGGAACTTTGGAGTTCCTCCTCACATTGCAATACAAAAGCTTTCAGAGGTCTCAGTTAGGAATCCATCTAGAAACTGTATATATTAAACAGATTACATATAAGAAAAAAACCAGGTTGTCAGAATGCCTTCAAAGCAGAAAAATCAGTAGTCTAAAAATCCACAAATAGCTGAAATTTGCACTCCATAAATCTTGAATTAGGTTCAACCATAGTGAATTGCATTGCCTTCTGGCACTAAGCCCTGCTAATTACTTCAATCCTCACTCAGGGAGTGGTGAGATTTAATATTACCATCAAAGTACATCCAGTCAGTCCTGCATCAGCCATACAGAAGCCACAAATAAATTAGACATTGAAACTAGGCTCTTTGTTCCCTTTTATACTGCTGGAGTCCTTGTCAACTTAAATTACATGTGAATCAACACAAAGTCTTAAAAACATAGCCGCCAGTAAAAACTTTTCAGCATGAGAGGGATTAATCACAGATAGCAATTAACATTCTAAGAATTAAATGCAACCATAAAATTATATAAATGCTAATAAACAAACTCATTACTACTTATTTTCTTTCTGCTATAAAGATTAATCAAGGGTCATAACACTAGAGCTGACAGGATTCCCGTGATTACAACTCCACTATGCAGTTAATTTCCCATAACATTCATTCTCCTTTTCCTATAGGCTGCCATATGGCCCTTAAGGAAGAATGGGCAATGTCAAATGATTTTCTCTAACATCAGAGTGAGATTCAAGAGGAAAACTCAGCAAAATCCACATGAAATGAAATACATCATTAAAGGGAAATCACAAATTCTGAAGTATTTTTTTACTTTAAAAAAAAAACAAACCAAAAGAACAGTGCTGTCTTTGAAATCACAGAATCAATCAGGTTGGAAGGGATCCAGTCCAACCTCCCTGCACAAGCAGGGTTGTCTTAGAGCACATGACATAGCAATGAGTTCTTGAATATCTCCAGTGAGGGAGATTCCATATCCTCTCTGGGCAGAGAGGTAATGCAATCAGCTTTTGGTCACAGCTAAGTATACTAACTGTACTAGGAGTGGAGATGTACCCTATACAATTTCTATCTTCTGCCTTTATGACCTGTGAAGAGCAATGTGAAAATACCTAAGCTGTTTCCAAGGAAGTTAACTCAGTCCTGGACCTGTACAGGTGGCTCAGGTAGGATGCCACATAAAAAAAAATGTGAAATAGCTTCCATAGACAAACCGGTTATCTCTATGCAGCACTGACCTGCACCTTCACGCCATCTGGACTGTCTGCCTGGGTCAGAGCTAGCTCAGAGCTCTCTGTGCCCAAGAGCCAGGAAGGTCACGGACCTTTCTTTTCTCCATTATTTCCTCTTGGCGGGCTCTGATAGCCTGTTTAGTCAATGTTCTGAATGAGCTATGATTTTGCTTTCTTTCAGGTGATTCTGTCCTCCCATTTGGGAGATACAATCTCCCTGTGAAACTCATCATGTGCTGCCTACTGGGTAATATTCCTACTGTGGTGTCACCTGAAGCCCACCAGGAAGAAAGATAATACAGAAGTAGTTGCTGGTGCAGGGAGCCCCCGCTGTTGTATCAGACAAATGATATGGAATTTAATCCTGGCTGAGGGCTAGATAGCATTTCAAATCTTTTTCAGAAACCACTTGTAAAGCTTCTGGGCATGATGCTATCCTAACACAGCCAAACACTGATTCACCAGCCGCTTACAAGTGTACAGCAGCATATACATAAGCATACAGACATGCCCTAACACCCACATTAACATCCCTTCCCTGCAATCTGGTGACAGAGTGAATGAGATAAGCAACCAGTTGAAGGTGGAAAATGTCTCCATTTGAATGACAGTGAGGAATGGTCTTTTCTTCTTGAAACCATTGTCTATACTGAAAAGCTACTCTGACATGGTCTTGACATTTCTCTGTACTTTTAATGCCTGAAGCAAGATACTGATTGAAAATCTATTTTTATCTCTCAAAGTATCTGGGTACCCATCTTCATTTGCTAACCTGAGGAGACTTGACCTCTTCTTTCCTTGCCCTGAAGATCCTATTTGTTAAGAAAAAATCCTTGAACTACTTCCCTTATTAATAATAAATGGTAAGAGAGCTGCAGTTGGCAACTGGGCAAGCAGAGATGGAGGAAAATTGCCTTCTTTTAGAAGGCAAATGGAGATGGCTCCTGAGGCTGTTGCTAAGTGAACTTATAGCCGCAGTATTCTGTGTATGGTTTCCCTATCAAATACTGGATAACGAATAAAAGAAATACAAACAATCAAAGAGAGAAATGGGAGAAGTCCAACTGTACCCTGGACTGCCTCAAAAGCACTGTGACCAGCAGGTCAAGGGAGGTGGTTCTGCCCCACTACTTCTCTCTCATGAGACCCCACCTGGAGTGCTGCCTCCAGCTCTGGGATCCTCAGCACAGGAAAGACAGAGACCTGTTGGAGTGAGTCAAGAGGAGGCCATGAAGATGATGAAAGGGCTGGAGCGCACCTTTCCTATGAAGGCAGGCTGAGAGAGCCGGGATTGTTCAGCCTGGAGAAGAGAAGGCTCTGGTGAGACCTTATTGTGACCTTTCAACACTTAAAGGGGGGCCATAAGAAAGATGGGTACAAACATTTTGACAGGGCCTGATGCAATAGGACAAGGGGTACTCATTTAAAACTAAAAGAAGGTACCTTTAGAGAAGTTACAAAGAAGAATTTTTTTTTCTGATGAGAGTGGTGAAACACTGGAACAGGTTGCCCAGAGACAGTAGATGCCCCATCCCTGGAAAAATTCAAGATGAAGTTGGATAGGGCTCTGAGCAACCTGATCTAGTTGAAGATGACACTGATTATTGCAGCGGTGTTGGACTAGATGGTCTGTAAAGGTGTCTTCAACCCAAACCATTCCAATATTCTATGATTCTATTTTTCTATGGAAGATAGAAATATGTAACAACAGTCAACTTCAAAGCCTTGGTCTTTTTCATAAGGCTATTCTTTTAGGGTTTTTTTTTCTCCATCCTCCATTATCAGCAACAGAAACAGTGAAACAAGCTTCACAGATGCCTCTGGATTACCATTCCAGTTCTTTCTCTTCCCCAGCATTGGCAGGAGCATCTCTAGGGCTGCAGAGTTCAGTTTAGTCAAACTCTAGAAGGTCTAATTCAACACTGTGCTTAACATCATGAAACAACTAGTTGCTGCTGAAATGAATAAGTGCACTTTCCCTTACTTCTCCAGTTGTCTGCCACTGACCTTGTTTCGAATATTGTGGTTATGCAGCTTTGGGGTTAGTTGGTTGGTTTAATTCACTGAGCTGACTGAAAACCAACCTCCCAGATTAAGCAAATAAATTTTCCATGGATTGGTATCATGATATCTCATTCCATGGAGTTCAGTGTTTACAGACCAAAGAGCAATTCTAATGACCAGCCACGGTTCTCATTCCATCACCCACAAACAGATGTCTAGTGCCAGATACCTTAAGATCATCTGGCTGATTTTTAAGTGCCGCACAGGTCTCTCATATGACCACCAAAAGATATACCTTCTCTGTGCAGGTCATGAGCATGCTAGAGTACCTCAGATTATACTGAGCAGTCATGTATGTGCACCTGAGCCAAACCTTAGGTTTCTTCTTCAGTGGTGGACAGCATTGGCAGTACTGACAAGTTCTCCATCAACAAGAGATATTTAGCCACCTACAGTGCATGAAGACTCCTAAATGTACTAAATGCTTGTGTACCCATACATGTATCCAGGCATTCATTTGGAACTGAAATCCATTGTGATGCATTTTAATTATTGCAGGCCAAGAGCAAACCTCAACAGCATAGAGGTATGCAATATAATGTTTCCCAGACTGACTTTTAGGTTCAAGTATGGTAACTGTTTCATAAAACAGAGCTGGTCAATTCTATCAGACACGAACCACCTATTCAAGCAAACTTACTGTGTAAC
Organism: Oxyruncus cristatus; assembly: GCA_013399855.1. Taxonomy (NCBI): domain Eukaryota; kingdom Metazoa; phylum Chordata; class Aves; order Passeriformes; family Cotingidae; genus Oxyruncus; species Oxyruncus cristatus. Next base: position 296,591 of record VXAY01004090.1, read on the forward strand.
AAGCAGTTGTCAGATGGTGATTCATGGTCTCTGGAATCAGTAGCAAAGAAGTACACACAAATTTGCACACACACACGTATTTCCACACCACTTCAGCAGTACTGTCGAAACTAGAAACTTTTTTTACCCAACTCCAAGAAAAAAACCCAAAGGTTTTTGTCGAAACTCCTCCTTGTTCTAGAACACAATCTGCACAAACAAATTCAGGGTATTTACTCTGGAATTAAACCTCTGAAATGCAATTCTTTTATATCAACAAGGTAAAATAGTAATGGACTTAAAAGCCTTTTGGAGGTCGGAAAATTGGTATTGCTTACAATACATTCAAAAATATTTACAAGTCAAATATTAAACAAATAAAAAATCTTATACAGTACAAATGTTATGATTATTTTCAATTTCCCAGCCTGATGAATTAATAAAAGAACTTATCTAAACCCCAAAAGTAATATAGTCTAACTCAAAACTCATGAAGTAAGGGCTGAATTAACAGGATAGCCTTAACACTTTGCTATACCCAAACAAAACTATTTGTTTATCAGCGCACTAATATTTCTTTGGCAGGGTCTCTTAACTCAGGAAACTGTGTTGATAGCCCTGGAAGGCTCTACTTCAGAACACAAATGCCAGATGAGCACAGCCAAATGCCTCTCTGTTGAACAGAGTGGAAAGGCAAGCTGTAATTTTGTCTGATGGCATGTTAAAAAAAATAAAGGACACCATGGAGATTGGCATACATCAATGCATACAGTATGTTAGACCAACTTTTGATTTAAGCATATTAGTCAACAATATGCATGGAGACAGGGTGTAGCCTGGGCTAGAAGAGGAGAGAATTTGTAGGTACATTTCAGGTAGGAAGTAGAGCCCTTTGGCCTTAGGCTCCCAGGTAAACCTAATGAAGAATTCTGAAGAATTCTGAATAGCTAGGCCATTGACTCTTAGTCTTATTATCTTCCTATATCCAAGTGGGAGCAAAGGGTCTCATCAACATGAAGCCATGGGGCAAAATAAAAGACCACATAACATATAAGAATGCCATCCCGGGAAGCATCCTTCATACAGGAAGCCTTTATCCCATCCACAAATCATCTGGGAACCTCCAGGTTTGCAAGGTACTCCAGCAGATATAGAAAAAGGCAGAAGGTTTGAATGAACATCAGTGCATCAGAAGAAGCTACATACATAAAAACAGAACTCTGCCCTATGCAGCAACCTATCAGGATGCGCAAATTCTGCTGCTTCTATAATTCTGAAGCCCTTGAAGCTCGTTCTAACAGATGTATTCACATACATTCTTTATAACCCCTAAACAAGAAGGGGCACAGCTAGACATAGTAGATTGTACATAATCTGAGGATAACTCATTTTTATTAATATGTAAATTAGCAGGTTGCTATCTATGTACATAATTTATTAGTCACAAACATACACAAAAAATTGTATTTGGAGTCTCAAGGCTAAGTCTATGTAACATGTTCCCCAGTAGAACATCTAATTTTTTCACATGGCTGCTCAAAGCAGCCATGAAGCATGCAAAACAGGCACTTAATAAGGATCTAAGTTATTATTTCAGCTCTGAGTACTCAATTTATATGTCCTAGTTGGCAAATTGTTCTTCCAGCATACACCTACTAGTTAAAAGAGTATTTATCCCTAAATAAGCCATGTTGTAACATCTCCTAGTATAAGCACTGGGACTCAAAACACCTTTATTTAGCACCTTCAAGGGAGACTGCTCTGCTGTTCTGGTAACTGAGGGAAAGAAGAGGAACTTCCACAGATTGTGTCTCTTGCCCTTTTTTGTATTTGAGGGATCTGTGCTCTTAACTTCAGCTGAGTGGCCAAAGTCAATCAGGAGAAATCTAGATCCATGTCTTCTGGGAACAAGCTATATTTGGATTAACATTTGTTGCTTCAGGAAGGCCTTTTAATCATAATGAAAATCAAGTCAGTCAAAATTTGTCATTAGATGTGTTTGATATTTATTTTTAGTATTTTATAGTAGAAATGCCTCAGACACATACCTGTCTTCACAGGTCTGACCAAGTGCCACAGATATTCCTGCATTCACATAGATAGGGAGAATTTTCTCTCATTTTACCCCATATTCTATTCTTCTTTCTTATATACTCTAGTTTTAGATAAAATAATGAGTCACACAAGGAAGAAGCAGCTAGAAATACATGTTATCAACCTGATGGCATGTCACTTAATTTACTGTTTCCGATTTTTAACACAGAATTGATTTTAAAAATATTCTACATAGAGAATGAGGGGTTTGGACTTCAAAAATGCTGCCCTGCTGACAGCAAAATAAGTAGCTGCTTAAGTTGCACAAAAGCTCGTGTGCAATGGGACTACAAGGAGCCTTGCTATTTATTTATTTTTAATTTTAAGTGTTGTTTTTACACCTAACGTTGTATAACAATGAAAGGCAGTGTGTTCATCTCAGAACACTTGTCTCCTCTTGAGAAGTAGGCTATCATACCATAAGGAAGCAACATCTCAGTCTTTTATTAGCTAAACCAGCAGTATAAACTAGAAATAAAATTTTAGTTTTATGGTCATTCTCTTCCAATGCTTCTGACAGCGTGCTGGTGTGCTTAAAAACAAATCATGATTTTGTACGAAGATAACTTGGGCTGCACTCCCTCAGAAAGGGACAGAAAGAGATGTGGGAGGAAGAATGAAATTGAATTCATGGTGAAATAGGGAGTAAATGTACTGAAAGGATTCCTCCTGCTGATAGTCCTAATAATACCATTTCTGGGGACTGAAGTGCTGCTGTTTTTTCATACTCAGCTGCTGCAAAAGGGGAGATTGGACTACATAATGCTCTGAACCATATCTGAGAACAGTCACTTTTGATCCCAAAGAAGTTGAAAAGAGGATAGGAGGAGAAAGGAGAGAAAGAATATCTTGCATGAAAGGAGATTAGGGAAACAATAGCCAGATTTATACAATTTTTTCCTAGGAAAAAAAAAATAAAAATCACACAGTGCTTCTCCCAGAAGCACTTGGAGATGTATTGACTGCAACTTCCTAAGGGTAGTCATGAATATGTTCAAATTGAGCTGTGACCTTTTCTTAAAAACTGAGATTTCCCAGTGGTTTCAAGCTTTTCACCACCCCTGAACAATTAATTTAATAAAAGGTTAAAAGAAACCCTTTTGACTTTTCATGGAAATGGAGAAGTAGGCATCAACTCTACATAGCGGCACTGGCAGCCACAGAGCTCAGGCTGCGCATCATGTGTGAGCCTTTTTCCACCAGCAGGGCAAGCTGCCTGCTTGGCTTTGCATTGGGAAGGAGGAAGAAATATAGAAATAGTCAAGAGGAACTGAGAGATGGTTTAACAAATTGCTCCTCAGTTCCCATCAGCCTGAGTTTCTTTATGACTCACTACCATTCCACCCCCTCAGCAGCAGATGGGAAGAAATTTTGGTTGATCTAAGACGATTAGATATTCTTCAGACATCAGCTCCATATGATTTCAAGACACTATAGCTGGACTCACATAAACCTGGCTTTAAGTCTAGAACTGGAAGACACAATTCGATTTTTGCATAAAACCAGAACAGATCATTGAGCAGGAGGTTGGTCACTCAAAGTTATACTGAGGTTTATGACTGACAGAATAGCAAAGAAGCTCATGAAATGTCTATGATGAAAACATGCTTTTGGAGGTCTGAAATACTCTGTATCAGCAGATATTTTTGAAAAGTGGCATTAGCACGTTGTGAACTGGTGCTACTGGATAATCTGTGCATATGCAATGAAGACATGTACTCGACATGTAGCATATGTATGAAAGGCAAGACAATCTTTATGTCATTTAGGAAAAAAATGGATGCATACAGGGGCACATTCATAGAATCATAGAATCAGATGAGTTGGAAAGGACCTCTGAGATCATCAAGTCCAACCCAATTCAATACACATATTGGCTTTTAGAAGCCAGGTGGCCTAATTCCGTTCTCAGTTATGAGGGCTCAGCAAACTGACACCATTTGAGACTAGGGAGACCAGACACTTGGCAAGTGCCACTAATACAAACAGAAATTTGTGAACCCAAATGTGAAAAACTGTTGTAATATTAGTGGCATACAGAAGACACACATGAGACTTGCCCTGTGTTTTCTTTTCAGCTGTGATGTGTCACCAGTCAGCCTGGCACAGCTGCACTACAGATGTGCTGTGTGCCATTCTGGTGGCATAAATTTCCCACACTCTGTAAGATACTGTATACTCTGTCACTCAGTCGAGATTCCAGAAAGATAAATGGCTGGGTAGAGGGGACAGATGCTATTATTTCTCTAGTTGATGGAAAAATAATTTTCTCTGATGGCAGCAGCTGACCTCTCCACCAGCATATAGTCGCAAGCTGGTCATCAGCCCATGAATTAATTGCAGCAAAAATGCTTTAATGCCTGGCGATAAAGTCAAAACAGCTCTTTCTCTGCAGCCACCCTTAAAAAAAACCAAACCAAACCAAACCAAACCAAACCAAACCAAACCAAAAACCCCCAGGCTTTATTAGAAAGATGATGATAGAACAACATATTTACTAAATAATTTGTTAATCATTTTGCATGCAGTTTACATAGAAAAATTTCACCTTGTGGGTTGTTTACATACAGTTCAATTTAACTGTTCATTGGGCATTCACAGCATGCAGCTGCTCGTGTGAGGCACAGGGTGTGCTTCCCATTGCCTCACAAGATTTCTGAAGCATTTCTGACAGATTTTGTTGATTTTTCTCAGACTAGAAGGGTGGCTTTATTTAGCTTGACCTTATGCATACCACTGTCCATAGCTGACAGAAGGCCTTGTCCACATGCAAATATGGGTATTCATATGAATCCCAACATACAGTGTGAACAAAACCCCTCTTGCTTTACAAATACAAATGCAACGAATAAGATTGAATCAAGAAGCTGATCATAGTATGAGTGAACAGTGTTTGAGACATGCATTATTCAAGCCATTCTCTCTTGGACAGGATGGTTCACTCTTCTTGATGATCTATTCCCAGATGTTAAATTCATCAGGCCATGGGTAGTCAGTAAAAACAAACTGGGCCCTCCAACAACAGCCCCAACAATCCTCTTCTTCTATGTCCGTCTGGTTGCAGATGATGGACCTAAGCACGTGGAGTCTCATGGGTGCATTAGAAGGCATTCAACATATGCCTGCATCTTCCTACACAGCAGCAAAATATGTCTAAAGAATCAGAGAATCATCACATGGGCTGGTTTTGGCTGCTAGGGGAATATGTGTCATTTTGTATAACTTATTCATACTCAAAGTAATACTTGGGGATGAACAGCCGCAAAATTATTCTTTCAGCACAAAATTTGGAACAAGGCAGATGTATAATTGACTTGAAAATGTAAACACCCTGTTCATCTTTTAGCATGAAACCCAAGAACCAAAGTCGCCTTGAAAATCAGTAAGACTTTGGGCTCTAAATGCTTGCAGCAAGTGCTTCAGATAATTCTGCTGATAGATTAGATAATGGCAAGAGAAGGAGATATTCACAAATGTTAACTTGAGCCCAGGGACACAACTCATCGAAGGGCTGCCTACAGAAACATGCATTTTCCTGCTGATGATACAGGGAGCCTGGGGACATTAGATTTAATAGATAACCAACCTACACAGTGTTATTCAAGATATTGGCCCAGGTTCACTTTGCCATTCAGCTGTAATTTCATAATAAAACAAGGACAACCAAAAAGGGTCTGTAACACTCCTGTGCAATGGCAAAATGAAACGTGCACATTCTCTACCAGGTGTTTGTTGGACTCTGTTGGAAGGGGTCCAAATAATTAGCTTCTCACCAGATGGGTAGCAAAGCACAAACAATCTAATGTGTCTTTTGGGTACAGACAACTCTGACTTTCAATGATGTAATAACATTAACATGTGACAGCATTTAGGTTGTCAGCAATTTGAGAACTTAATTTTGTAGTTTGCAATCTGCAATGGTTTTATTTTCATTAACCAAACACCTAAAGAAAGGAGACCAAGAATACAGCTGACAGAGGGAGAAACTCAGCTTCCCGGTGGGACATACAGGTTTTGCTTCATTGCCAATAAAGCACCTGAGACACTGGAAGCTGGGACATATCACAAGCATGTATGAAAGCTACTTTTAGTAATTTGTAGGATTTTCAATGTCCATAATGAATTAAAAAACAAGGCTGGGAAATTTTATCTTCACCCCAGAAAATATATGTGAAATATGCAGCACACCAGTCACAGTGATTGGTTTATAGTGTTTGCAAGCAATCACTGAAATAACCTTCACAACTCACCTCTGAGATTCATTGGTACCCAAAGCATAACCTGACTAAGACAATTGAAGTTTTCCAGAGAGGAGCATTACTGCTGGTAGCTTATTTTTCAGCCTTAGGCCTCCCACATTTGCTAGGATGAGGAATTATGAAGGTTTTTGGTCCAGTGTAAATACATATTTGAGGTGAACAAGAGCAGGCTCCTTAACTGTTTTTTCTTAAATAAATAATGTGAAGACTTCTGCCAGCTGTCTGAACATCCAAGTGGCAGCATATTTTACTTAGAACAAAAGTTGTTGAGTCTTGAGCTTTATGATTCACCTGAGCAAAGTTGCCAAGTCTTGCAATTTCCTCATAATATCAAGTGTTTTTTTTTTTCCAGAACCCCAGATCTTTGAGTCATGGAGTATATGAGGATTTCAACTTCCATCTTAACGAATAAATAAAAGCAATTTTCCAGCTCTCCTGGTTATGCAAAAATATTTGGAAAACACAAGGGTGGTGGCCCAAAAAGGCTTCAAAACCGTAAGACAAACAAGGAATGTATCATCTCATAAGAGGCATAATGAAGGTTAAGTCACTTTATTATTCCTGGGACCTACTACTTAGTTTCTGGGAGCCTGCTGCTAGCAAACCTGTCTGCTTAAAACCAAAATCCCACCCAGATTAATCCCACTGCCTGCCCTTTTATGGAAATATTTGTTGTTCCACACACAGAAGACTGTGATTACAGATAAAGACTCAGAAAAGATCTTGATTAATTTTATTTCACTAAGGTGTCCTTTGTAATAAACCAGTAAAACATTTACACAGGCAAGGCCGGTACTAAGCAGAACCACAACTGTTCATTTCTTTTTAAGCTCTGCTCCAAGCCCATCAAAGCTTCTGATGTCCTACCATGAGTTTTTAATAAGACCCTTTAAAGAATTACATTAATAAATGTCTGTCTATTAAAGTAGAAAATCTGTAATATTAACCAGATTTTTATAGTTAATTTTTATTTTTGGTCAATAAACCAATAACGTTTGAATCTCTCCAAAGAGACATAATGAAATGTTTCCATTCTACTGAAAGAAAAACAAAATTAAAGAAAAAAAGAAAAAAAAGAACAAGCACTAATAAATAAAGATATGCCTAAAACTTCTGTCAATAAAGCAACCAAATCAGTATCAAAATATATGAATTAGTATATTGGGATAAATAATTTATAGTAAATATAGTATTTCTTTGAGATTTTTCTTTTTAGAAAATAAATTCCTTTAGAAATAGTTATGTATCTCTATTCATCCAAGAATTTAACTTTAGTATCACCCATGAAAAGGGATGATAAGTGTCCAGATGAAATAAGATCACTTATAACAAATTTCCCCTGAAGCCTAAAGGGTGCCATACTGGATATTTTCTATCTACTGCTTTCCAGATCTTGGCTTAACCACTAATTTCATTCCCGTTGCTTATCACAAGACTATGGATTAATAGTAAAGAGACATCGGGCATAAATACTAATATGCGATCATGGTATGTATATATAAAATATACATACATTCAAATCATAGGAGACTTGCATTTTCAATTGTAGAAAATTTGAAAACTATGTAAGTGAAGAGTCTACTGAAATTAATTTCAAATGGTGCAAAAATAAGTCCCAAGAACATCTGTTGGAACATAAGGCACAACAGGATGTGCTGTATTGTGCCATAATAATACACCTTGGGTGCAGTATGAGGCATGAAGCCAAAAGGCATATTTAGAGGGAAAAAAATTGGGGACAGAAACAAAATAATCAACTTGAATTTAATTTAATATATATAATAATAGTTTCCTGTTTAGTTTATCCTCTAAATAAAATTCAAGAGCCTCACTGACTACCGCAGTACCCAGGTTTATTTATCAGATTCCATTCAGTATTTCAAGAAATTCCATGTCTTATAGAGAGGTTTCTCTCTCAATGAAAACACTCCAATATATTTTTATATATACCTATGCAACCAAGTAGCCTAATATCCATTGTCTTAAAATCACCTGGAAATCAGAGAAAATATTTCTTTGTGGCTCAAAGTTAGACCAAGACATCATAGGAAGCCATATACCATGGAGAAATCAATGGCAGAGTGAAAGGGCTTCTTTCTACCTTGACTGTGTATCATGAAGGTACTGTGGAAGGAAGGACTGTGTGTATAAAAGGGGGTAGCAAACTGCACATCCGACATCTCATTTGGCAAGTTATGGCATTTCCCAGGGAGTGAGAACAAAACAATTAAGCTCCTAGTCAAAAAAGAAAGGAGAAAACATTTTGTCATGATTCTAGCAGACTTTTACCTTTCCTACTTTTTTACGTAAGAGTTTGTTTTGCATTCTAACTCTGTAATCTGTAACAAAATACTCATTTAAAACAGCAATTCAAGCATATTATCCGTTGAGAAGTCTCAGGAATCACAGTTGTCTTCTTTCTGTATCCCTTGGAGAGAGGCAAGATAATCGGCAAAATTCTTCCAAACTATGTGACAGCTCTGATTTTTTGTAAAATTAGAAAGTTGTGTGGTAATGGGGGGTGAGGAGAGGGATGCAGAAAGAAACCGAACAATGGAAAACATTTTGGCAAACACCAAATTACTCAATTTATGGTTATACTCTTAGTATCAACTTCCAGACTGATCTCGTTACATGTAGATGGTGACTCTTCCTACACCTAGTTATTAATTGACTGTTCTGTGGCATGTGGTCAGCAGGCTGGTAACTCTGTTCACCTAATTGGGGATCTAATGAAGTGACAGAGCAGTCGTCACCAACTCCCGATCTAGTGTTAGAATGTCAATGGCTGCCAGAGGGAAAAAGAGAATAATAAATTGCTATCTGTGTTGATTAAATATAAGACACACATGGGGTAACAGGGCAGCAAGGGAGATTCATGATTAACTTTAGCTAATTATTCTGATAGGGACACAGAGTCTTGAGGTCTCAATCTTGTTATGCTAAGAAGCTTAGTAACAATACCTGTGTAAAAGAGAAATACCATTTTGCTGACCCTGGTTTCCTGAAGTTGGAAGGTCTGAATGGGAGAGAGTCTGATTCTGAGTCTATGATTCAGAAAAGAATTCTGTGTTAGCAATACATTGCATGCACTCGTGAGCATGTGTTGGTGTGTGCATGTGTGCACGTAAGACAAAGAGGCGTGAACTTGATGAGAAAGTGGGTGAATTGATGAAGAGACATAATAGTAAAATACATATGAAGACCATTAAATGTCTACTAAAATAAATAACTGCAATAAAATACCTGGAATCTGTTTTCACATTCAAATTAACTGGAGATGAGGACTGCCCTTGATATGTGAATTGCTATGAATAGCTTCCTGAAGACAGTCTGAAGCCAAGAAATCATTAGAGGTACTCAGAGCACAAACACGCTGAATAACTAAGCAAGCATCTCTAGTACTTTGAACAAAAGCTATTTAAAATAAGAGGCTAAGTAAAATTACGGAAAAGGCAAATTACTGATCTAGCAAAATGTTTTCATGATTCATTTGTAATTTCATCTTTCTTTGCCAAAACCTAGAAACCTATACCATTAGAAAGGTCTTGTTTCCATCTCCAATAAAAGTGTTTTCTGGACTATTTCCAGTGAATGAAGTGGCCAAGCCCTGAAAGTCTTAATCAGCCATCAGGGATTACTGGATGGAGGATTAAAAATGTGTTAGGATATATCCTTCCCTGTCAGCATCCTGTAGCAGCCCTGCTCCTGTTTACATTCACATCTTCTTGTTCTCAGCAACACGCTGGAGCCATTCAATCCTGGCCATTATTGGGATGAATGCAACAGTGCAACGAAAAATATGTTACACTTAGAAGGTACTCAACTGCTAAAGTAAAAACAGATATTAGAGGATGTCAAGGTTATACAACCAAACCAGCTATTTTAATGTGGATGAAAAAATTCTATAAATAACAAACTTTTCTGTTTGTTAGATAAAAACTGGTTTCTAAAGTAAAAAGAAACATTTCTGGGAAAAAAAGTATATTGCATTGGTATTGCTGAAAGAAAGAAGGCATGATAGATGGTGAAAAAGGTTTCAAAACAAAAATAAATTCCCTGCTCTTATGTTTTCATTTCAGCACAATTGGGTCAGACAGCCATTCCCTTTACAGGAACATGTGTAAATATAGGTTTGAAAGTGGTCATTACAAGGGATTTGGTTGCAGTACAACCATCAAGCCATCTCGTTCTCAGTTTTCTACAAAAAAAAAAAAAGATTCCAGACAGCCTCAACTCTCTTCTGTTGCTTTGTTGGGAGAACATGTGCTCATATTGACTTTTCCTAATTTTTCTTGATTGCAATTATCAATAATTTGAGGACCTGTAAATATGCAATGGCTAGGTATTTGTCTAACTTGGCAGACGTCTTTGATGAAGTGCAGTTTATTTTCCCCCCCTTAACATACAATAAACACATGCTGTAATGTCAAGATAAATCTGGGATTAAATACTATGATTGTGGGTGGCAGCACAAAGCTCTTAAGAAAGCAAGTGGTATAAAAGTCTCAAACATCAGCAGATTCCCAGAGAAAAATGAGCTTGAATTTGAAGTTCTAAAACCACTTAGTCTTGACTCATCTCACCAACGTCTTCCAGATGCAAACTATTTAGGCTCAAAATGAATATGTGGCCCTTAAAAAAAGATTGGTTGTATGCATCTTTCATGCTCAACCACAGACTAGGTCAATACAGAGGTTCCTCCAAAGAAAGTTTGGCACAGCTCTACTCATATCCTGATGTCAGCTGAAAACCTGGAAAAACTGAGTACCTTCAAATTGGCTGTGGAAACTTTCATGACATTTTTATCTACAGATAACAGGGGGGCTTCTGTGATATCAGGTGTAGCCTTCTGCTCTTGTTCGCATTGTGATCAGTGGAAAATTATAACAACTCCCATGTCCTGCCACAGTGACAACATGATGTGTCAAAGATAAAATCAAGTGTAGGGTGTAAAAATCAGATATGAATTACAGACAGTTAGGCCAAATACCAGATCAAGTTACTTGTCCTGAGAAGTGGGAAGGCACAAGTAAAGACACATTTTTATTCTTCTGTTGAAATGTCTTGGCCTACATTTTCAGAGATACAAAATGGAGATAACTTGATATGTCCCTGCAAGGCCTGGCTGGAGAATCTTGTCTGGTTGAGACTTTGAAAGAGACCATCGAAAGAAATACATTTTGTTTTCCCAAATGCAGCCAGTAACCAAAGAAAGCTTAAAACCAAACACACACACACATGTGCACACAAAGCCACCAAGAACTTATTCTACCCCAAGTTAAAAATTTTAAGCGCATCTCAGAGGAGTTTGATTCAACCAAGTACATCAACAAGTGACAAATCAATGATCCAGAATCTCTCTCCCTTGGCAGGAGGAACAACTGAAATCCCTGCTCTCTGTTTCAGCTTGATCTACTTCATCCTATTTACCAAGACTTCTGGGTCTGCAGAGTCAGATCTCAGCCAGACCCTTTTCATTTCCCTGCAAGTTTTCAGCAGCTACAGATGAAGTACTGTATGATTTCTCTTGTGCCTTTCCCAAACCTATTTATTTCTCATCTGTCTGAAGTGTAAAAATTCCATCATGCTACTCCAAAGGGAGTGGGTATGGCTGAATTGCAGCTTATAAGCTCATGTGCCACTCACTGAAGGATCTCCAGAACTATTCATTAAAAAGAAAACTTCTGTGAAAATACTTCTTTTATTCAAGTCACTCAGTACAAGCCACCAGCTTCTAAATCTTAGAAAATGAGACACTTTTTCTGCAAGCTCTAAGCTTCTTGTTAAATGTTAAGACTGTGGTTATGTTTCACCCTGTAAACGATTAAATTATTCCATGTAAGAAGATTCTATTTTCTTGCGGTTGTTTTCTTATTATTTTAACTCAATGTTTTTTCACCAGGTGGGTTTTTTTTTCTTCTTTTTATATGCATTGTATTCTAATCTACTGTCTGTCTAAGGTACTGTAATATAATTTTTTTATCAGCCACCTCAAACTGAGTTGTAGCATGAGCATATTGTGGTCTAAGGAGTGACACAGAATATTCTTAATAAGCAGCCCACATATTATAAATTGACCCTGTACTTCTGAGACAAGATGGGTCTCGCTCCTCACAGTCTGCTCTTTAGTAGAGGGACATTTAACGTGTTTGGCACAGCGGGTGTCTTTAATTTCTCTTGCTGTTGACAGTACCAGTTCTTGATTTTCACAGGAGGCAGGTGTCAGAAGTCCTGCTCTATGCTTCTGGGCTTATCATTTCAAACGCAGTTTGGTGAGACAATTAATGCCTCAGTCACAAGGTCCAATATAATTATGAGAATTTGATCTTTAGAACAAATAACATGATTTTGGGTTTAGGTACTGCAAGGTTTGGTATGCAGCCTACATTTATTTCAGTATTGCCATCAAGTGATGCCATGTTTCATTCAAACTGCTTCAAACATTAGATGGGCATAAAATACAGCAGCATTTCTTTTATAAAACACATTCTTTAATTCTTGATTATAGTACTATAAACAAGGGTTTGGATTTGTCTCACCTAAGTGGGAGAGTGGATCACTGTCAGCTCCATTGATGGTTGGTAAAAGAAATGAACATTTCTAGAACATATTTAATATGATGTTTAGGGACAAAAAGTTTCTGTTTCCCTATGTGGACTGTAAAGGATTCTAGATCACTAATTCAAAGACAAATGCCCATGTTACTAAAAAAAGCAAAACAAAGTGAGACATGGTCCTGCAGCATGCTTAAACGTGTGTTAAGCATGGATATCTTGAACTTTTGATCCTCTTCTGATGCTCTGCTGTATATTTTATCTTTATTAATTTATCCCATATGATTGCAGAATCAGCATTTAATCGGGGCATGCATGTGTTATCTTAGCGTCATCCCCTTCTTTGCACCCTGGGCAATGAGGTATGAAGTGCAAGTAGCATACTTCCCATACACTGCAGTCAGAGATGTCTTTGAATTTTGAATCATATTTCTAGCCCATAATTAACACTTTTCTTCTGGTATCAGTGGTTTTTTTAGAAGTAACGACATTTTCATGACTACTGCAACACTTGAAAATCGTGGATCATTGAAGGATCAACTATACATCCCTCCTATTACGTTTGTTAAGTTCCAAACAACTGACAATTTTTCATAAAGGGTACATATGTCATGTTGATAATATAATTGACAGATTTGGCCTTTAGGAAGCTTTTCCTGGATTACTCTCCTCAACTCCCACTATTATCAGTTTTGCCTTTGAAGCTTCCTTTCCTTACAATGGTTTTACTGCAAAAACTAAGCCTAGTGTTCTCCCCTATTCAATGACTGTTCACAGTTCAAAATTGCTCCCACATCCCTTATGTCTGATTTTGGTATTAAGCCACCTGCTAAAGCAGGTTGGGATGTTGCAGGCAAGGCACACCAGCTTATTTCATGCACATGGTGGCCAGAGATAAACAAGCACCACTTGGATGGTTGTTTGGATGCATGGTAAGAAAGATGGACTAAGAGGACACATGGTCAAATCTACCACGGCTCTGCTCATTTGTTCCCAAGGTAATGGCTTGGAAATCATGCTAGTGCGCACACTGTAGAACTTTACAGTTCCCTTTTTCCCCCAGTCTTATTCCCACTTGCATCATGCAACCCCTAGGTATGACGTCTTGCAGCTTCCCTACTGCAGACCATGTATCTCTGGGCATCTGACTTGTCCCTACCTCATCTACTTCTTTCTTACCTTATGAATTCTTCCCTGACTCCCACCACTATCAATCAGTGTCATATATCTATAAAAACAAATAACATTTATTTCCAAGGGCAATTAATAGCATTTGTTTTTCAAAAGTGAAGGAACCTGAATCTACAGCCAGATTTAATTCCAGACGTCACAGCCCTTAGACTTTTCCATTCCTTAGCCACAGCTTGAAAGTTGGGAATAGATGTAGGAGGCATATCAAAAGGGCATTAAGTGAAAGTGTGCTACATGTTTTCCCACCTTCCTACATATATTTGCACCACAAAATAACAATTTGGCAGGATGGGCTAAAGACAAATCATTGATTCTAATGATTCCTTCTTCTGATTTTAATGATTTTGATATGTCTTTAAGCTGTGATTATTCATTTTGCAGCAACACATGAAATCTAACAGATCTTCAAAGTGCTAATTAAGGGAAGTGAAGTATATTCATATAATCACGTACATTAGAGATCAGTATGACAGGTTGTTTTTCCCCATCTCTAGTAAACATTTCGGAATACAACAAAATAGCTATTTGAAAGAGAAATATATGCAACAAGAGATTTAGCACTGTCAATTATCAGTAGAAAATACCCTACAACATTCTGATATATGTTCATGGAAGTATGAGCTGCAGGACTATAATAACACATAACCCAATAAAAAGGAACAAGATTTCTTTCCGCTGTATGTGCATTGGAGAAGCACAGCTAAGTTTATATTAGCATATCACAAATGTGAAACTGGGACACAGGCTCAGTGCTAAATTAGATCGGCAGCTGGTATCCTGTTAGCAAGGAAAGTGTGTTTGCTTGGGGAAAAAAAAGAAAGAGACCAACGCAAAATCAAGCCATGCAAATGCACAGAGAACAATCAGTTAGAAGAGGATCTGTGAACCACACTGCACATCTCAGGTTGCCCCTGTGCTGTGTGACAAGTCATTTCACCAAAATAATATATTTTTAGTGCGGTCGGATCATGTTCCCTCATCTGAATTATGAAGAATGTATTTTCCTTTACAGACAATGTGAAAAATATCAAAATTTAGACTCTGAGAGCTTTGTTCATGTTTTCCATTTTATTTTCTTTCCTGCATCATGCAGGTCAATGAAGTATGAAGCAAAATTTCATATTTTCCTTTAAAACACAGAATAATGTAGTAAGCAGGCAAAATGCACAAAATATTTTAAATTATATTTCACACAAAATTTTTCACTATTTATATATTCAAAAATAGCCTTTTAACAGCCAACCAGAGAACAACAAACATTTAAACCTGTGCTTTCCTCTTTGACTTCCTTTCACACCATCCAGATTGCACAAAGAGAATTGGCCACTTGAACTCCTGTTCAAGACAGGAGGCAGGTGCAAATGCTCTTCCAGACCACCTGGCTGAGGTCACTTACACAGTTACTAGAGAACTCCTATTATGTTCTCTCTTTTCAGCTCTTTTTCCTTATTGCCATGAGTTTTCCAATCTTTAATGGGTTTTGGGGAAAATGGAGTCCTGAGGAGCTGCAGACACACTGAAAGATGTCTAACTTTAGCCCAGTGAAGCCCCAAGAATAACTGCAATCAAACTGACAATCAAAGTCATAAGTATTTAAGAAATCTATTGTCTAGCAGTCTAATTTGCCTTGTCTACACTTCAATATTTATAAAATATTCTGAGTTTGGTTATTTTAGAAAGAATCAAAAATAATCTGAGGCCCTTCAGGATACATGGGCAGACACAATTCTAATTTAAATTTTAGATTTAACTTGCACAGGTAAAGCAGCTCCAAAATTATAATGAAATAGAGGAATGGATACACAATCTTCACATGCTCAATGACAAGTATCATAAAACTGTTCTCACATTCCTGGCACTGGATGGAAATGCAGCATTTACTCTCTTAACTCTTCCTTGCAGCATTGTTTGCCCTGTTGATAAATATCCCCTTTAAAGGCTCTCGTTATTTTGCTGTAGAGTCATCTCACACAATGCGAGCCTAGAAATCAGATTCTAAATAAATCCAATTCCTGTACAGTGTCTCTGAGTTACTACCAAGCAGCAGATCTCTCAGCCACAGGGATAGCCCAGCCCTCCTCCCAGTGTGTTGTCACAAAACATGCCTTGCTTGCCTAGGGAGGGTAAAATTTTTCCATGGGAAGGACTGTAATCTCCTTCTAGTTTTGTGTAAGAGCAAGATGGGCTGGGCCAGGTTGGCATGTGGTTTTTGATGGCCACATTCAGATTGCTTATATAGATGCTGTTGGGGCATCTAAGACCAAGGGACCTGTTTTGAGGCCATGAAATGTGGCTCCTTACACAGTTGGTAAGCAGAAGCCGGGAGGCAGGGATGACATTCGAGATAAGTTTCTAAAAGAGAAACTCTCAGAGGCAATTACATGCCTCCACTGACTCCAGTGACCTGCATAGCCAATGTCCTCAAGCACTCTATTAAAGTTAAACATAATAGTTCCATCCCTGCCCGAATACAGACCTGAGTGACTTTGCTTCTTGGGATTGGCTGTACAGCACTAAAATGGTGTGTTGCTCTTTTATAAAAACTAAATCGATGAAATCTTAATAGTGCTCTGGTGATTTAATAACGTGATGTTTTTAATGCATCTGTTCTAGGTTTGTAGAAGACTAAAATATTGTTTCACATTGACAGACTAGCATAGTGAAGCCAAAACACCCCTTTAGTCTCAACAACCTCATTAACAATACAATGATTAAGCAATACCAACCAAACAACACTGTACCATGCAGAATAGTGGGAGTTTCCAATGTCATAAAGACTAAAGATTTACCATACTTTTCAAAAATTGAAAATACATCAAATTTTTATCATCCTTTCCTAAGTCTTGCAGGCAAACAGTACAACTTCCAGCCTGTCAGTAATAACTAAACTACATGCAAAAAGAATATATTGACTACAACTCTGCAGACACTTTTTTAAAAGATTTTCATATGTGGTTAACTCTTGCCTTCCTGGAATATACTATAATCCCATGTAAAATGCATGGAGAATGGATGGTTCATTTACCATAGAATAATCATGTCAGTACATCCTTCTAAGTACTTTGCCTCTTTTTCTCCAGAGATGGTTTCAAAATGTCAAACTGAAGGTTTACTGTCTAGTTTTTAAAGTCAGGAAGGATGACCGCAGGTAAAGACTTCAGGAGAGGATGAGAAGATTTAAAATAACAGTAGGACATCAAATCTCATCTCAGAGGACAAATTGATCTACAAATAAGAATAAGGAAGAGTGGTCTGCACAACTGACACATTTGTTAGCTCAAGAAGAACAAATTTGGCATGCTTACTGCATGATTGAAGGTCAATATGCCTGAAAAATGATAAAAAGGCTCTGGACTCAGAAAAAAAAAAAAGAAAAAAAAAAAGAGATAAAAGCCAAGGATGCATAACTAGCCCAGGTAACAATAAGGCATCTTTAAAAATAATGGTCAGTATCAGAGTGACATCCTGTAATGCCTACAGTCCATTTAAGAGAAATGTTTGGGTGAAAATCCTCAGTGACGCACAACAGGCTATTATGAAACAGCATTTGCCTGAATATATTTAAAATGCCTCAGATTGTTGTTGCAGTGACTTTATTCAACAAAATGTATTTAAAGTTGGTACTGAGAGCTTCTGAAAGTCAAACTTGCTGCCAGGTACCCAATACTGCTTTTGCACAGCTTCTCCAGTTTTCTACATGAGCAAACTGAGCCAGTCCTAATAGTGGCAGTAGAACAGAAGTACAAACAGCTCAGCAGGAGCACATGAGGGTACTTGAACTGTGTTCTGAACTGTTGCAGTGTTTTGCAGCTGTGCTGGGTGATCTTAGACCATTCCGGTTGGATGCTCTCCCACAGCTGTGTCTGTGCACCATTCTCAGAGGAACCAGGTTTGGACAGATATTGAAAGACCCACAGTGACCTGAAATACCGCTATAGGAAAACTGCTTGAAGCTTTTGTGCTCCTAGGCCCTTAACTTCATCCACATTAAGACTTAAGATTAACACAAAACTGTCCACAGCAAGAAAAGAAATTATCAAAAAACCACCAGAGCACACTGATGTGAAAGCATCACGAAACATCACGAAATAACAGCATTACTGGAGCAAGGTGCTTCCCTGCCATACAGCTCCCAATAATACAGTAGATAAATACTTTTTATATGTCTCCTCTACAGCTTATTGATTTGCTTTATTTTCAGGGTTGGGTCTTACCTTTGGGATTACACTGAGTACTTAAGGAATACATCAGCCTGTGCATCATGAGCTAAAATTGAGAGGTCCTAGAGCAAGGAGGTGCTGCTGGAGGTCAAAGTTAGTTCCTAAATCCAACCCTCTATAGTGCTAGTTATTCAGTTTTTAAGTCCAGTATGATGTTTACCACTGCAAGGGAGACTCTGGAAATGTCATATCTGACTACTGGCCAGTGGTGGGTTGGAAGGAGTTGACATGCTCAAAAAAGTGGCTGTAGAGTCTGAAAGTGGCCATCAGTTTCCTCCTCAGTGTGGCCAGATACTGCTGGCATGTGCTTAGACAACAATGAGAATTGTGGCAAATATCTGGGCAGCATTGACAACACAATCTATTCCCCTAGCAGTTCAAATTAAAGCTTCTAACATATTTTCAACCTTCTACAACATTCAGTCTACTTCTTGAGTTAAAAGTCATGGAGTATGTTAAGGAAAGATTAAGTTACTGCACAATGTCCATGTTTTTCCAATTAATTTAAGTACCAAATCTGTATTTTTGTATTCTTCCTTTTCCAGATTCTTGATAGCACTTACCATCAGTACATAGCCTGGAATACAAAATAACTTGTCTTCTATAACATTAAGTTTCCTTGGAGCTTTACTATTTTAGTGCCATTTGGATTCATTCCCTCTGGCAATCCTTTCGTAATGTAAATGCTCCAAACTGTTCTTGCTCTAATGTGCTGCACTACGGAAATACACTGTAGACAGAGTTCAGCATATTCAAAAGGATAATTTATCAATAAAATTTAAGCTCACTTCAAGTAAACAAAAGAAAGATCAGCATAAGCCTGCAACAGTGTTTATTTTCTACATTTTCACAGAAATTTTAAATTCACTGGTAATAACTGACAGTGTTCTTTGTCTTCCATTTTGTCCCATCTGAAACAAAACACTTCATACTTCATATGCTGTCAATTCTTGTCTTATATACTCAAAGATATCTAGTTGAGAACATGTAATGGCAACTGACACAAGTTATATATATGCACAGTCTATGCATACTTACTCCATCGATTTTAATTACCTAAAGTATGTTGTCCTTATCGTTACAATTAATAAAACTATTATGTTTCCGAAAGCCTGTCAGAAAGCAGCAACACTAAAAAACAATCGCTTATACATCTATTTCATCTTGAAACAGAACTACATGCAGTCATGCAAATAATTGAGGAAGGGATGCTTGGCATATTTTAAAGTGTACACATGAAAGTCATACAGCTCCAGAAAAAAACACAAAACCTCTGGCTTGAGAATCTGAGCAATGGAATTTGAGACTGTATTTGACTAGAGAATAGTCTGAGGAAATGAGCTGATGATCTGAATCATGAAATACCCACACTGAAATGCATTGTCTCATTTGCTTTCCTTAATGGAAATATGAACCTACATGATCAAATGGTCAGATACAAAAGCATTTCGTATTCAAAAGTATTTTAACATACCTAGTATGGAGACAATTTTCAGACCATTTTAATGTGTAATCATACAGTAAATGGAAATTTTTGATGAGTTTTCTGACCCTACTGCTCATACAATTTCTCCCCAGTTCTGGCAGTAGATCTTAACTTCATTTGGGTCAGGCTGCATTGGGTAGCAAAACAGTTCCTTTTTGAAATGCCATAGTTTTTCATATTTAATCTACTAATGTGATTAAAAAGAACCTACTGCCATCTGAATTCCATAGAAGAACAGTTAGTAATAAAGATACAAATATTACACTGAAAAAAATAGATTAAGAATACAGCAAGGCTGCACAGATATTAGATTACTACCAAATCCATGCTTTCATGCAAGTAACTCTTTCCATGCAAGATGTGTACTCACTTGCAAACCTCCTCTCAGGAAAGACAATAACTTCCTCTCCAGCACATTGGCTAACATTGAAATTTTGTTTGAGGAATTCAGCATGGGAAATACTGAAGAAAAAAACAACCAAACCCACGGTCTTATAATGGGAAGATCTTGGCAGTGCTTACGGTTAGGATTCATTCTGGACAATACTTTGACACTTTAGGGCTTCAAAATTCACCCCAAAGTAATAAATATTGTGATTGAAGTTAGAGAGAACCACTAAGACTTGGGATTCATAAGCAGTTGGGAGTTGAACCTTGGTATCCTTACTTGTACTTAGAAAACAACATTTTCATCAGTATGTCTTTAACATTTTTTTGCAGTGGAGCATTTGCTGAACATCAGTGACAGTAACTGTGATAGAAGTGTCAATTTCTAGAGATATAACAAGATGACAGATACTTCTTCCCAAGAGATATCAGCTATTTATAGTAATGCCTTGTTCCATGCCCCTCTAGCCTCTTTCTACCATTTCTTTTCTAATTTCCAGTCTTTTTTCTGCCCTTTCCATTCCCTTTCTTCATCTATTTCATTATGCCCTTTATGACATCTTGTCCTTTTCTACCTATCTCCTCCATATTTAATTTTTTCATACTTCCATCATAGCCTGGGGCAGGAATGACTCATCCCTTCACTCTTAGTGCTGAACCAACCTGTTACACTTTCATATTATATCATTTGCAATAATCACCTTTTTAATTGTGTTTTAAGCAGAAAATTCAATGAAATACAGTAATGAGTGGCTTAAAAACTACCCAAGTCTAATAACAGAACTTCAAGAACAAAGTATATTTTCTCAGTTAGCTGAATATACCAGATATAGATCTACCTTAAATTTTCATTTCAGAAGTAAATTAAACTTCGTGATCAGAGTGGGGTTACGTCCTTGCTAGGTCACTTTGCTATTGCTTTGTCTAATAGACACTTTTTTATTTATATATGTATATACAAAATAATGACAGCCACTCCGTTAGTCTGTGATGTTCTACTGAAAAGTTAAAAGAAATCCCAGGTGTATTTTCTTCTTCTTGCAGAACAGTGAGTCTGAAGCTAGAAGGAAGAAGACTTTTCTACCCTATTTTACCCACAACAGATTTTTTCCATTTTTAAAAATGAAACATTCAGCTTGTCAAAAGTTATGCAAGTCTGATTAACAAAAGACAGCTTATTGTGTAAAAGTTTTTCAGCCTCACCTTAGAATACTTTTCTATCTGTACAACTTTTACTCTTGTGCTAAATAAATCAGGATTAACTGCCCCATGAAAAATCACAGCCATTTTGTTGGTGCAGAGTGAAGTAGCCCAGATGCCCTAAAGGAACCATACCCTGAATGACCATAACAAGAAATTAATCCAGAATGTAACATCCTGATCTAAAGACAAAGAAAATATTGCCATTTATTTCATCCAGAGCAAGATTATACATGACCATCTCTGATGCACTTCCATACAGATGTTCATCATCCTGTTCTCAGGGAAGAAGCTGCTTGAGTCTTCCCTGCTCACCATACATAGTAGGGTAAGGGTCTGTTGGCCTACAGTATTGTCTTCAAACCTTCTGTAGCACCCTGGCTGGACAATGAGACTGTAGAAACTTTTAACATCACATCACACTGTGTTGTAAATCATGTCACTACATCACAGAGTGGGGCTTAAAAGAACCTTTTATCTGGATCACAGTCAACCCTTACAGTAACTGCTGATCTGCATTACTTACTGGTACAGTAACAAAAATAATGCCTGTCAAACACTGACATTTAACATCTGTCTGGGAAATGGAAGAAAAATGTAATATCTGGAACAGAAGACAGCGCAGAGTCAACATGTAAGCAGTGAATATTTTTGGCTTCTAAACTAATGAGAAAATGGCATTCCTCTTCATTAAAATTCAAGCATGGATAAATAATGTATGGATCTACGGATACACAGAGCTATTTTGAGTTGCTTTGGGTTTTGCCAGTCATCTGTTAAGTCTGCTCATATAGTGGGAGAGGCTCCATACAGGTACCTGAAAAAAGGAAGTGACTGGTGACTCTCAGCATTACCACATTCACGGTGTCAGACCACAGATTTCTCAGAACCAGGCACTTCATCCACAAACTGTGATCAGGCCAAGTGAAGCGTCTGAGGCTGGGAATCACAGTGGCCAGTATGCTGAACGAAAAGGAAACCAGAATGGGCAATATGTCCTATAAAGTCTGTATTCAAACTCTTCCACTACCTAAGATTTAAGCTTCTCTTAGAAGACTGAGACTCACATCTGGGATCTCCTCTCTTGGAACTAGTGCCTAAATAATTCCTTTCTGCACACCGACCTTGACTGCCCCTTCATTTTCCCTTTGTAAGATATCTAGAAGCAAGCCCAGCAGGTTTCTCAAAAAACTCACTGAAGATGTCTCTGAGAGCTAATGGGGACCACTGAAGTGAAGGAAACTCAAGATCATGTGTTTGGGGCTTGGATGGTAACTCATGCTCTACATGGCTGCAGGGCAGTGCAAGCACTGCCTAATCAGGGGATTAATCAGAATGGAACAGCTTTTGAACCCTGTACCTAAGAACTTTTTCGACCCCCTTGTTTTATAACAACTATGAACAGAAATGCAGAGAAATATGTAGTTATTAACAAAGATTAACAAGAGAGATGCGAAGACCCCGAATTTCCAACACCACCTCTGAGTGAGAACCTATGCTCCTTAGGTAGAGATAGAGCTAAAACTAATGGTATCTTCCTGTGGGAAAAATAGGGCACATGCACTGCCTGCCTTCTATTGAGAAGAGCACCATTGTCTTTTGTCAAACGCTTCTTCCTCCTTATATGGCTAGGAGAATGCTCTGTTATCTTCTCTGGAAGACTAGATCAGGCCAGAGAGCACTTCCCAGACCAGTAAGAGAGGCAAAACTTCTACAGAGAGCAGAAATTACTATGCAGGAAATTGAAATTAATATGGTTAACCACAGCTGGTTTACTATTCCATAATACTGTTTTGATAGTCTTTGGGAGAGCAGGTAGAGGAAAGTTTTATTTTACTCCCAGTCCCAAACAGACTTTTGGCTTTCATTTCCTGTTTCCTGGCTAGTGATAGGTGAGCTCTTGTTTTCTCAGTAGAAGTTAGTGTTCTGTGATCCCTGGAGAGGTTTTGAAACCCAGAGTGACTTTCTAATCAGTTATGGAAGAGCAGGACAGAATTTGTAGTTGTCTTTCTCTTCAAGGGTCATGGTACATTAAATGGCTAATCTAAAGTTTGAAAACTTCAATTACTTTACTTTCATGAAAATGCGCAGAACTCCTGAAACTACTTCACCCACAAAGAGATTAGAGAAGCTTGGAAAGGACTCCATAAAGGTGCAGCAGTCTAACATCCTTAAGGAAGAGTGGTTTCTGGTATTTAGGCATGGAAAGGAGACCCCGGAGCCAATAGGTCTAATCCTGCCTCTACCAAGATGTACAGGTTTCACCTAAATTGACCTTGTCCTATATGATGTATCAAGGGGTTTACAGTAAGCATTTATGATGTCTCCTGAGAACCCTGCATGGAATTTGTAAAGGGTATTACTGCCATTCCAGGAAATTTGGAGCAAAAAATTCTGTTAATAACAAAAACCATCTTTTTTTGCTATGTTACATATCTCTTAGACTTCTCCTTGCCACCTCCTCAAGATCTATGGATCAATGTTGGTTATGTGTCCATGCCAGCACACTCTCCTGTATTCCAGGGCTTGATATTTCTTAGAAAATAGAGTGAAACAGTTAAAGACAATTTCTGGTACATTTCCATATGTAACCTACATAAAGGATTACCTATTTAGTGGTTTAGTTATGCTGACCACCACAAGAGTGCCATGTCCTTCTCCATAAAATGGATAGAATCTGAACATTAAGGCTCAAATGTGCTGCAATAAGTTTTTTTTCTCAACATAGTATAAGCAATGATCTCATCTTCCTGAGAAACTCTTCAGATTATTTTCCAACAATGTTTACATAGAAATGTCATTGTGAAGTGCTGACATAAAATAGAATACACAATTTGGACTGAGCACTCACAGTACACACTTTTTTGGACTGTCACCAAAAAGTGAAAGATTTCTTCACATAGGTAGCAGGTTAGATTGAATAATCCAGCATTCCAAAAAGATATTACCAATTTTAAAAGAATTTAAAAAAAGGTACAAATAAACTAAACAGTCAGTGTAATTAATCTCTCAAGAAATTCACAAGAAACAAATAAATAGCTTAAGAAAAATATATTTATTTCTAAAGCACTCTCGTTCATAGAAAAGCATGAGGTAACTAATAGATATAAACCATTCTGTCATTAATAAAACCACCTCCTACCCAAGCTCATTGCGCACCAGGAACACACAGAACACACATCCCAAAAAAATTATCAGCAATAACGACAAAACAGGGAGAATCCCACATTCACACACACATTCAGATTTCTCTCTATATAGCATCTACTTAAGGTTTAACAGATATAATTATCGGTTACCTGGTATGGAATGCATGGCAGTGAAAAGGATATAAGTGGGGGTTCAGGAATCAGGCAAGGAGAAATGCTGGCTAAGTAACTGGGGAGGACTGTTGGGCCCATGATGAATATTAGAACCAGGAATGGATTCCAAAAGAAGTTGTACAAGACCTACCATTAGATAAATCTGAAATATCAGTCTCACCTAAATTTTCAACATTAGTAACAGTATTGATTAAGTATGCAATCACAAACATTTTAGAAAACAGAAATAGTCAAGACCTATTCAGTCTATCCTTCTATATGAATGCTGGAAGTTCATAGTTTCTGATCACATCTCATGTTTGCAATTTTATCTAACAAGCTTTTGAGTGGTAATAGAATTTATTGTGGGACTTCTCTCAATGACTTCAGCACTTATGCTTCCATTTCTCGCTCTTTTATTTGCCATCAAGAAGGAATTCTCTGCAAATAAATGGGCCAGAAAAAGTTTCCTTGTTAATAAAAGCACACGTTTCCCCAGTCTCACTCTAGGATAGATCCTGTATCTGATCTCTACTTCACTCTATCCAAATTTGAGGGATATGATTTTCAATTGTGAATAAGTCCACATAGAGAGATGTACTTCTGTATAATGAGTCTTTATATTTAAAACCACTCCAAACCTTTACCAGTATTTCACATCCATAAACAGCAACATTTCATGTTGACATTCAATTTGGAGCCAATCTATAGTTAAAATACCAGTATCTGCAGAGTTGTAATCATCTTCTTGTATCTCTGTATTACTTACAGAAAATACCATAATCTGAAACTGACTTCAAGGAAGCCAAATCACTTCAGCAGCTCAGTTGTCCATATACAAGAGACCCAGCAGAATGTCCTGCAGTGGGCATGTTTAACATTAATGGGCCTGTAAACAGGTACATCCTTTTCATTAAAGGATTGAACAACTCTACAAAAAATCACCACAACTATTTTTAGTGACCTTTCCCAGATCAAGTTACGAAGCAATATATTCTGAAGTGGAAATGTCGATGGGAGGCTAGCACAATAAAATCCAAGGCAAAACATAGTCTTTACATAGCCATTAAACTATTACTTGTTAAGCTGTAGATGCAGTAAGAATCGAGTAACAGCAGCAGGATTACACTTCACGTACTTGTGATCTTTCTGTTTTCTTTCTCCCTATTAGATTTTCTCCATCCTGCAAATGTTTGAAAAATGAGTAGCTGTGGCACTCATATGGTTTAGTGGGCATGTTGGTAATTGGCCAAAGGTTGGACTTAATGATCTTGGAGGTCTTTTCAACCTTAAGGAATCTATGATTCTGTGATCTTGCTGTCTTTCCTCATTTCTTGCTTCTGCATGTTTTTCACCTTAGGAATCCAGAGAATTCCTCCTGCACTGAAGTGAAGCATCTTTGAAACAGTTAGCAGAGACCTTCAAAGAATCCTTATCTCCCTTCTTATTAGGTCAGCCCAAGTACAGGATAACAGTGGAGTTCACACCTACTGAACTTAAGGTATGGGACCATCTAGGTAAAAAGGATAATTTTTCAATTAAAAGTTGGTATACAACCTGCACAAACATAAGAGGCAGGAATGTAACAGCTGAAGTCGCCTTTCCAGAGGGCCTAGACCAAATCTGCATAGGAGCAATGGGATCAATAAGTGGTATCACACATGTGCTCAGGCCTCATTAAACACTGCTGCAGCACTTCCAAACAGGCAGGGCTTAAAATTAATGACTGACAAAACATCTGAGGAAAACGAGCCTCTCCTCCCAACAAAACACCAATCAGTGTAACAGCACTGGGCTAGCAGCCAGAAAACTGTGTGTTACCATAAAACCTTCTCTACTGAGATTCTCTATACCTACAGGCAGAACTGGGTTTCATGCATTTATTTTAACCCTCTTTGTAGAAGTAGCTATTTCAAAGAGGCTGATTTGAAGAACGATGTTCTAACTTCAGCACATACTGGCATAATGTACGTGTGTATTTTGCATAAAGCACCCAGCACCTGAATAGACCAAAAAAAAAAAAAAAAGTGCTCTCTTACAAGGTGGGTATAATTTTTTTATATCATAGTGGAGAGGCTGAAGGGGTTTTCAGGACCCCAAGAGTGTAAGAGTAACTCAGTGACTGTCTGGATGTGCAAATTGTATTTGTAGTTCTTATGCTTCAAGGTGTTTTTCAATAAAAGGTACAATCATGAAAAGGAATGGGAAATAAAAGTTTTTCTAGCATAACTGAGCACTCATTAAAAAGCAACACTGCAATTTAGTTGTGCTTTCATCATCCTTGGGATACAGATATGTGCAATCAACCCTGGTAGACTGAACATACTTCACACCAAACAGCAGAGTCTCAACATGAGCATGTATACTATAAATGCTATTGTCTGTCCTAACTTTATGCTCTTTTCTTTGATCTTATACAGCATTTAATTCCATTTGGTGGCTGTTTACTACTTCTTTTTATATATATATGCTCCAAGGATTATTCTGACTTCATTTTTGTGCCTGGATTGGGGGGTTTTTATTGTTGTTGTTTGCAGGGGAAGAGGGGGGAGACTGTGGGGTTTCTTTTTGCAGATTGGTCTTTGTTGCTTTTGTAAGACAATTAAAAACTGTTCGACTTTTCATTATTACCAAAAAACCCCAAGCAATTGTAATCACATAAGTATCTAATAACTATTGTCTGTGATAAGGATTAATGTCTTTTCCAAAACTCTTCAGTACCTGTTGCATATTAACATAACACAGTCAAAAAGAACTACCCTACATTGAAGTGATGGTAGTAAATATAAAATGCATAGTAAAAAGTCAGGCAGACCAAAAGTTTTGAAGAAAATCAAATATGATACAGTAAAATACTAATTACCATGGTCTACCCATCACTTAACTGATCCTTTGACTGCAAATGGGCAAATTGATGCCATCGCATCAACTTTTAAAAAGGTTTTGGATGGATCTAAGGAGTTACAGAGTACATAATCTGTGTTCTATTCTGGAAAATAAAATGACAAAAACTATACAAACAAAAAAATTAGTAGATGGAGTACAAAAAAGTGGCAAAACAGAGAAAAATCAAGGTGGATTTAACATATCACAGACATTGTTCACAAGCTTTTCAAGTCTCTTCTTGAGATGAGACAACAAGCACACAGCTGAGCTTGGTTATTCTGCTTTGATTTCAAAAGAAGTGAAAATGATCCTTTACCGAAGTCCCTTAAAGAAATTGTGTTCTCAGGAGGTAAGAGATCCTCCAGTGAATTAACAGCTTGACAAAAAGTGAAAATACAGGCTAGAAATAAAAGGTTGGTTTTTTTCACTGTAGAAGAAAGATTTCAGTGAAGTCTGTTTAGAATCTCTATTGGCACCTATGTAACTCAGTCATAAACCATCTGCAAAAAAGGATAAGAGAGAGCTGACAATGTTTCATGGGGATATTGAGTTATCCACAGTAACAAAAATGAAAATCAACCACATAAAGCCACACAAGGATCTTGGGCTACTGGGTAATTCTGTACTAATTCTTGTCAATAAAGGGTGGGATTCACCTGCTTAATCATGTGTCTTTAGTCCTTTCCATGTTTTCAGGTACCCTTACTCAAGCAACACCTCTTGAAGAGAGCTACATAGTATCTCCCCTGAGCCCTTCTGCACGGATGTCTCAGACACAATCGGGCAACTAAAAGGCATTCTGTCCTAGTCAGTGACATTAAATATCAATTATTACAATTCTAACAATAGGTATACAATAATGGGCTTTATATGGAAAATGATTATTCAAAAATAGTTCCACATACATTTATTTTTTAATTTTTAAGAAACCTTTGTTCATGTCCTGTTTTGTTGTTTGTGGTTTTTTTGGGTGGGGGGGTTGTTGAGGTTTTTTTTGGTACACAAACACTGTATGAAAATATTTACTTATAATTTTTCCTTTCAGGCCACTTTTCAAGCTAATACATATTTTTCTGGATGACTTTCACATAGCTTTACATCAGTGATAGGCAGCTCATAAACATCATCTTCAAATCTCAGCTCATTAAGAGGATGAGAAGATTATTTTTACTCATTTAAAAATAAAACGTTATGTTTTTCTCTCCCTCCACAGGGTCTTTAATTTTCCCTTGACTAGAAAATAAGACATCTAATTCAATGTCTGAAGTTCAGTCTTAAAGGTTTTTTCATGCCCTTTACTTTCTTTGTTGCATCATTCATGTTCCTACTGATCTCAATTCACACTGACTCCACTAAGTTCCTGATTTCATCCATTTTAATTCTACCTAAAGTAGGATCCTATAGAAGACACAGCCTAAATATTTGGGGAGGGGAGAAAGAGGGTGTGGGGAGGAAGGGGTGGGGAGGAGGGTTTTGCTGCTTTTTTTAATTAGCTCCTAGAGAACTGCCAAATTTGTTCTTACAACCATCTCTCTTTTTTTCATGTAACTCCTGGGTGGTTATTAAGCAGTAAAACACAACTATTGATGCACTTACATACAGACTCTTTCACTAGTCACCCATTCAATAGTGATTTGCCTCCTACCCTCATCATTCAAGGGCTTCTTGTTTTTTCACCCCATTTTGCCACTGTGAGTATATCTGATTGATTGGTCCCAGTTCAACCCTATGGCTCTCTTAAACATATTTTCTGCTTCCCCACAGAACATCCCAGAATCACCTCCTTCCTGTTCATGCCTTTCCCAGTCTTGACCACTGACTGTCTGAGGACATCTGTTTTCAATCAGATACTGTAAACTTCAGCCAAATTTGCTTCCTGACATTTCTTTTAGCTACACTATCTCCCTTCCTCTCAGATTCCTCTTAAAAATACCTATAATTCAACTTTTCTCCAGTAGAACACATATAATATATGTCACCTTTGGAGAACTTCCAATTACACAGTGGCAGGAAAAGTGTCCATATTTAGTTACAAGGAGTTCTGACAGGTGAGGTGATCTAACTGATTTGTATTTATTTGTCCAAATTTCTGGCTTCTCTTCAATCTCCCAGTGCAAAAGATCTGTTTTGGGAGGCTGTGTTATTACATGTGAGTGCTACAACAGTCTGTCTTTATCTGCATTAGTAGCCCCTAAATTTGCTTCAGTCGACAGAGCAACTAGATGATTTGAAAGAATTCAGAAAACTCAGCATAATGGAATCTTTTCAGAGCACCACTGTTTGTCAAGAGTTGTCCAATCTCTTTTTTTCAGGTGGTATGTAGAATTTCCCACCAAAACTATTTAAGATCTTGGTTGTCATAGAAAGTTCTACTTTAGGATTTGTTTTTCAGAGGGATTGATGAGGTGTTTCAGAGTGAGTTTTGTTCTACAGGACCATATTATCTTATTAATGCTCATGGCTTCCTGAATTTTTTGCCTTTACATTTCATTGGCATGCTGCTCTGAGCCTAATTTCTCTGTCATTAATGAAAATATAATAAGCAAGTCTGCATACAACATTGGTGCTGGAAGCAGTGCCAACATCCTTCTGCAACTCGATATGTATCCATCTGGGAACAGTCACTCCTGGGGGTCTACGAAGTCTCGTAGGAAGACTAAACCCCAAGCCAGTTAGCATGAACTTTTCTTTAAAACTTCAGGAGATAACGTAGCAAACTCTTAAAATCAGCAGGAGTTGGGCACCTAACTGCTCTTGATGTTTTGAAAGTCTATCTCTAAAAAACATAAGCAGCAGCTAATAATTTAGCAATTCTATGAAAACAAGCAATTAAGTGTGTCTTATATGATTTGTTCTCTATAAAAATCATGCTGTTTGTTTACTCAAACTTCTATTACCCTCTCCATTTTACTGATTTCATCTCCGGCTATTTATTCAATTATTTTATAAGGAATTGAAATATAATTCATGAGCTACTCACAGTTACACCTAATTCTTTTCTCACAACCGATCTGTCAAATTATGATCAGTCAGTATAAAATAGACTATTTTTGCCAATGTATATTACTATACTTAGAGAGCTACAGTTCAGTTAAATTCCATGTTAAGGGTTTGCTGAGCCTCCCAAATTATTTTAAATTACCTACCTTTCCTAATTTTCTGCCCTGATTTTACTGAGCAATGCAATTTGATTAATGTAGTTCCTGACTCTGTTCTTCCACAAACTAGCATAAAAATGTCCATCTGCAAAAGCTTAGGCAAAGGTCCTACAGCTTTGTACTGGACTGATAAGGCTCTGCCCCAACTCAGTTTCTTGCTGCTCATCCAGTTTGTCATTGCAGGTGGAGTTCACACCTTTTTTAGTATGTAATGTATCTTAAAAGAAAACTCAGAAAAAAATGGCAACTTAAGTCCGTGAGCAGTACCTCTGCCTATCGTTTTATTACACTTAATATATGAAACTACATTTTACAGGCATGGGGGTCTTGGTGCCTGTAAGGTGGTGACATTGCATATTTTCATCAACATTTCTGCCACAGCTTGGGAAGAGCACAATGGAATTGGTTGCAGATCCATAAAGTGTGGTGACACTAAGAGCTGCCTGATCTGGACCTTAGGTACTCGCTCCTGCAATGCAGATCATGAAAATTGCTAATAATAAAAATTGGAAAAAGCTGCATGTTGGCTGGAAGCAGGGTAAAATCCAGTAAGAAGGGAGATAAAAGGATATTTTTCAAATTCCCTGGATTTTTTTCAAACATCCTACTGGAGGTGCCTGCCTGCCCAGTGCACCAAAAAGAAATCACAATACATCACTGAAAGCTCTCAACTCTACTTACATGCCTAAATTGCCCCTTTTGGGAGAGAAGATTCCTTCATTCTTTTCCCTCAAAAGGTGGATGGAAGATGAGATGCTCTAAATATAATTGCATTCTTGCGAATGGAAATTCAGAGTTCAGCACATGCTTCACTCTGGAGGTCAAATCTGGAGTTCTATGACCAGCAGCTACAAATAAGGTTCACAAAGAGGAAGTCTCCATCCTCCCTGCAAAATGTGTACATGGAAAGACGAAGGAAGTTTCAGCACAAAGGATGGGAACTGTATTTCTGGCTAGTCTGATGCCCAAAATCTTTGAGGTATCTAAACAGGGAGGAAGAGAGGGATGGACATGGGCTTTATGAACTGCCTACTTGGACTTGGAAACTTAAATGTTGTGCAACACACATTTCAGTCATTAAATTGCTTATGTGGATGCAGGACTTCATAGTCCCATGATGCACCCATGTTTGCTAGACTGGCAGTTTGAGAGGTGTCTCATGATAGCTTATCCTGCGTAGAGGATAGAGGCAGGAACAAGCAGCTCTTTGTGTTCACCAGCCTTTTCAATTTCATGAAATTTCGATTTGGGGTCTTCTGGCTCGTGTTCAGAAAGTAAGACAAATTGAGGTGCAGGTATGACAGTATCTTTAGTCAGAATAAACAGAAAAAGTAAGTTAAGAGTAAAGATATAAAGATTGCAGTAGTAAGCAATTTAATAAAAGGCTGAATAAAAGGTTATGGAACATCTGTTAAAGAAAACAACTAGCGTTTACTTTTCTAGGCCTTTGAGCCATGTTAATTTGAGGCAAAGAAGTTGAATATTGATAGTTTCAACCTGTATCTAGTATGCATAAACTCCTGAAGCTGTTTTCGAAAATTCAATTATAAAATATGTTATTATGCATATTTTGGGTTTGCACCCAAAAACTGAACCCCCAAAATAACAAGCTTTTTTCCTACCTCCTGTCTTGCTTCCCGCCCAAAAAATAATTGAAACATTGAGTGCTTTTTAATACAATAAAAAATGTGTTTTTCAACAACTTTTTCTCTCATTCTCAGTTTCAAGATAAGAAGGTTTTAATGCTGACCCTGGAAAATTAAATGTGGAATTTGAAGTCATATCACACTGTTATGCTGTACAGTACACAATAATAGATCTCACATAAATCTCAGATCTCAAGGAAAGCAGCAAATATTTGTATATCTAGCTCGGTGTATGCCAAGGGACAGACAGGGTGATTTTTCTTAGAGTATGTTAAAAGCAAGCCAGAACTCAGAATTTCCTTTGGAGTAATTTCTAGATCCTTTATCCCAGTCCCATTCTACCTCAGATCAACCATGATGTTGTGCATTTTATGTAAATTCACAGTAATAAGGACTCAGAAATTAGCTGACAATTCTGTTAATTACCTATGAACCAGAACACAAAACAAATCACTCTCCTACAAAGCCACCCTGATTCTGTAGATTATCACTACTAAACAAAGTAAAAATAAAAAATAGTACCCAACCTTCAGGTACAAAATACCATTTGGAGGTGGTAACATAATCAGATGTGTATGAATAAAGATGTCAAGCTTGGTTTATTAAATAGACCATTTAATAAGCTCTCTTTTCTTGAAGTTTACTGCTTAACTGCAGTTACACATATCTAAGAACCTAATAAACACGCAATAAGGTAAACGACTGCTGTGAATGTTATGAATTCAAATTTTTTCATTTTCAGAGGTGATAAACTGAGGACACCTTTCTACTGTCATTTCAAAATCAATTTTGTCACTGATTTTGCTTAAACAAAAGGAGGTCTTATCTAAAGCCCTACTAGTAACTGAACCAGAAATACTGTGAATAGCTTTACAAGAGCTTCAAAACTTCGTATCAGCCACAATGTAACAAAAATACTCAAAAAGCGATAGAAAATAAAGGAGAAAAATGGAAAGATCTGCTCAAAGACATTTTTTATTGTAGCGTATGCTGAGTTTCCATAGAACTGATGTCACAGAAAGTTAGTGGCAATTTGAATTTAATGAAGGATAGCTAAAAAAAAAAATCATTATTCAAATTGCTCCTTAAATCTTTAAAGGCACTCTTCAAGCATAGAGAGGGTGAGAAAATGCATAGCTGAACAGATAGTACTAAAGTAGAATATATACAATACTAGGAAACTGATAAGCATATACCTGATAAGTAAAAACCTCTTTACTATAGTTAAGAACTGATAAAGTAAATGCCAAGATTTTATTATCAAACCAGTTCTTTATTAAAAAAAAATACAGAAGAGGGCTTGAACTTTCAAGGTTTAATCTCTTTTACGAGCAAGGGAGAGAATGAGAAACTAAACCCTGCCATGTTCCACTGGTACAAATCTAGATTTAGTTCTCTGATAGCAGAATTTTGTTCCATGTTTCTAATCCATATTTTAAGGAGTTCTGGTATGCCCATCTGTAATTTCAAACTTAAGAAGCCACTACTCCTGATTGCTGGAAGCAAGAAAGATATTCCAAGGGAAATATCACTGGGTACTTGACATCTTACCACACTTTAACCATCAACCACGGACTTCTACAATCTGCAGAGCTACAGAGTTCCTTTGGGACTTTTGTTCTTTTTTTCTGTGGCCAGTCTAAAGTTTTATGAACCATTTAAAGTGACTGAGTCTGCTAACACCAAATGTGACATAAATTGGCTTCTTAGCAGGCAGACCTGGCCTAAGCTAAGAATTAAAGGCTCCACTGTGCAGAGATGCAACAGATCACCACATACAGTTCCGTTTTAAAGCAGCAGGGCAAATCCAGGTAGAGCACAAATTCTCAGATGAGTTATTCACCTAGCTCTTTTACTGAAACCAATCTTTAAATAGAGTTGTTTGTGCTTTATCACATTCATGCAGTAGCAGAGACCAACACAGGATGATAGCAGAAGCTGGAAGTGTCTGACAGTGAACCACTTCCAAATTCTTAAGTGAGGTTTTGCATGATAGTGTTTCCTGTAACAGCAGATGACTGGGTTCAAGCTCCCAAAGTTTACTCCCTGTCCTTCAATCCCATACTGCCATTCTGCTAGTCATGATGTTTCCATATTTCTAGGTGGCTATCCAGTGTAAGAAAACACTTTTCTTTACTCATGACTGTTTTTTTCTGATTACTCATTCTCCAAGGATAAGCAGTTTAAAAATAGTAAATGTTTATCCAAATAGAAATACCCCTCTCTAAGTACCTCAGAAGTAAGGACACGGCAGGGAAGAAGAAAATGTCAGAGCTCTTATGTGGGTGAAAAGAGAGCATCAAAACATGGAAGAGCACTCCCTTACCCATCCTTCAGTTCCCAAAGCAATTCAAGACCCAGTCTTCACTCAGGAAATCTGAGACTGGTGGCAGCGAAGAGAGTAACACCATTTAGACTGAACGGCAGGTGGCACAGCAAAAAGAATAGAAGCTGAACATTAACAAGTTTAGGTTTACTGGAGACAGGGACAGAGAGTTATTTATGCAGCAGAGATCAGTACAACTGGGGTAAGCTCAGGAGCTGATACCAGAGGCATGAAAAAGGAGATACTGAAGTGTCTGTGCAAAAATACATATACACAGTATATACTTGTGGGAGGAATAGCTTCAACATTTTGGTGGTTTTGCTTTTTCTTTAATTATACAGAATCCTATTTTAGATGTTTCCACCATACATTATAAACAATTCAGAGGAATACAGAATGTGTAGCCTCTAAATGAAGCTGCCCCTGAACCTCAGCTCTGAGCAAAGACAGTGATGGCAGAGCAGATTGCAGATCTCATGGCTCCTACACACTGGCTGTCCCATTGCTCTATAGCTACAGTCCAGCTCACAAACTGAAAGTAAATAATCTAGCAAAGGCGTGGCCTGGGATGCCAAATTGATGTATCAAAACTCTCTCCTGAAGTTATATCTGTGATGGTGAATATTTTTAAAAACGTCCCTTCCCTTTCCACGAAACAGTAATGTTTTGTTCTGTCATTCACTGCTCTGTTACCAAGTCCCAGGGCTGTTTCAAGAGCTGACCAGTTGTTTTACAAAGATGTAAAATCATGCTTGAACTATTAGTTTTATTATGGGTTAATTTGGTTAATTACCCTGAGTGTGGCACTTGTTCCAGAGCTGACATGCTCGGTGTATCCCTGCACAATGTAGCTGTCTCCTCCACCTCTCTGCTTCCCACCCCTGTTTTTAAAATGGGGATAACAGCTTTTACCAGCTTCTTCACAAAGATCTTGTGAAAACAAATTAATACACTGAGATGCTCAGACACTAAGAGGACACAGGGACGCACCCAAGGTAGGAGAGAAGAGATGGGCCTACTATGGTTTAGACGAATAGGTACTGTTAGAATGACTGACTGACAGGACGCATCTGAATCCATAATTAATGCTAAACACTTCAAGTACATGTTTATCCCTATGACTTCACATAAGATGGTGACTCTTGATGCAAAAAGGCAGATGTCTACCCAGAAATCTTCATGCAATGTCACTGACCCATAGAGATGTATCCACAAGCTCCAAGAGTCATCAACAGAGCTGATCACATTTGGGGTTTGGCAAGGCTCAAATCCCAAGAAGAGATGATAGAACCGGTATGTTTTCTGATAGGAAAGGTCTGTTTGCATGGGCAATTGAAGCTCTAGTTTTCCACCCCCTGAAAACACGGCATATTTAGACCTATAATTACTATTCTTCCTGTGACATGTAACAGATTATCAATTCTATGGTTTACAGGCACATACCCATCTATTATTCCCCACTTCCTTAGGGAACCCAAAACAAACAAACAAAGCAAACAAATACAATTTTCATGACTGTTCACAACTGAAAAAAAAATGTTCCAAACAGCAGAGAAATAAGTATTCTGCAGCGAAGACTAATTTTCATCAGCCTTTAAAGAAGCTTTTTATATCCATTTCTTCAGAAATGCCTGTGCAACACCTCCCTGACTAATAAGCTGCCCAGTCCCAGGGCGGGATTCCCATGCTCATTTAGAGTGTCATATGAGTGATACCAACAGGGTCAAAGGGAGGACCCCCAAGCATTTCAAAGGAGACATTCAGAACTTTCCAGGAGTAAATCTTTGGAGGATACATTTGCTAAGATGGCTGTTTATAGCCATTTATGTGATAAAGAGAGAATTTTAGGTTCCCATAGCCCTTTAAGTGCAAATGACATTATACAGTATGTATGTACTGAATGAATAATAGGACTTGCAATCTAAAAGTACTGATGAAAATGCCACCAAAACATATGGTCTATTATGGTTAAACCGATTTCTTTTCAAGGTATTAAGGAAAAAGGCAGTAGGTATAATACCAGGTTCTGTGAGATGTTATAATATCCAGATCCAATCCTGTTTTCATTTGCAGTTTGCCTGGAAGTCAGTGGCAGTTCCACCTATCTATTCAGGGTAGTAAGGCTTTGCAGAGAGATCTGGACAGGCTAGATTGATGGGCTGAGGCCAATTGTATGAGGTTCAGTAAAGCAAAGTGCAGGGTCTTGCACTTGTGTCACAACAAACCCAGGCAGTGCTACAGGCTGGGAGAAGAGTGGCTGGAAAGCTGCCTGGAGGAAAAGGACCTGGGGGGCTTTGGTCAACTGTAACTGAACAGCAGTGTACCCAGGTGACCAAAAAGGCCTGTGGCATCCTGGCCTGTGTCAGCAGTACTGTGGCCAGCTGGACCAGGGCAGTGACTGTCCCCCTGTACTCAACGCTGGTGAGGCTGCATCTCAAATCCTGTGTTCACTTTGGGGCCCCTCACTACAAGAAAGACACTGATGTGCTGGAGCATGTCCAGAGAAGGGCAACGGAGCTGGGAGTGTTTAGTCTGGAGAAGAGAAGATTCAGGGGAGACCTTATTACTCTTTACAACTGCCTGAAAGGAGGGTGTAGCCAGGTAGGGATCAATCTCTTCTCCCAACTAACAAGTGACAGAACAAGAAGCAATGGACTCAAGTTGCACAAGGGGAGGTTCAGATGGGATATTAGGAAAAATTTATTCACTACAAGTGTGGTCAGTCATTGAAACAAGCTGCCCAGGGAAGGGCTGGAATCGCCATTCTTGGAAGCATTCAAAAGGCATGTGGATATGGCACTTCATGACATGGTTTAGTGTTGGGTTAACAGTTGGACTCCATGATCTTAGAGGGCTTTTCCAAGCTTAATGATTCTATGATTCAAAAGGATAACTATAATAAACTGCTTGTTGGGGAAAATCTTGTACCTGAGTGTTTGCTGTAAATCAACACTTTGCCACAGACGTGGGCAACGCTGAGAAAACCATGGATAACTCTTCAGTTCAGACACCTGTGTCAGAGCTGATTGCCTAGGTGTCCTTTATTGTCAGTCAAGAGAAACACAACCCTCAATAGGCCAATTCATATGTACCAGTGTAAAGGTAAACTGTACCTCAAAAGTGTTTATAGCTCTCTGACGACATACATATGGACAGATGGATTTCACTTTCAGCATCACTATCAAATACTGCTGAACAAGGCATAGTTTCTACCCTTTGTCTTCCACAACTGCTTCCCCCACAAATTTTTTTTCCAGATTTTTACTGTAGAATCAGCCAAAATTAGGCTCCTTGCCAACATGCAGATTCCAGATATCATGACATGAGTCACTCACCTATAAGTAACAGTCCTACTTTTCCACTTGAGCTGCCCTTCACCTGTCAGTTACATACACATACACTTTTTTAAGTTATACGATGTGTTTTTAAGTTATATGACGAATTTCTTTGGTTTCCTAAAGAAAGCATTAAATCATTCCTTCATTTTATGTTGCAGTACATCTAAGAGAAAAATAATGAAAACAATTCTGCTCACTTTTCAGGGGACTACAAACACTTCTAAAGAGTCATAATAACAATATTTTCTGGTTATTGCGCATTGTAAATAAAGACTGGAACTAACTTTGTTTTTGTGTATAATACCATAAACTCAGAATGTTTGAATCACTCATGTTTAACCTTAGCATGGAATTTCCCATGTCAGAAAAGTGTGGCTTTTGAGTAGTAATATCCCCAGTATATGACCCCCAAGCTACAGATATACTATCAAAAAGACTGTACTCCAATAGAGCCTTTCATCTGGGAATAATAAATAATAAATACTGTAGAAATTGAATGTGCACACTGTTTTTAAACTTCAGTAACACTGTCAAAATGTTGC
Organism: Oxyruncus cristatus; assembly: GCA_013399855.1. Taxonomy (NCBI): domain Eukaryota; kingdom Metazoa; phylum Chordata; class Aves; order Passeriformes; family Cotingidae; genus Oxyruncus; species Oxyruncus cristatus. The sequence goes on from VXAY01004090.1 coordinate 335,162, forward strand.
CTGGCTAAATAAGCACTTAAAACAGAATTTTAAAATAGTGTCCAGAAGAGTATTAAATGTTGTTTAAATTTTTTTGCTCATAAACCTCATGAGTTGCAATCATTTTAAGTAGTTAAATCTATATTTGCTTTTCCATAAAAGTACCTTTAAGTAATTGCTCTCATAAAGATCAATACCAAATTTCAGCTTAAAGAAAATTTCTATAACCAAGTTAGAAATATTTTGCTCTAAATTATGCCCTGCTGCACTTCTGTGACTGAGACTGCTGTAGAAACATCCTGGTGCTTTCCATAAAACAAATAAAGCAATAAAGGGAGCAAAGATCCTATATATAATGTGTGCTTAATGAGATTACTCATTGTAAATTACTCATGCAAAATGTTTCCTGATGATGATGTCAAGCGGATATGTGGGTCAATCTGCAGATAATGGTTTTGAACAGCTTAATGTTTATCAGATGAAATTTTTAAATTAATTATCACCTTGTCTTAAGGGCTTCTGAGCTTGTTTTGCAATTGTGAAACCGTTCACTGGTTTGACTGGGATCACATGAACTGAAATGGGAGGAAGGACCACATATGTTATAAATTAGGTGTATATATTTCCTTATCAAAGGGCTATTGCCATTTTTAAAAATCTTCTTTCCCCTTTCTTCCCTACTATTTGATCAAATAGAGGAATAAATGGCTTTTTTTGCTTTATCTCTCTCAAAATTTGCTCCTAAGCCTAAACCCCCCTGTTTACACATACCCTGCTAGCCTCTGTCTCTATCTACCCAAGCATGAAGCATTTGCTGCCCCACTGGAATGTGCTGTGGTTTGTTGCTAATCCAACAGTACCTTAGTCTAGCTGGAATTTTCCCTACTGAATCCGTAAATCAGATTACAGAAGAGACTCTTCAGTACCTTCAGCTACTGCCAACAATAGGAACAGTATGTTTTTCTCCAGAGAAGGCTGGGGAGGGTGGTGAAAATGAGAAGAAAGAATCAGAGAGTTATCCAAGGGAAGGGGGATTTAAGTGGCTATTTTAAAAAGCAGCTTCATAGCTGGCAATTGGTGATAAACTCAGCATTGCAGGGTCCAGACAGACTTTTTAACCATAAAGAAGTGGACAATAAACAATCTTGAGCAACAGAGCAAGGAGGGGTACAGGAGACTTTGGACTGAAGAAGATCTCCAGGAATACAGCAGAAATATGCATGGCATTACTTTAATACCTCCTTTAAAAATAAAGCTAAGTTTTAGCACTCAGAATTTTCCATTACCATCAGCACCAAGGTGACGGAAGAAGCTCTGTATTAATAGCACTGTTTTCAAAATTTTTCACATTAGCCACCACCCAGATTGTCTGTGAAATTTATTAGCCAATGGGGGTTTTAACAGAAAAAGACTTAAAGCTTAGAGACCCTGCAAAAGGTATTTTTTGGAGTGCAGAGCTATTTATTTATTTTATAAAGCACATCTACACAGGAGAGGATGGGACATGGTTACAAGGCACAACCCTGATCCCAGGAGTGAGCTGACTCTAGCAAAACAGAGACATTTATTTGTTTTGTGTTTAAAAACAGCAAGACTGATTTCAGAAACAATTCTTCCATACTCATAGCCTTAAGCCAAATCAGAATATTCATGTTTCAATATGTTTCTGCTTGGCTCCATATCATGTCAGAACATTCTTTACATAGAGCACAACCACCAGAACTAACTTGCAGTCATCCTCCAAAAATGAGAATTTCTTTAAAACAACTCCTGTAAAGTGACTCTGAATACAAAAACCTTGATTTGTTTGAACCAGGAATGTTTCTGGGTTAACTCTCAGATCAGGCAGGCTAAAATAGGAATTGTGCAGGGCATTAGTGTATTCCTGTCCCTCCAGTGTTCTCAATACATTGGGAGAAGAGAAAGACAGAGTAATTATATCCTCTGTGCACTGATCTATCCCATGTAAATACAGCAATAACATCCTGCACATGTATGCAGATTCAAAGAGGCGTGATTTTTGCTCTCCTTGTGCTATGCATATAGGCAAATTGAGGGGCAGAACGACTGAGAGCTCAGCTGCAGAGCAGCCTGGCACCCAAAATCTCCACTAAATTTCTACAGAATGTAGCACCTATGTAAAGCTGCAGCCCGTGAGCTATGGCAGCATGTACAGCTGCTGCATTTACACTGTGAGAACTCTCACTTCGGTTCACCTTCCCTTAAAGTCACTGTCCCTTTCTTCACATTGAGGGGACAACTGATCCTGAATGAGGCTTTGCTTAAGGTGCGTGCCAGATCCTTTACCTTTTGTGCCCATACTCCCTTTACTGCTCCTTCCTGCTGCTTCTCCATCACAGATGATGCCCAAAAGGGAATTTTTTGGTGGAAGAGGGCTAGGACAGTGGACCAAAGAGTTCTGCTGAGACTGCAGCAAGGAAATGCAGAGGGATCCTATTAATGCTGCGGGGTGATCTAAGGTGAATGTTTGTCCCGAATGCCAAACTCAAGAAAAGCTGTCGAGGGGGCTGGAAGAACAGACATACCCAAATGTTTCTGCAACACAGGTGCAGTCTCTGACACTTCATTATCTTTACATAATGGATGTAGCTAGTGAGCAGCCCCAGCTATTGAAAGGTTTAGTATGCTAGAAAGCAGTACATTGAAGTCCTTTTGGAGTATTTTATAATCAAACACTAAAATCCTTCAGAAGACATGACTAAAAGTGCAAGTCCAGACAAAGCCACCCTTAGGTAATTCCCTTGATCAAAAAAACTCTCAGACTTAAAATAAGTCTAATTAAAGACACTGCAAAGGAACAGAAAGGCAGTATTCACTTATGGCCTCTTTTGCAGATGGTGAGTTGACAAACAGAACTGAGAATCTTAATTGCAAGAATCATCAGCAAATTCAAAGAGAATGATAAGTTAGGGATGGCAAAAGTCAGACTGTTACATAACAACAATGCTGCCAGATCTCCTGTTTTACATTAGATGCAAAAGGCACTCCCAAGAGAGGACACCGTGTTTTTTATAAAAAATGCTGAAAAAGAAGAGAAAAACCTAGCCCAGACTCATGTCATCCTGAATGACACAGACAGCAAAACTGATGAAAGAGCATACCTTTTCTAACAATTTGTTTTTCCTTCATTGTTTGATACTGTTCCCTCTACCACTGTTGAGAGACATTCAAACACATGCTGTTGTCATCTAATGGAGTTTTCACAACTGGCTAGATATCTGCTTCATTTTTGTCCCACAAACCTTTATAGGAGGTAATCTGCTTTTTCACTAGAAATTTTCATTTCATTAATCAGCTTTCTATCAAAATGCTGATGCTTCATAGATATTCTTCTCTGATAAAGGCAAGGCAGTTGAAAAACACTTTTGAAATCAGATGGGGAAAAATATTGGTACCACTTAGAATTTAATTTCTGTCTGATTTAATTTTCCCCAACTGTCTGCTTTAGTCTCTCAAGAAAATAAGTCTACTGAAGTATAGTAAAAAGTGCCTATAAATATCTGATTCAGATAAGATAGACAGAAAAATCTGTTTGGCTGCATAGAAAATTGTTTGATAAAAAAAAAAAGCAAGGGGTACTTGGAAATTACAACTTATTTTCTTTCAATCCATTCAGCTTCTATAATCGAGAAAAAATATACATAATAACAAGCTTCAAGTAGGCAATTACCTCAAGGACCACATGTTGTACTCTGGAATAAAAAAAAATAGCAACTAAGTGAATGGTTGAACTGTATTTTAACAGTAAATTGTTGTTTTTTTCATAGACTCATAGAAACATCTTGGGTTAGAAAAGACCTCTAAAGGTCTTTAAAGATCACCTAGTCCCACCTCTCTCTGCCCCAGGCAGGGACATCTTCCACTAGATCAGGTTGCCCAAAGCCTCATCAAGCCTATCTGGAACAATTCCCAGGGATGGGGCACTTGCAGTTTCTCTGGGCACTGTTCAGTGTCTCACCACCCTCACAGTAAAGAACTTCTTTTCTATGTTCAATCTAAATCCACCTTTTTTCAGTTTAGAGCCACTACAGCTTGTCCTACAGTAACAGGTTCTATCAAAAAGTTTGTCCCTATCTTCCTTAGAAGCCCCTTTTAAATGGGAAAAGGCCACAATAAGGTCTCCCTGGAGCCCTCTGTCCTCCAGGGTGAACAGGCCCAGCTCTCTCAGCCTGTCTCTATAGCACAGGTGCTCCAGCACTCTGACCATTTCTGTGGCCTCCTCTGGACTCACTCCATCAGGTCCATGTCCTCCTTATGTTGGGGGTGCCAGAGCTGGATGCAGCACTCCAGGTGGGGTCTCATGAGAGCAGAATAGAGAGTCAGAATCACCTCTGTCAACCTGCAGTCCAGGATATGGTTGCCTTTCTGGGCTGCAAGTGCACATTTTCAGGTCATGTCCAATTTTTTATCCAGCAGTACCCCTTCTTCTCAGGGCTGCTCTCAATTCATTTATCTCACAGTATGTGCTAATGCTGGTGATTACTTTGACCCAGGCGCAGGATCTTGTATTTGGCCTTGTTAAACTTGATGAGGTTCACACAGACCCACCTCTCAAGCCTGTTACACTCCCTCTGGATGGCATCTCTTCCCTCCAGCACCACTTAGTTTGGTGTCACTGCAAATTTGCTTAGTGTACACTCGATCCCCCTCTGTTGTTGATTAAGATATTAAATAGTATTGGTCCAAGAACCAGTTTCCAATGTAATAGTTTAAAAATAATACTTCTTGAAGTTATTCTGATCTTAGACAATTTCTCGTCCTAACCAAGACAATGAAGTTTAATCGTCAATTTACCACTTTTTGTGACAATATAAAAATTTGCAAGACAGTAGGTCTATTGATATTATCTACGCATGTACACATATCTGGTGTAATGAGACAAACAAAGAATACTCAAGAAAAATGCTTTTATGTTTTATAGTTTAAGTAAAAAATATGCAAATAAATACCCAGGGCATTCAAAGCCACTATGTGAAAAGTCAAGTCATAGTGTTAGTGGAAATCATTGAGTGCAACTGCTTCTGACTTGCTACAAATGCCCATTACAGTTCCAGTCCTCAATGCACCACACCACCACACTTGTGCTCACGCTGCAACCCTCTTAATATAAACACAAAACAATGTAAACCACACCACAAAGTTGATCCAAAGACTTTGAGAACAGAAACTAATAGTTAGAAAGAATTACTAATTAGTTACTGGCCTAGACCCTCACCTGGCAAAAAAAAAGGGCTAGCTCAACTATTCAAACAATACTTTTAAGTGGATCTCTTTCAATACAGATAAACAATTATATAATTAATTTTAACATTAATTATAAGGACAACCAAAACTACAGAGCTTACAATCACTTGCAAGATTAGTGAGAGATTGAGGGAGAGTGAAAGCTTGAATTTGTTTCTCATTCATCTAGTCACAAAACATGACAAGTTAATAGCTATGGACCAACATCATGCTGTGGTCTAGAGCCAACAAAAATGTCAACTAAATCCTGCCAACTCCTCAGCTGCAATAAATCGTCACAGCTCTATTAGTCAGCCCTCTAACTTAGAGCATCCAAGGATCTGGCTCAATCTACAGTATATGTTCAGACAAGATATAAATCAATGTAGTGTCAACTTGACCACAGTTGGCTTTTTTCTCTTCAAATATTACTGTGTCTTTGATAGTTAAAAGCAAATACCACTGAAGTCATCTAATTGGCAGGAGAAGGAAAGCTTTTACAACAGTAATTCCCTATAAATCCAGCAGACCAAGTTTCACTCACTGTTCATCACCCCAAAAGTTGTGACCTATACTGGGCAAATTTCCCCACTTATTAGTCCATAAAAGCACTTGGAATCATCAGTCTTTCTTCCATGAGAAGGTGGAGAAGAAAAGGTGTATCTCCACTTCCCTGTGCCACCACCTGTATCTGGAGACAGCCTGGTCCAGCTTTAAATGTCAGCTCTTTTTGGCAGACCCTGCAGGAGCTTATGAATGAATTCCCTCAGACTTTGTCTATGATCAGGTAAAAATAGCAGGCTCACAGTCATCACACTTAGTTGCAGCCCAGTTAGAGAAATCAACAGTAACTCCACAATCCCTGAGCAGGATCCCATCACCAACCATACCATGCTTTCCACTTATCCCCACTGCTCCATGTAGAATGAACTAAATTCCTGAAGAACCTGAACTACCGGAGAAGCCCTGCTAAGCTACTACCCAACATTTCAACAGTTAAGGCTTCACAAGTAGCTTGGTCTAGCCTTAGGACTTGTTTCTGGTTTTTTCTCAAATGCATTGAGTATGGAAACATCACCCGACCGGGGCTGCTCCAAACACAGAGACTTACCATTCAGTCTCTCAAATCTTTGTATTAAAAGGCTCACACTTACGGTAGAGTGCTGAATGGGTATCCAGGCAGGTGTTTCGACTGAGCATTTGTGAGATGGGCATCTGCCATGGCTCTGCTGCAAATAAGTGAAAATGGCATTATACACAACACAGTATGTGCTGCAATCGCTAGGCTCAATGGACTCTATTCCATATGGAGCATCTAGAAGTTTACTCTTATGTATCACACCTGACAGAGTCATTTTACACTGTCATGTATGGGAAATAATCTGAAGTTTGTAGGACCAAAATGGCCTCAGGATCTATCCATTAATTTTGCTTTGAAGTTCTCAGTTATGTGGGTGAGCATACATCCACTCTGAACCCCAAGCATGTGCCATCTGCCTTTCCTCCACACGGGAGCATTCAGAAAATAGCGGAGCATTATGTAGAGATTGGCTTTCCCCCCCCATTTTATGACAGGCTGCATTTTTCCACAATGTCCTCTATGAACCAGTGATAGCTGCAGCCTGAAACAACCCCAGGGCTATTTTCTAGGAGGAGTAAGTATGTCCCAAATTTGTAGGGTTTGTTTCTTTTCTGAGCAGAATGCTCTGCTTGCTCCCCAGATTGGTCCCTGGAGAACATAAGCAAGTACCCAAGACTCCTGCAGTTCCCTGAAACCTTGCAGAACAAAAAGAGTGGGGGGTTAATTTAAAGTCTAATGTTCCACATGGCAGTGCAAGATGCAACAATCAGGCCTTCCAGCTGATCTTCCTGTAATTTCCCTTGCATTTGCTGTGATTCAGTTACATTTCAGCCAAGGTTTGGAGCCCATCAGAACGAATTGTACAGCAGATTGGGTCAAAGTCCCTGAAGATAAGTTCAGACTAAATTCTGGTGTCTGCCACCATTACTCTCAGCATTTCACATAAGAGTCAAAATACTGTTTAGCTCCTTGAATTGGAGGACTCTTGTAATCATGTATGCTTCTGAAGCTGGCAGTTATGCGGGGGGGGGAGGAAAGCTTTCTTCTTTTTATTTTCATTTAAGCCAGATATATCACAAGCAACCACATTACACTTTTCTCCATGCTGAGAGTAAAGGAGAGCAACCTCTGCAAACACTAGTGATAGACTTCACATGATTTTCAGTTGGAAGTCTAATTTAAGAACTATTACTTCTTTGTTCTTTATCTCCACGAAGTAAACATTTGTAAAGCAGTGCAATACTACTTTTACAGGTTAAAAAGGAAAAAATGTGGATATCAGTTTCAGCTTTGTATTCTCCAAACCTTAAAACTGTTTATATTTTTAATTTTCACTTAGACAGCTTTAAGAAATATTCAGAAAAACAGCTAGCAAGCAAGAAGCATTGTACCTTTAGATGAAAGTTTAGAAAGCCTTGCTTAAAAGTATTTGAAAAAGTCACTACTATCATGGCAGAAGTATCCTGCAGGTGTGTGATTATCTCCTATAAGGAAGGGATGAATGCAACAGCAAACGATGTAATCCTATCAAAATAATAAAACTATAAATGAATTCTGATCAAAAGACTGCATGAAACACTAGTAATTATTTTTTCCTTTAACAATTATACACTTTCAGTCTTTATTCCAAGGCAAGTCAAAGGCAAGAAAATTAATAATGTGCTTTGGACTGAAAACACTTTTCTGATTGAAAAGCCTGATCTTACAGAGGTAACTATGTTTAACTTTGTCAGGAGACTCCTCAAAAAGACTCCTCACAGTATTAAAGAGGATACTTTTGCAAAGTGAAAGCTCCAGTGACTTATACTGTACAAGTTCTCTTGACTTTCAGATTCATACCTAAATTGTCCCAAGGCTCAGAATCTCATGGCATGTGCATATTCAAAGGTCAGAGAGATAGCAGTAACTGGGAATTACTCATAGGTAGCAGTTCTACTGAGATCCCAATTTCCCAGAACAAGGGCTGTGCAGTAGTTCATCTGGGCTATAGGGTGACCTGCAGCATTTGGCCTTCCACAGCTGGATATTTGGATTACAGAGCTGGTAACACAACATTACACTGGTATTCTCTGAGAAATGGGCTAGGACTGAACACTTTTCTCCTACAGCTTTTTGGGGACTTGGAGTTGGATTCTCTTTGAAAATTACAGCTGATTTCTTATTTGAGTGATCACTTCTTTTTGTATTGTGCAAAAAACAATGCTTTTCATACCTTTCATATCTTTCACCCTCACCTAGTTGAAACAGTTCTAAGATTGCATATCAGCTGCTGGTAACATTTTTCTTCATAAAAGTGCTCAGTTTGGTTTTTTTTTTTAATGTCCAAAGGCTCCAACATGTCACATCTAGAGACACCAATTAAAAAAAATCAGCCGAAAGGTCAACAGCACATAAAGTATTCTGCAAGCATAGGCAATACAAGTAAGCATAGGAATAAATATATTGGTAAATATTTGCAGGCTGTAGAAGGAATTAATTCCATTTGATTATTACTGCTAACATTTTCCTCAGCTTAGGATTTTTGTAAGGATAAAACTGTAGACCCTGATCCATCACTACACTGGAAAAGTTAAAAATCTTAAAAGGGATGAAAATCCATCATTCAAAATCATCTTCACACAGCCTTCAAGGGAAGACAGAATCACCTCTAGTTTGTTTTTCATGTTCACTAATATTGGTATGTAAATATATCTTGCTTCACTGTATGGGAGAATATGCTCCAATAAAAGTCTTCTCCATCTCAAATGGAAACATTTCTCTATAGCTCATGAATGAGTGATTTCCACAGTCTTGTTTTACTCCTTTTCTTTGAGGATACTTGGACTCCTGCACTAAGCTTCACCCTTGAGAGAGCTCCAAGGTAGTGACAGACACAGCCATCCAGGTGTAGTCTTTATCCCAGCTTAATGAAATCAGAGCCTTCAAAATATGCAATAAGATCTTCAGCTTGTGCAATTTTTATATAAAGAGACCTTGGGACGCAAAAGCATAATTTCAATTCTCATTGCTGAATTCAGCATCAGCCGCAGCTTTTTTTCTGGGTTGACACTTCAAATCCTTTATAAATTGCATAGCAATAATACATTCAGGAAGCAATGAAGCGATGACCAAGTCAGATCAAGATGCTAACCTGACATTCAGACAGAGACAGTCTAGTTTCTTCTCTGGAATAACTGACACATGTAATTCCCAAAACAATAGGTTTATCAAACATCCAGAAATGCAGACCACACAGGTAACCAGGAGATAGAAAAGCACCAACTTTAGGAAACAAAACCAAAGCTGCAATCTCTTCAGAGTGCATGCACAGCATCTGCCTTCCTAGCATGCAACCTTTGAGTAAGCTTCTTTCCCTCGTGCTTTTCTTAGTCACGTGTTAAAATAACTGACAGCTATGAGCATTGGTCAGAAAGATCACTATAATGCATCTTGCAGATGTGTTAACTCAATGCAGAGTGGTAATGCATCAGTGCCCACTGCAATATTGTGGAGGGAAATACTGCATGTAGAATATTGAACTGGAAGGTGAGAGCTTTGTTGCACTGCACAAGAGAGGTTTCAGGTAAGAGAGATGCAGTTGCACATCAGGAAGCTCTGGGTAAGATTTCAAGGAAGAATTCTTCTTTTGTGTTGTGTGACTTTAAGAGAAAGTACGTATAGCTTATTGCCACTTTCTCATAGGCAGGGAGAGATTTTATACGTACAAAATATCAACATCAAGACAAACTTTGGATGGCCAAATACCACCTAATGTGATTTTGGCTGGAGACACATTCAGAGGCAGATCTTAGCTCTGCAGGAAGATGTAACAAAATCCAGAGAGGATATTTAGGAATACAAAGGTTCAGGACTCACTGAACTGCAGCACGCTCTAAGATCCAAACTAATATTCTTTCTCAGAGAAGATATTGGTGATCAGAGTCCAAAGAATTCACAGGTAAGATTCCATTTGTATCCACTAGATTGGCTGGGAATATATATACAAAAAATTGCATATAAGTCCTTGAGTGAGATCTCCATTAGCAAAAGCGTTGGCTGAAGTCAGAACCAGTGGAACATATTCAGCTACTCCTACACATCCTTGCAAATTATCTTCTCTGATGCTCTGGAGAAACGAAAATAGTAGATCTCAACTAGAGGTCTCAAAATATAATACACTAGGCCATACCCCAATCTAATGATTCACTCATAAATAACCATCTTCCTTTCTTTATGAATGCACATATCTTCCCATTTTCCAGAAGTCTTGCATCAGGTGAATGGATACAGGGCAACAAAGATGATGAAGGGCCTTGAGGAGCGGCTAAGGTCACTTGGTCGGTTCGTCCTGGACAAGAGACTAAGGGGAGACCTCATTGCAGTCTACACCTTCCTCATGAGGGGAAGAGGAGAGGCAGGCACTGATCTCTTCTTTGTAGTGACCAGTGACAGGACCTGAGGGAATGGCCTGAAGTTGTATCAGGGGAGGTTTTGGTTGGATATTAGAAAAAGATTCCTAACCCAGAGTGTGGTTGGGTTACTGGAATAGGTTCCCCAGAGAAGTGGTCACAGCACCAAGCCTTGACAGATTTCAAGAAATATCTGGGTTATACTCTCAGGCACATGGTGTGACTCTTGGGCATGGCCCTGTGTAGGGCTAGGAGTTGGACTCCATGATCTTTGTGGGTCCCTTCCAGCTCGGCATATGCTGTGATTCTGTGAAATTTGCATTTAGTATCAAATAGATTAACACAGAAAAGAAATGCATGTTTTTGTTGGACATGAAAGCCACAAGACAGATTTTCTCTGCTTTTAATGGCCTGTTGGACATTGCAAAGAACCTATTTGGTCAGCTCCAGCCATGTCAAATGAATAAAAGTGCAGCTGACCTTGCCACTGGGAAATTATCTTCCCACCTTTACCCAGGTCCTCAGAATATCAGAAAAGGGACCTGCTAAGTATGTATAGCTCTGCTGTCATTAAGCAGCACTGTTATTAACTGAGCCAGGATCAAGCTCTCTTGTTTCCTTTTTTTTGCTCAGCACCTTCTACCTTGTCTCACCTCCGCAGTTCGCCACTCTTGTGCAGAATCAAGCCCCAGCCTTATCTGCCTGAGCTGTTAATTGAACATTTTCTTTTCTCAGTTTATAGAGCTCTTCATAGATTTATGAAACAAACCACCCTTCTCCTTTTGTAGTTAAAACCAATCTCAATAAAGACATCTCCTTAAGATCACCAAATTATAACCTAATGAAATATATTGAAAATTTCAGTTGCACTAAACAAGGTCAATGCTCTGAAAAAACGAAATGTCACTCAGAAATGGAGATCAAAGTAATTCCCTTCCATTCCTGCTGCTGCCATAGAGACCAAGGGAGGGGGAAGAGGGGGAAGCAGAGATTTAACATACTTAATTCTTCCTGAAATTTATAATTGACTACAAGGGAAAAGGGACTATTACCATATTTCTAAAGAATAAAGGAGAAAAAAAGTTGAGCTTTTGACAAGATATAATTACCAGACATTACATATGCAATGCACATTAGTTTGTTCTGTGTAATTTTCTTGAGATTACCCCCCCAAAAGATTTTATTTTTCTAGAAAAGACAGCATGTGTCTCATTAGTTTACATTCATAATGTTTGAAATACAAATGCTGGAGGCTTACAATAATTGTTCCAAAATTTAACACTGATAAATAAAGATTTGAAATATCAGATACACTCCCCATCTGTCAAACATCCCTGAGTATGTTCTCCAGATAAGATAAATGGTAATCAATGAAAAGGATCTTCCTACTCTTCTAAGACTGTGCAGTTTAGCCAGCAGCCAACCCATAGTCATCAAAGCTGTCCTGAAGTACCACTTCAGAATAGACTTTACTAAATTATATGTAAATTTTATGGATTCAGCACTATTACACTTTTAGGGTCTGGCAGGAAAATACCACAGTTTGAAGTGCTCATCAGCACCTAATAATGACTATAGAAAAAGATTTTGATTTTAGCTAAATGTAAATCTCTGAGGGGAAAATCATCATGTTTCCTTTGTTTTGGGTTGGTTATAGACAGGAAATTCAGCACAAAAAAACTTTGCTACCCAGTTTATGTTTCCAAACTGCAACGATTCAAAGCCTGAAGTCTTGGAAAGAAAAAAACAACAAATGTTGCCCAGATCTATTAAAAATATGCAGGCACATAAAAATGTGGGGGTTTTCTGTTGGTTTGTTTCATATTCAGCTAAATATAAATCAGATCCTCATGCAGTATAGCTCTCTACAGTTCTGCTAGTTTTGGTAATATTATACTAGTCTATAACACCTGAGGCTCTGGTTAGCCTCAGTATCTATATCTAGCTTTGTAATTTCCTAATTTTGGGACTGACTACAGCGTCTCAGACATACAGAGATCATCTTGTTGGAAGTCTCTCAAACTGAACCTCATTCTCTAAGTATATTCATTTTTAAACCTATATTGAGGTTTTTTAGATTAATTTAATATAATAGGGTGGGGGGAGTAGAACAGTCCTATGACAAAGGAACCTCAACATAAATATATAAATATTTTCTGTATTGGCTATTTGCATTGATATCAGGCCCCAAAAATCAGTAATTCCACTCAAACTTCTAGGGGATTCACCTCTGCAAAGTGAGATCAACAGCTGGCACATAGTGTGTGGACCTGCTCTCCACCTCTAGCAGATGAGCTGATCTCATTTACCATTCTGCCCTTCTCAGAGCCTCTTAGAGCTGGTTTTGCTGCCACTGTAAATTAGACAGGCTGGAATAGTGAGGTTACTGCAGTGGTGCCACCTCCACATTTTTCTGTCCTTCAGCCATGTTCTAAAAACACCCTTCAAATTAACTGGACTGGTTCTGGAAGTCAACTTTGTGGACTAAATGCTGAATGATGTTTTCCTCCTTACTTGGAGAATCCACAGTACCCTATTGGGACACAAACCTTGCACCTACCTTTCCGTAGTACAGCACACTACCAGCAGGAATTTATAATGTTATATTTAATGCAATTTCATAGTGAAATAGCCTGGCCACAGCAACTCCTCATTCAGGTTCACAGTAATGATAATGAGGAGAATGAGGTCTGAATTTTGCCTCATATTCCATGTTGGGACTATGGGGAAAGGAAAACTAAAGCTGACAGAAAGACAAGGTGCAAATTTTATATCTCTTCTCTGCTTTACTCCTAAATTCATGCTGCAAAGTGGGGTGATGAGTGTGTGGAGTGGAAGAGACCTATAGAAAGTCATACCACATCCAGGGGCTAAGCCAGATATTTGTCCTATACTTGACCATTGTGGCTTTTTATTTTCCATGACTGTCATGCATATTATGAGTTCTGATCACACATCTGTTCAGAATTTTGCCTTAAGTGCACGGAGTGGTGTCCCCTGTTCCACATATATGGCTGGATAAGCAGAAGAAAATAGGATAGACAGATGTTTGCTGGCTCCTGGCAAGCTTGTCAATCAGAATTGTACACATTCAACTTCAGTATGGGTTACCAACATAAACAAGCTTACTGCTTTGCTACCCAGTACCATTACAAAATAGGTTTTTCCCTTCCAACTTTATTTCATTAGTTTAAACATTTGAATTAAATTCTTAGAAGAGGTGCTGGATGGAAAACCATGAAAAGAGAAAGATTGGTTTTCCAAACTAGACTAAATTTAAAACATTAATTAACAAAAAAAAAAGTCAAGCTTCTTCACTAAACCAAATTTACAATTTACTGTATTTTAGTCACATGAACAGTCACATTTTCTATTAATTGTCCCCACAGACATCAGTGACACTTCAATTAAATGTAGAACCTGTGTAGTGAGTGATCGGATTTAAATAACTACAGAGTTAATCAGAAGCAAGCAACAAGAATCTGTAAAAAGGAGTAAATGTTGCAGAATTTCCAATATTTGGATGACAGAAATTTATTTTTGTAGTTAAAAAAACAAGTTCAAGTTGGGTGTTCTCCCTGGGTAAGAAGGCCAGTTCTCTGTTTTACAAGCTGGAGGGCACAGTTCTGGGACACAGGAACCCTACTGCTACCAGTGCTAGCAAGTGGTTTAGGATTCATGAATAAATTTGGATTATTTAAGTGGTGTCTTTTCTTTGTGTACCTCTCATCTTTGAAAGCTCTTCTCGAAACAAAGAAGCTTTCAGGTGATAAAATTTGAGATCTTAAGGAAACCTCAAAATACAACTCACAAGCAAAACAAGGGGTGACACCAGTGGCAACCAACATTGACAGTTCTTATGGACTTTATTAATGTTAAGGATAATAAAACATTAGACTAGATTGCACCGGAAGTTTTAAAATCTTTGTCATGGGAGAAGGTCTTTAGCTAGCCCTGCCATTTGTCCTTCTGGGTTTAAGACGGTAGATTTTCCACCTCTGAGCTCCCCTTTTCCAGAGGAGCCAGACTAGGGCCAGAAAGCTCTTGGGGATTTTTTCCAGGGAAAGCTGATCATCTTTTCTGAGCCACCTAACACCAAGAACTCGGAGTTCCAGTGAAGCAGCCCCTGTTACAGTGAGCAACACAGAGCTATCTATTTCCTTTTTCACCAGTGGCAGCTACCACTGTATTTGTAAGTCTGCAAAAGGCAGAAGGATGGAAAGAAAGCTGACAGCTAAAGGAGAGGACAGCATGTTGCCTTTGAATGTTGGGAGGCACAGTGGAATGTTCTTCCTTCTCAAAAACTCCTGGTGCTCCTGCTGGGATGGAGTCTCAACCTAAGCTTCTATTTATATCAAATTCTTCCTAATGATAAAATAATGCCACAAATTAACATGCTTTTTGTGCCAATAAAGAAAGAAGCTATGCTGGGAACGTGATCGATTAAAATAAACCAGGAGACCACAAGAAGTTGTCCTTGACCAATTCAGCACTTCTGTAGTCCTGGTTTCAGAAATGCATGGAAACATGAAGGAAACAGAAAAGAGAGGGAGAGTTTTTACAAATGAATATCTTAAATCTATCTTAAATGTATTTTGCACTTTGGCTGGAAAAAATGTCAGTAGGATTTAAGATTGGGCAAGGCACACCACAAATTAATTTTATTAGATGACATCTTTTACCACACAGAGTTCAAAGTAGGATCACTCCACCACAACATTCATGTCATTTTCTATACAGTGGAAATATCAAAAGTTCCATATAATAATAATCAAAATTTAATGATCATGTGTTAAAAATGTAAACTCTGTAAACACTCTTCATATTTTGCAGTTTGAATAGCATTTATCTTTTACTCCCTTTTTATTACTTAAGATCTGAAGAATAAACCTGATGTATTCTCTCTCTCTGACATCAAGATGCACTTTTTCAAGAAAAAGAATGGCAATTATTTGCACAAAGCAGACAAATGGCTATTTAAATAAGGACAATTTACAGATCTGAGGCCAAAAATGACCATACTGCTGCTCTGTAGAACTTATGCTTATCAAAATGATTTTTTTAAAAATCACAATTGTTCTGAAAAAGGACTGCTCTTATTATATTGGTGAAAATGGGCCTAAATAGAAGCCATAAAAATAATTTTTGGTGGTTTAAAGAAAGTGGGGTTACTCCAATGAAAATAAAGCAAGTAAGAGCAGATTATGGATCAATATAATACAACATTAGTCCAGATATTTAAATACAGCAACAAGTAAAATGAGCAAATCACTGTAATTTATTTGGTTTCAAGCCATTGCAATATGCAAGTGTTCTGAAACTAGATTTTTGCCATTATTCAACTCAATTACATATGATATTATGTTGTTCACGCCTGCATCTAAATAGCAGGTCATGTGCAATTTGCAATTGCATCTCATTCCAACATCAGTGTTGGCAGCAAAGGCTGAATACCTGGAGTTGAATATTTGAGGCTCATTCACATGTTTGACTTTCAGATCATTTCAGCCACTCAGCACTGGATTCGAGAGACAGAAAAGCTGAAAGGAAAAATATTGTGTGTAGATGGAGTTGGGAGCCCTGCTCAAGGCAGAAGCAGTAGTGAGCTGGCAGTGAATCCATGTTTGTTATTTCCCAGAAGGCCCTGGGAAAATATTCAGTGGAAACTTTCATCACCAAATCGTAAAATAAATAAGTGATGTCTTTTGATATGTAAAAAAAAGGTACTGGGACACGTTCTTCTCCCAGTTATACCATCTTAAAACTAAACATATTCCCCTGTCCCAAATGCAGTTCCTACACAGCTCCTTCCTAAACTCTCTAGGCCAAGGATGGCTGCAATTGCAGATCCCCACTGCACCACCAAACACCCAGAAGTAGGGCTAATCACAGCTCTTCTTTTCAACCTTCTCCATCTTTTGAATTGGAAAGCAACACCTGGGAGTGTAAATTGGATGTTTAGAATGATCCTGCATCCCAGCTTTGTTCAGCAGTGCTGTACCTCCGCTGCTGAGCGCTTTCACTGGTACTGCATCAACAGGTACCCCACAAGTGCCTCTGCTCTGCTCCACGGATGGCTGAGGATATAGTCTCAGATCCAGCA
The DNA here is from genome assembly GCA_013399855.1 of Oxyruncus cristatus. Lineage (NCBI taxonomy): Eukaryota > Metazoa > Chordata > Aves > Passeriformes > Cotingidae > Oxyruncus > Oxyruncus cristatus. Next base: position 351,957 of record VXAY01004090.1, read on the forward strand.
CATCTTGTGGAAGCCAGAAGGACCTGGAAAGAACAGGACGTGAATGAGGCCACAGCCTCCTCCAATTTATGCTCCTTCTGTGGCCTCATTCACCTCCTGTTCTCTTCCCATATGGGTTTCTCCACCAGCAAGATTGGAATGACAGCTGGCATCTGTTTCCAAGGCTCCACTGTGTTCATGATGCCCATCTCCATGTCGTGGATGGGTGTCCCCATTTTGCATGGCTATGATGCAAAAAATAACAGCAGTGATGACAGCAGTGCTAACCACTGCTTTGCCTCTTCATTTAAGCAGCCTTCAGGTGTTCTGGATACCCCAGGCATTTTGGAAGTCTTATGGAAATGATGGAATTCATCAAAAATAAACCAGAACAGGGAGCAGCTGTGCTGAACCCCAAAGTCTAGACCTCCCCTGCCAATTGCTCCTGATAAATACTATCACCATGTGCAAAGGCAGTTCCAAACATGTGCTGAGCTGCCTGTTCTGTAGCAACAGAAAGGGAGTTCCATCATCATCTCCCTGTCACTTAACATTAAGCTAGTTTGCTAAGTTTGAGGACATCTCAAAGAATCATTCAGCTCATCCCTACACCAGATCTTTAAGTTGGGAAGTGTCCTTAACTCTAAGGTCCTTAGCCTTCTGCCACTGTTGTGGACAAGATATTCTTTATATTCATGTTTGGAAGGGATTATTTAGAAGGACTGTTCTAAACAGTCAGGTTAGATCTAACATCAGCATAAGAGTGCTGAATTGGGACCTAGGCATTTTTATTTTTCAGGCCTAGAGAGGCAAAGCAATCTATGATTTTTTCCCCCCCAAAAAAGCCACAATAAGCCACAAGAAACTTGCATCTCTCCAATCAGAAACATCATGACTATCTAAACTACATCTGATTGGCCTCTTTAAAATCCTAGGACCCATATAATGCCCCCTTTCTTTATTATTCTTTAGTTTACAGAATAAACTGATAAGCTGATAATATTTGTGCAGTATACCATGTATTCTGAAAGTGCTCTAGTTGCTAGAGATATTAATAGACACTAGCAGAGGCTAAGATAAAATATGAAATCCTTTTCCTTTTGCTAGTAAAAATAAGTGAAAAGCATATCGTTTATGAAGTGATAGAGAAACAAACTGCATAATCTACAGATAAAGAGAACAAAATGCTCATGGAAGCAAAGCTTATTCATCACTTTATCTTGCAACCTGACACAGTGCATGCTCAATCTATTTAATTACAGGAACGGAAAAATAGCAGAGAAATATGTACACAGAACAGCAATGTTTCCAGTCCTACCTTGGTCGTGACAATGCACAGACAATCCATTCTGTAAATCTCCACAGGAGTGTATGTAAATCATAAAAATAAATCAGCAAGGGTGAGGAAAGGCTTTTGAATAGCATGAACAGAACCGGAGGCTTGAATCTGCACAGCCGGCTTTTCCAAGTGGGGCCCTCATAAGAAACTCGAGTCCTCCTCCACAATGCTAAAGGCAGTCATGATGCTCACAGGGATCAGTAAACCCACTAGAAATCGTCTCAAGCAAAACTTCCAGGTGGCTTATCAGGCTTGATTGCTGCATTGTTCAATCTGTGATCAAAATATGCTGTTGAATGGTATGCAGCCCTCTAAATGGGAAGATGAGAACCACAACAAGCACAAAAGAGCAAAAGCATCACATTTCAGCCCTAGCTCTGGTTTCACAATTCTGATCTGCTGTTTCAGTATACCCATAAGATTTCCCTTGCCAAGTCTCTCTCTCTCAGCCCCGCTCTCTCTCTCTCTCTCGCTCTCTCTCAATCTCTCTCCCTCTCGCTCTCTCCTTCCCTGTCTTTTTTTTCCTCCCCCCTTTCACTCGCTCTCTCCCTCCTCTTTTCTACTAACTCGGAGCAAGCACAAGACGCACAACTATCGGGCCCATCTATCACAGTGCTGTCCAAAACAGCCAAATATTCTCTGCCAAAACAACTGCTTTGGGCTGTAAGGGGTTTTATAAGAGCATGATTCCTACAAACATATACTGCTGGAAGTGCATGATTGAAACATTAAGGTGTGTGTGAGGACTCATGCGTCACAGCTATAATCGCTCAGAATTACTGGGTCAGATTCGGATTCGGGAAGTGAATATAAATAACAGCTGGATAAGGGGAATTTTAAGTACAGCAGCAAATAATCAGTCAGGGGAAAGAAACGGGATTTGTATATTTAAACATGCACGTGAAGCACAAAAGTGACACAAATACAGTTTACCATCTGTGACAAAAAACCCTACATTATATACATTATTCAAAGTTGTGCAGGGGAACCTTTCCTCCCCCCCCACACCTTTGAAAAAATACATAAAACTTTTAATTAAAAAAGAAAGCACCTTGAACAACAGAGCTTAAAAACTCTTAAAGTTTTCTCCCAAACTTTTCTTGCATCATTGACAGATCCACAGACTTAATTGATTTATCTCATGTTCTCTATGTTTTGCTCAGTTTTACAGACTGTTTAGCCCCCAAAGCCCTACCTTTCTTGCAGTGATGCTGGTGCAGAGCTTGCCTTTCAGGTGTCTTACATGAATCATTCTGAGTTAGAAAGCTTGCTGTCAGCTCTTACAATCTTCCCTCTCTTCCAGATAGAGGAAGAGAGAGAGAGAAGAAAGAGGGAGGGAAAGAAAAAGAGACAGAGAAGGAGAAAGATATGTAAAATGAAAGCTCTGGCCAAAGAGAGAGGAAAATCAATGCTCCTATTCACTGGAAAAAAAAAATACAGCCAACTGGACTGTTGACAGCAACAAGAGGAAATGTCTAGACACCCATACATTACAATTCACCTTTTCAACACACTGGACAGCACAATCCCCCCTGGGTGCTTTGCTGAGGACCTCTCATTCTCACTCAGAGGTAAAATATGTTTTTAATAAAATAAGCCTTTCCAAGAAAATAAAAGATTATTTAAGAGTCATCTCTCTTTCACAAATTACTCGGGTTATAACCCTAATATTCCTGTGATTGCTGGAGCAGTTAGACGCTCAGTAAATGACACATATTATTCTGCCAAAATGAGGTCACTGCTACCAAAGTTACAAAATCCATAGTGAATCAGATATGTGGTCAGAGAGCAATCAACCCTCGCCCAACTATTAGAGTCTTGGTGGATATAACATCTTAAAGAGAAAGCCTCCGGAGCACTTACAACTCTGTCTAAGGCTTTAACTCAGTCTGAGCAACAACATGTGCACAAAACAATGTGATTTGCATTTATAGGCTGTGCTAGAACCTGCAGGTTTTCTCCCTACTGAGGTTTAATCCAGTAGCCAAACAGTCAGACAAGTTTATTAAGCTATAGATTATACGAAATGGGGAACTTCCAAACATCCTTGAAGTAAGACCCAATTAACCATCTCCTTAAGAAGAAATTAACCCATTAATAAGGTCTAACCTAAGCCACCCTTGTACTCTAAGCATGGTAGGGAAAAAGGGAATTCAGTCAACTCTAAAATCAGGAGGTATTTTAACACTTGCATTTAAAGCATCCAACAGTTTGTTCAATTCTAATTGGTAGATTCAAGCTGATCTAGTAAGGTGTGAAATATTTCATACATATAATTACCTAATGACTTGGCTGTAAAATTTCATCTCAAACTTGAAACTGGCATATGGAGATATATTTTGAAATTGGTCTCTAAGTGCATGATCTGTAAATGATTCTATTTGCAAGTAACTCTACTCCTGTGAGACAGTCACAGTGAATTCATGATCCTATTTGCAGTTTATATGAAAAACAGAGGGTTTGAAACCTTTGGGGATGTTTACATGAACGTGACTCATCTGGCTCCATCAGTGTACCAAAAAGCTTCCTCCTGGACTCCTCCAATTTTTGACTGTCATCTCCTTCTATAAAATACAACAATCAACACTTAACAGGGCAAGAGTTGCACATGTGCTACTCAAGCTTAACACATTATTGAGCAGCATGCTCCCTGAAATATCACCACCTACTTCTTACCTCCCAAATCTCCCACAGCCCCAGACAGAAGACAGCCATGCTTTTGGTGACACAGACCCCAGTTTCATCCTTCCACAGACTCATTTTGGTTGCCAGGGCTCCTGGTCACAGCTTCTAACACACACCTATCAATGACTGGGAACAGATGACTGTCAATGGGTCTCTGGTGTTTCTCCAAACAATACAGTTCCCCATTTCCATTAACTACCTATCCCAAACCCCAAAAAGAGGTTGAGCTGTTTAATTTTCTTTCTCCAACTAGATACTTTTTCCATTCATTTTTTTGTCCCCAAGACTAAGATTTTCAAATCCTTGGCACCGCTTTACCCATCATTAGCAACACCTCCTTCTGTTCTAATTTCTGGAGGTCATATTACTGCTTAGTTCTATTTTTTCCAGCCTTCGTGTTATCTGTACATATGATCCTGACTGAAGTCTACTATAGAAAGACTTGACCCAAAAACTAAACAAATTGAGGAGCAGCCATCTGGGGTGAAAAGACATGGTTTATAGTTGCATGCAGTCAATTTAGATGGTAAAAAATAACCTCTGTGATGAGCTCTGACTCTTGGGAAACCCTAATATAGACGAATAACAGCTATTTCCCACTATGACACCAGTGGCTCTTGGACTACCATGAGAAAACCACCTACCCAGGTGACTGCTTCCTTCTTCTCTAATTTTACAAAAGTGTCTGTTTTCAAGTCACAGAAAAACTAATATGAGGTGAGTGAGTAAAATGTGATGGTCTTTATAATGCAGTATGTTACACTGGACAATTTAATGCTCCTTTCTGCATTAAAGTCTTCACTGTATCCAGGTAATTCCACTTGGATAACCAAAGCATAGGGTTTAATTAGGCCACTATATTTAGAACCAGAGCCTGCAACATCCAGCTGAATTCAATATATGTAAAAACAAGCTTCTGTAAAAGCTAAAACACTAGGAAAGATTCTCTGATTTTTTTTTTAATTTTTCACAATGCACCTCTTTAACATTTCTTAAATTCTTTTGAAACCCAAATACGATAGAGCAAAATCTGTAAAGAAAAAATAGATTATTTAAAAAAAGCAAAACTTGCTTATTTCCTTTTATTCAAACAGTAGAAATTAAGAAAAACAAAAGTACTAGGTCTTCAGGTTTTAGAGAAGACACTAAGAAAGAAGACATCTAACTAGATTGCTAACACAGCATTAGTAATGTCAGCATGTTGCAAAATTTAGCCAGTGACTATTTAGAGCTCTATGCACCTACACAGAGAACACATGAACACACATATGCTCTTACAAATATAGAGAAAGATTTATTTACTCCTAATGTGTCTTAAATTTTGTACTATGGAGCTCTTGTTAACGGTATTACATTGCCAGTCATTTGCATGGGGTTATATTTTGTTTCTTGTTGTCAGGTACCAAAAAATACTTCCCTGATTAAATCTTCCAGGAGGGCAATTGGTGCAGTTGGCAACTTATGTTCTTTACAGTCAGAGCTCATTTATACCACTTGAACCCAGTTCCTGCGCACCACAACTGGTTAGTTAGTAGGCTAAGTAGGATACAAGTTATCTAACTAAGTATATGGTAGAAAAAAAAAAAAAAAGAGAAATTACTAATCTTGCAGATCCTGGTTATATAGTAAGGAGCTGTATTACAGATGAAATGTCAAAATAAATTCTTCTTCATCCAGGAAGAGAAGTTAATACAAATTTCGAAGGAATGAAGTTCTGTACGCCTTAGTCACTAAGAATTTTAATGTAGTACCCAGGCTGAACCAGAAGCTCAGGATCGCTGGTGTTAATTTAAAGATCACTAAATTAGCAATTCTACCCCTCCTGGCTGCAGCATCCCTAACAGCAGCAGCTCTGCAACTGGCCTCAGGCCCAGGAGTCTCCGACAGAAGCTATAACACAAATCATGCCCTTCACCCGTGCATGGCAAATTTCATCGCCATTTAGCACAATCAATGTTGGAGTCCTGACCAATTTCTCCAGATGGTTGTTTTCCCAGTGAAAAGAAATAGACTATTTTCTTTTGTGTAGGGAAGCACAGACCTTGCCACCCTGCAGGTACATGGTAAAATGGGTGGAGGGAGAAGTGAAGGGTGGACAGGAAGCTCCACTCCTTCATCACAAGGTCTCTGCACCCAGGTGGCCATGGTGGCCCCAGGCTCAACAGCCACAACAAAAAGAGGGTTTTTCTTCTTCACAGTTGTGTAGGGGAATTCATCTCTTCTTACCCCAAGTACATTCCCAGCCTACCACCCTTTTATGTAATACATGGGAGTTCACCCCACTTTAGCCAAGCACTGCCCAGAAAAAAGCCACTTCTGTTTTTCTAATAGACAACCCACTAGGCACTTCACAGGCCCAGTTTGCTGAGGGCATTATTGTATGTAATATCTGGCCCCTGGCTGCTTAACTGGTGGTGTGTAAAGGGATTTGCCTCCAAGGGTGTTTGCTGGGACAGCAATGTGGTGGCCTTTCTGCCCCTCCAGGAGCCAATGTAAACAGGAACACAGTATGATTCTTAGAGTTGTAGGAAATGCACATTCATCATCACAGATAAGCTAGTCTTTTGAAAGGTCTGCAACCTTCATTAGTTTAAAACTTATGCCTAATGATTTTTGTATCTATTATCTCCCATACAAAGCCATAATTATTTTCTTATTTTCCACAAATCCCTTACTCAGAATAAAATAGAAACGCCTCAGTTACAAAGGCTCTGCTGGCTCTATGTGGGCTGGGATGCTCTACAACAGAGTCACGGGGTACTCAAGGACAGTATGTCCTGAAGTTCTTCTCAGCTCTCAAGATCAATGGTGAATGAAGAGTTCATTCTAATTCTTGAGCATTCTGCTTGGGGAAGTAAATCTAACAACCAATTGATCATCAGCAACTGAAAAGCTCTGGTGCATATGTTTAAACATGTAGCCACTCCTAAATAGCTATGTGTCACTGACAAAGGAGCATGCCACTAACGCTCAAGCACACTCACTTGTGTGTGTGAAGAAATCAGACAAAATGACTCTTTCAAGTGAACGGACACACTAAACCACAAGTTCCTGCAAAAGAAAACAAAACATCTGCTATCTGCTATCCCATGGTACTGGGAACTGAAGAAAATACCACTCACAGCTCTGTATGTTTCAGAGTTTGGCAACGGAACTGCTTTACTCTCAGGTACACTTCGTACTGGAGAGTACAAACAGCATGAAAATTTAGTTCATAGAATTGTCGACAGAGAAACATTCAGTCCAGTACTTTGCAGTAACTCTAAGTAGGGAAGACAGTGCACTGTTCAGCTGAGCATTCGTAATGGAAATTTTGGTGTGAAATTGGGATGAGATCTACTACATCCCATGATTTCTACAATATCCTCATGGACACAATGTATTTAGGGTATCTATCAAGCTTTTGATAATTCCTTGCTTCGGGGAAATAATACATTTCATAAATATAAAGACAAATTTCAATGAGTATATACATGTTCTTGTATTTCAACTTCTAAGTACCACCATGGTCCCATATGGTACCAAAGTTATTCTGAAAAAACTGGGAACACAACAACACAAGAAACTCAGAAAACCATGCTAGACAATTAGATCTTTCAATTTTTAAAACTTCATGGATAGAGAAATCAACCTAGACCTGGAAACAAATCCCATGGAAAAGCCTTAGACAAGCAGAATAATCTGCATGTTTCCACTGTTAGAAACATTTGCTGAAGTCTACGAGGTATCACACAAGCACACCAACTCAGTTAATATCTGTGTTTTTTTCATCATGTTTCCAGCTTGCTTACTTTAAAAGAAAACTTAAGTTTCTTTCACTTCAAAAAGAAAAAATACACAATGGCTTCAAGGCTGAAAGTCTACACAATAATATCTTAGCCCAAGGGAATTGTTCCAGTCAAGTTGTGAACCCTGAAAATAATAGAAATATTATAATGAAACACTTATAACCTCACTGTTGCAAGCAGCAAGACAGAGAAGTGTAACATACCCTCTTACCACAGCCATGAAGTTACTATGTTCAACATAGTTTTATGAGAGGTATCATTAGACTGCCCATACAACAAGCATCAGTTTGCTGACATTTATATTCCACCATAGTGACTACAGACTGAAAAGAAACTACAACACAAGAGAGACTAAAAACACCTTTAATAAAATTTAGTAACTGTGCAACAACATGGACTCCAAAAATAGACTGAAATGAAACCATCTTGAGATCAGCAAATCTGTAGACTCATCACTAATATGAACAACATTTGTACATAAAAATAAAAATTAAATCCTGCCTAGGTCAGCACAAAATGAACAGGGCTAGAAACAGACAGCAACAAACTGCAGCTATAAGCCTCATTCAGATGTGCTAATGTACATGCAGCCAATAAGCAGCAAAAAGCTCAAATTCAATATGTTCTACACACTTCATCTCCAGCAAAATTCACTAAATAAAGATTTCATTCTCCATCACAAAAAAGAGTAGACAATACCTTTGTCTTCATGTCTACCACATGATTTTCAAAATTTGGGTTCTCCTTGTTGTGTTCACCACATTGTCCAGATCCTTCTGATCCATTGGAAGCTGCAGGCTAGAGAGCAGGGCAGAAGAAAAATCAAATAAAGGAGCTGAGATGTGCACTATAATTCTATTACATTTAAATATAAAGATTAGCATGTACATACAAAAGGGTAGCCTGAATTCAGATAAATATCAGGTGGCTTATACATAAGATTTTCACTTCAATGTTTTGTCATGCAAAACATTCTGGGTTTAATCTTACAGGGTTTAATCATGGAAGTCTGTGAAAGTCTTAATAGGTTAAATCTGCAAGATGACGCTTATCATAATCTCTAAGTGACTTCAAAAGGTGCTCATGGTGTTCTGCAGCTCTCAGCATCAGAATGTAAAGATAAGGAAGGAAATCAGTGCCCTGACAGAAAGACCTGCTGACCGTGATGGGGTTCTCACCTGGAGTAGTTGCAGGAATATATAATTGATCTCCTTCCAAAAACAACTGAATTATCTGGTTTGTTTTTTTATTTCTAATTCATTACATTCTCGTAGGTGACACATTTTTTTTAAAGAGTTTCATGCTTGTCTAGAAGCCATAATGTAAGTCTGTTAATTTCAAATGCTTCTTTTTGTTATTTTTCCTTCATTTACACAGATTTCAATCTTACATTGCTTACACAATACCCTCATGAAACACATAGTATTTCTTCAACTCATACCTTTGGCAGAAGATATAGTGAAAGGTCGTATTTGTTTTTTCAAGTTTCCTGCTAGAAATCTAATACATTACTGTAGATTTTACATTAAGACAGTAAATATTATGAATGACATCTCTGTTTACAATGCTCTGCCCTGCACAAACGTGCTTGAAGAGTTAGCCTTTGAATGAAACATGATGATTGCCTCTCACTTGGATCTCAGAATATTTCTGGGCAGTGCAAGAGCACGAACAGGAAATTGGGGCAGATTCAAATAGAGTAGAGTGTCTTGTATCTGTCAGTACTGAGCATCACAGGCAGTCTGAGTGATTTAGACCCATCCTGTTTTAGCCTGTGTAACAGGAGTGCAGTCAATTTTAACACAACAGGCAAGAAATTGTTAGCATTTTAAGTAGACCAACCATTGCCAGCACAACTTAGAAAACAACAAGCCAGTGCCACAGAAACAGCCAAATCACATCCACATGTGCAAATGTTTTCTCCTCTTATCCTAGATTGTTTATTTAGGGCTCTGTCCAGCAAAGACTGAACGCTGGCCCTAATCCAGGCAACTACTTAGACACGTGCTTTTAGCTTCACTGGAACCAATGGAATCAGTCTTGTGCTCCAGTAAAGACTGTGCTTAAAGGTTGGATCAGGCCCAGCAGCTCAGCATTACACGGGGCTGAGTACACAGGACTCCATGCATGTCCTCTCTAAGGTTACAGCTTCTCTCACATGCAGAACCATGCATTCCTTTGTCTGGTTTCTAGTCACCGAAAGGTGATGAATATTTCCCACTTGTAATTTGGAAGGGAGGAAGGGATAGTGAAGAAACCAGGCCAAAATTTTTCAGGACAGCAGGGAACTGAACCCAGGTTTTGCCTCTGAGCCTACAGAAAATCCAAGCAATTCCCTAAGTGTTTCTTTTAAGAAGGGAAAATTGGTTTTGCAAGGAGCTAAAAAGTACCCATAAAAAATTTAATTTCATCTTTTTTTTCCTTGAATACCTAAGTGGTTTCCATTGGTATTATGCACATGCAACAATATAAATTTTGGAAATCAATACTTTATTATTTTCTCTAATCATCAAGACCTAAAGGATCCTGATCCTGAAGGAGTTCACCTTCTGCAACTTCTCAAAAGGGGTCTGACAAGCTTCAGCAAAAACTACATACTCTATGGGAGCATTTATCAAATGAGTGCAGCTGCAAAATTGGATAAGGAACTTGCTTTGTTTACATTTTACATATTTTTCCTCAAATTTTTCACTGTTAGCTGACTCCAACATTTTGAAAGAACATAAAACAGTGTCATAAGATGCTATGAAATGTTTCCATTGTTTTCCTTTGGGAAATGGGTCACAGATTCATTGTAAAGAGCAGCAAATCAAGGACATTAGGCAGGTTCAAACAGCTCAAGTAAGAGTAATTGTAATAAATCAGGAACATCTCTCTGTTCCAGTGTATTAATGTTCAATAAGCATTAGCAAAATAATATATGGTTTCCAAACTGAAACAAAGTATATGTTAACAATCCCTCTGAACATGAAGAGATATTTAATTTTGTGTTATGAGATAAATGGGACTATATAATCCAAGAGGAAAAAAGGATACTTGCTGTGTTTTGTGATAGATTCATTAAAAACTAACCATCTTGGATCTGAGTCTTTCCTTATTCTTGATTACATACAATCCTCCCTTTAGAGGCCAACTAAAAGCCTACACCATCTAAAATTATCTGTACGCTTTATAGCCAAAAGCTGCCTGCTCGTGCAAAGGAAATGTTTCAGCAACACCTCATTATTCCTGAACCAGGACTGAGATGTAGAACTGGCAGCCCCAGCATGACACAGTACAAATGCAGTGGACAACGTGCACCATGCTTGTACATCCTTGTAGGAGGTTCTGGAAATAATGACTTCAAGCTTGAAGTAAAACTACTGCCAAAGACTTTTTATCAGACCACTGTATCTAGAGGGCTGGGAGTTAGAACAACTCTATCTTCCTCTTCATGCAAGAAAACGTGATCTTACTCTCTTCAAGTTGGTCAGAGAAACAGAAGAGATTTCACAAGCAAATGTTGCGTGAGCAGATCAAAACTTCATCTATTAATTTTGCTCACATGGACAGTAACCATGAGCATTGTAGATCACAACAAAAGCAACCTTGTAATTTTGTGTATAATCAACACTAATCTATTGAGCTTATAATTAACAGGTACTATTTAGACTGTAATCTCTTCAGGGTAATGTCTCTTTTCTTGTGCGAACTTACAGCATTATTTAAATGTTTATTAATAAAATAGTAAGCACATTATCTACCTTGATAATTTTATCTAATTTTAACAGTGCTCAGCAAAGTTTTTCTGTGCATATAACACATCTTCCTGATAGCTAATTTGGACATGTACAATTGACACAATCAACCAACAACAAAATTCTTGCTCATTATTTTTTGCCAAAGTACATAGCTCAGAGTTATTAAAGACTTGTCACTAGTTCCACTTTCAGCAGGCAGCATGTTCCAGTTCAAGTCTGAGCCAGCATCCAGACAGAAGGAGCATCTGCCCTCACAGGCAATTATGGTGTATGAGGTTTCCAAGAGTTTCTATGGGAGGTCTTCCTATAGCAGCCAAGCTGCTGATGAATTCTCCAGTCTATTGTAAGGCTGCAGAATTAATACCTGATTTAGATATAAAAATATATATACATCAATAGGAGGTCCCTGTAACCATCCACAATAGTTATCACATGTTTACTTCTCAGGGTGAGGCTTAACATGGAGTATATAAAAAATTTTAAGAAAAACAAGAAACAGATAGGTAAATATTATTCTGCTCTTCCACTCTTTGCTTCCAGGACTTTGAATATACTTACACACACACACACACACACACACACACACACCCCCGAATGGGATATTTTCTAGAAACATGAATAGCTTTGTGGTTAGAAAATGCTGATCAGCTTTACAAAGGGACTAAGAGGGTGGGTGGGAGTGTGAGGAACTACAGTCCATAAGTCAAATAAGTGTGCAACTGCCTCAGGGTTCAGAGAGCTAATGCACCTTCTCCTACAGCTATTGGTTTAGGGAACACTCTCCTGTATGCTTCCAGCAAGAGAAGTTCAAAACACAAGCTAATCTGTCTTTTGCACTTTGTATCACCAATTGGTAGCTCTGCTTCTGTCCCATGAGAGCCTGTCAATAAATGCCTGCTTGCCCCAAGTGATTTACATATGGAGAGGAAAAGTATAAAAAAACCTCAGTGATCTGTTAACTTTTGGATGCCAATATGTGTCAGGAAATCTATCATCTTGGTAACTAAATGCTCCAAGGAACATATAGAGCTGAGAGATGCTGCTTTTATTTAATTACTTTTTTCTAGAGTAAGCATACTTGAAAATCATTAGAACATTTTAAAAGCTACATTTCAACATAATATATGCTGGAATTATCCATTTTACAGAACACTGATGTAAATTAATTCATTTTGCAGCTCTGCTGGACTAGGAAGCAACCTGAGCTGAACTGAGATGCTCAGCAGGATGCTGTTACTAGCACAGAACAGAGCACACCTCTGCACCAGGTACAGCCAACCTGCTCACACTCTGTTCAAGCTGTGTGTGAACTAGAACTGGAACCAAGTCAAGTTCCTCTGTTACAACATGCCAGCAACTGAAAGAATGCCTTCTGTGCCTGTGATCTGTCCTCCAAGGCCTGCACCTTTCTGCCATATCTAGACAGAGCTGACAGCTCTCCTACATGTGCTGTGAGCATCACTGGACCACAAAAACCAAAAAGTTGTACATCTTGGACAGATTGTGGGAGACAAATCATCACCGAGGGTTTGAAGAGTTTTTCCTGCAATGCAGAGAAACAATCCTACAGATTCTAAGATGTGCTTTGCTCTTTCTGTACCCTGCTAGTCCTATTTATATGCCTCTTATAGTCCTTATTACAGGAAGAAATGTCATTCAACAAATTTTTTGGCAGGATATCACTTTCATCGATATCACAGATGACTGAAAACTTGGACAATCCCAGAGCAGGCCATGCTAGAAACTAAAATCAGAAATATAATCCCACAGAAGTCAGGCAGTTTAATTTGCCTCAGCTGGGCCTAAAATTCAGTCCAGAAATAATATAACAGAGCTCTCTTTTTGTCCACAAAATCCTGTAAAAAAGAAGATGCCTAATTCAGTGTTTCCAAGGTCCTGTAGAAAGGCACGATTCCATGCCAAAAGATTTAGACATCAGAAAGGATTTTATTTCCATTTCCATGTTAGGGTTTCTGGTTCATTGATGACATCAAGGTTTGCTCCACATCACATCGCATTAACTCAGACTTTGCAGCTGTCTTAAGTCAGGGTGATGTTGCAGATCACTGCGAGGTTTCATGGCTAAGCCCTGTAAGAATGTCACCACAGTTCTTCTTCTACACCAGTCTTCCCAATGTGACCAGTAAATGTAAGTGGAGAAAACAAAAATACACATTTGGATATGGAATCTACTGTATAAATCACATCACAAGGGTTTTATTTTTTTTTAAGTTATCATATTTGGAAGTGAGCATAAATATCACAATAATATTTGTTTTGCCCTGGGATTTTTATGATTCTACTTTAGCTAATATGGATTCAACCTTTCAGAAAATTTTATGACAGACTTAAAGACTGTTACAGCTCAGGAACAATTATCTGGCTGTGGGCTTGTGTCTCGGAAAGGTCAGGATCTGATTTAATGCTGCTCCACCCTCCCGAGAGCAAGTCTTGCTCTCAGTGTGTTTCTGGATGTCAGAATGTCACTAGTGAACTTTGCATTTCCTCGTTCCTGATACAGATTTGACACCTGACTAAAAGCTGTCATCCAGGCTATCACTTACTGAGTAGTTGCTTTGGCTGGACTAACACAAAACCTATACTCAAACCCCATCTCCCTGACTATCCATTTCACACAATTGTTCAGGTGCACTGTGACTCTGGTCTGGGGCAAGACAACGCACTTTCCAGGCAGGAAATTCAGGCAGGGAGGAGACACTAGCTCATGCTTCAGCTTTTCTCCTCCCAAATAGAGAGTTCAGATAAGCTAGCAGGAGTCAGCTAGCTCCACAAACTCAAGCCTTGTGACCGACCTAGACACACACAGGAAGACATGTGAGGGTTGGAAGGGACCTTTAAGAGTCTGATGATCCAGGCTCGATCTCCAGTGCCACTCATCATAGAAAAAGAGAATCACAGAATGGTTTGGGTTGGAAGGGACCTTTAAGAGTCATCTGTTCCAATGCCCCTGCCATGGGCAGAGACACATTCCACTAGATCAGGTTGCTCAGAGTCCCATCCAACTTGATCTTGAATGTTTCCAGGGATGGGGCATCCACCACCCTCTGAGCAACCTGTTGCAGCATTTCACCACCCTCATTGTAAAAAAAATTCATCCTTAAATCTAGTCTAAATCTACCCTCNAAAAATTTATATATAAATATAATTCTACACTCTTTTAGTTTAAAACTATTATCCGTTGTCCTATCACAACAGGTCCTGCTAAACAGTTTGTGCCCATCTTTCTTAAAAGCTCCTTTTAGACACTGGAAGGTGCTCTAAGGTCTTACAGGAACCTTCTCTTCCCCAGGCTGAACAACCCCAACTCTCTCATCCTGTCTTCATAGGAAAGATGCTCCAGCCCTCTGATCATCTTTGTGTCCCTCCTCTGGACTTACTCCAGCAGATCCACATCCTTCATGCGCTGGGAGCTGGATGTAGTACTCCAGGTGGGATCTCAGGAGAGGGGATTAAAGTGGCAGAAAAGGGGAGAGCTCATGCAGAGCTTTATTCTCGAGCTAGGATACAAACCAAGGCACTGGTGTGTCTCCTCTCCCAGGCAGCAGAGAGTCACTAAGGTCACACAGTGCTGGACTGTGCCACGTGTGATGGTTCATGCAGCAGAGAGGGACCAGGGCACTGTGCAGCTACCAGAGTCCTTGCAAACACAAGCCTTGAAAGGGCTGTTTCTTGGGTACAGTCTCCCCTGCTGAGACCTAGCACACCAAATACTGGTGGGCGGCAGGACCTGCTGCGGCAAAGAGGAAAAAATGAGCAAAAAACCACTGCAAAGATGAACTGTGCTGCAAGGATGAAGAAGTAACTAATTCACTGTTCAGGTGCATGAGAATGACACTCAAAGCGTGAGACTGGACAGATTGGTTGCAGTTTTCAGGCAAAGACCCATCCCAGCTCCATACCAGGCGACTACCCACATAAGAAATGGAGACAATTAACTTAAGTATGGCTGAGTTCTTACTCTGATGGAGTATTTTCCAAAACATTTTTGGTAGAAGTGCTTTTAAACTCCATAAGGCAAATTTAGATGCCTCTGAACATGAGAATTAATAATATTAAAATGTTAAACAAATAAATGCATTTCTCACAGCTCACTGGGATCAGAGTCAGATCATTCTCCCCATTTCTTTACCTTTCAGACACACCAGCCTGCACTTTGCTTGGCATAAAGAAGATGAAACATGAAGAGTAAATGGGGATATTAAAGATCTATTTCTTTCAAATAAAGCAGGAGCTATTACTGAATTCTTCTGAAGCCTGGAGGAAAAGGACTAGAAAAATTAAAAGGCTGAACATAATTAATGAAGGCCCATTTAGAACTGGCTATCATAAAATATCTTGGAGGCTAAATCTACAGCTGAAGAGGGCAGGCTGTACGCAGAAACAGACTCTGGAAAGAGCTCCATATGCATTGTATCAAGCTGGGGGGAAATATAGGGAGATGTGGTTGCACAGGGAGGTCCCTTCAAGCATGGAGTAATGACACCTGCCAAAAGCCCTGCAAGCAGACAGGTCAGTTGCAGTAATAATAATGTGTTAAAGCACATGGTTTGATTCCAGTTGTGCCCACCTGCATATATTTTATTTATTAGCTTCAGTGGAGTCCCTCCACGTTTAAGCCCATGTTAGTGAAATCACATTCTTGCCCTGAAAATATAAGCAGACCACAGCTGGAAGCAAATGAAAATACTTGGAAACAGAAAGTAAGTCATTAATTGTAAAGGAAAACATGACTAATGATTTTAAATTAAATAATATTTGCATGTTATTTTAATTAGCAAGGATAATGTTTATTTTACTTACATAGAAGTTCTGGATACATAAATTCCAACCTACATATTTCAGTTGCCATAACAACTCGATACATTTATTCTCGTGTCATTTTTTATTGCATCAGTGTGGATTTATTTTTTTTTTAACAACTAAAAAAAACTCCAACTGCTTTGGTTGCTACAATAACACAGTATTTTTTAATTGTTCTTTTCACATTTAGTTTTTCTTAAAACCAATATAGTTTTCCTCCAAAGATGTTCCTAGCACAGTGTGGGAATTTTACTACCAATTTCAGGGCTCAGTGCTGGGTTTGCCAGAAATCCCAATGATATGTACAGCCCTTTAGCTCAAACTGCTACTCCAGTGGTCCCTTTTAGGATATATAGCTTGAGGTCAAGATCATAACAGAAAGCCCACACAGTAACAGCCCCCACTTGGTGCATTTTCCCCTGAAAATCAGAAATAAATTAAATGAGCACTAGACTCTTCAGAAAGGTGCATAGCTATAATAGATTTGTGGCAGCAAGCATAGCTGTAGAGATATAAAACAGTTAAGTAAATCACTGCAGTGCTCTCGAGTCAGAAGGATCTTACAGAGTGGTTTTCCACATTCCATACACAACAGTGTAGCACATGATGAGCTCAACTTTGCTTTTATCCAGGAGGAGAGCTGATTCCTAAACTCTTGGGGCCTCTGTCTTTTTACAGATACAAACAAGTGGCACCATAATGGAAGGAACAGGGAGGAGGAAAACAGCCTTTGTCTTTTCCTCCTTCCAGCAGAACACAGACTGCTGTTGGCTATTGACCTTTCTCAGCTCTGCACCCCTGCAAATGGGCCCATTTCAATTAAATTGTAATTACTTAACTGCTGATTTTGCATTTCTATCTGGTCCCCTGTAACAACCATAATGAGAGACTGTATTAATTAATAACAATTACAGTAAGGTGCAAGGTGAGGAACTGCCTGGTAACAATTGTTCCATACAGCTGGCATGGATTGACCTCAGACTAGAGATAATAGGGCATTTCTGAAGGTAGTGTTTTTTTTTCTGAAGAGTTTTTGATGGTAAAGGACTAGTGCAATGGCTCCTATGGGCTGCCTTGGCTTCTGGGGGCAATTCTTCATTTACTGCTAAATATAATAGTCTCTACTTCAGTCAGGAGAGTTATGACGGTTGCTTTCAAAGGACTGTATCCCTCTCGGTTCTCAGGAGAAAAAGAGTGTATGTGTGTTAGCACACACAGTTTATGACAGGATCTACCCCTCATAGCATCTTTCAGTACCTAAAAAGGCTACAAGAGAGCTGGAGAAGGACTTTTGACACAGGCATGTAGTGACAGGACAAGGGCAAATGTCTTTGAAGAGGACAGGTTCAGACTGGGTATCAGGAAAAAATTCTTTACTGTCAGGGTGGTGAGGCAATGGAACAGGTTGCCCAGAGAAGCTGCAGATGCCCCATACCTGGAAGTCTTCAAGGCCAGGTTAGATGGGACTTCAGGCAACCTGATCTAGTGGAGGATGTCCCTGCCCATGTCAGAAAAATTGGAACTAGATGATCATTAAGGTCCCATACAACCCAAACCATTCCATGATTCTAACAACTCAAAATAGGAGTAATATCCAAGAGTGCTATACACTGCATGATAACCTTGCATAAAATACATTTTAATAAGAAGTCACTCAGATAATGTGATTGAATTCTGATTTATCTCATGATGTGCTGCTGGTCCCTAACAAACCCAAGAACAGAAACACTCTCCTGTCTCCACCACTGGCCCACAGAGTCTCTTCCTATTTATACACACCTCCAGAGAAATTACAGAGGAGGAAACTATCCACGTTTCACTTGAGATTAAATTTTGTGCCTGTTCTTGCCAGAAATGGTGAAATTAAGTCAGTCTACTCCATAGCAGTAATAAAACTAGTCCTATTTTGAGACCAGAAATGATATATAATAAAGTAATTCTCACAAAGACCAAAGATGTTTTACACAAATACAAGAACATAAAGCCTGTATTAAAGACAAGAAGAAGAAAAGAAAAAAACCCAACCAACACAAACCACCAACAAAAACACGAAATCAAAGCCTTGAAGGATGTTGTAATGATTTTTACTTCTCAAGATAGTTTTGCTTCAAGCATCCTAAACCTTAGTATAGAAGAATATTTGTTTCAGCCAGAGCCATAGGGAGGGGAAGTAAGCAGTGGCTGTCATTACAGTGGCAAGCTGCCTTGCTAAGTCATGGCTGCTGAGCTAGACGATTGGATATACTCATGCTGACATGCAAAAAGGGCTGCAGCTAAACAAAACCTTTGGCAAAACATAGTGCCATATCTCTTAATCCAGCTTTGCTGCTACAAAGCATTACAAAATACCAAAATATCAAAGGAAGAGGACTCAAAAGGTAAGTTAAGTAGAATGAATCAGGTCATTAAACTCCAGAATATATCATCACGCTCCCTAAATGTTGATGAACAGACAACAAAGTGAAGTGAAAGGGAAAACAAACATTCACTAAATACTTTGAAGAAAGGGGTGCGTGGGCCTGCCAACGCTTGACAATTCCATTTGTGGCAACTGTCATGACCTCAATGCTGGATAAGAATCTGCCACTTTTGTATGAGGACTCCAAAAACTATTAGCACTAGCCACTGACCAAGGTTATTAAAAAATTATGGACCATACAGGGATTACAGCTTCTGTGAGCTTGTGGTTGTAGAAGCACAGAAGTGTAAGGGCTGCTGTAAGCACATTAAAGAAATATCACTGTCAACTGCAGTTGACACAGAAAAGTTGAAAATGTTTCATGTACAAGGCAATGCCGAGGGTGGTAGGGAGAAAGTCTCCCAGTCTATATAATGCCTCTTCCATGCATACTACCTTCTGCAGGCCATATGGTTCCTACATGGACCAGGAATTCTTCACAGGTACCAGCTCAAGCTGATAGTTCTTTACTTGAGAAACAGGGCCCTTGTCACAGCTCACTGACATTGAGGGGAGCATGGATAAGGCAATAAATTCAGACTCATAAAAACTGTCAACTCTGCAACACCTCATGCTAAAGCTGTCTGCAACTTTATGCATTTGCATCTGTCTACACAGCTTAGGTAAGCCTTTCTCCCTTTGTTGGAATGTATCTATCATTGAGGAGGCTGGTTTGGGTATCGACGTATGTACGGGCTTGGGAGAATGTCAAATAAAATACTTGAAACCATTTGAGAATACTTGCTTGAAACATCCCAAATCACCCTTATGTCCTAGTTACTCCACTCTGTGTCCTGCTCTACTCAGCTCTTATTAGCAGGGGTTCAAATTCCAATTCTGATTGTATTCAGAAGCCTCAGAAAAACACTGATGTTTGTTAATGCCAAAAGAACACAGCTCTGTGTATGTAGCTGTCCTGGTTGCAGCTGGGATACAGTTCATTTTCTTCCTAGTAGCTGGTACAGTGCTGTGTTTTGGATTTAGGACGAGAATAATGTTGATAAGACACTGATGTTTTAGTTGTTGCTAAGCAATGTTTACACTAAACCAAGGACTTTTCTGTCTCTCATACCAGCACACCAGGGAGAAGGCTGGAGGGGTGCAAGAACCTAGGAGGAGACACAGCTGGGACAGCTGACACCAAATGATCCAAAGGATCACACTCTGTGGTTCATCACACTCAGTATGAGAAGTGGGAAGAAAGCTGGCCAGAGGTCACTGCTCAGGAACAGGCTGGGCATTGGTCAGTGGCTGATAGGCATAACTTGCTTTGTATATTCAAATTCTTTTTCACTATTATTTTCCCTTCTGTTCCTGTCCTGTCCAACAGCCTAATCTCAACCTAAAAATTTTACTTTTTTTTCCCAGTTCTTTCCTCCATCCCACAGGGAAGCAGGGGAGTGAGCAAGGGGCTGTGTGGTGTTTAGCTACCTGACAGGTTAAACCATGATAGCAGCCCCATTCTTGACAACCTATTGCACTATTGCTACCACAAGGCCAAGTTCACATTTCACCAGCTTATAAACAAAGATGAAGCTAGACACGATCACCCAATTGACACATTTTTGTGCAGTACTTAGTAAAACAGGGCTCACAAGAGATGCCCCTAAAAGAGATGGTAAATTGTAATATTGCACTTTTAAAGCCTACTAGCAAAAATGCAGTTCTACTTCTATTAAAACAAATACCTGTAATCAGCGATGTAATTTCACAGTTTGGAAACATCACAATGTCTGTTTTCTTAGCTATAGTTAACAAGGAATCTTCTTTTGAATATCTGTGACCAATCTCCTGAACATACTTCACGAAGACAATCCAAGCCTTCTGTGACTTTTGGCTGGGCTGCAACAAAACACTGTGAAGCTGAGCACAAAGACTGCTTTTCCAAATTCACTACAACTTGAGCACTCCTCTCTGCTCAGCACTGAGCAAGGATGTCAGATCAGTCCTCCCCTCTCTGTGATGACTCTATAGAACAGAGTACCAATATAAGGAGGTTTTTGGTCCTTGTCCAAGAGTAAAATGATCATCACAAATTGCAAGTGAAGAGTAATATATGATGATTCAAAACCTCAAAAGTAACAGAAGTGTCCACTTTGAGTGCAAAGATATCTGTTTATATCAGGCACATTCCCTAGATGGTATAAAAAAGCAAGGAAGCCAAGACATAAAGTGACACTGAATTAAGAAGCAGTATTAAGAAATACACCTCTAACTGAAGAAAATGGTCTGTTTCAGGAAACAATTTATTCTCCTGAATACTGAAAGCTGTAGTTACAGGCTGTTGACCTAGCAAATATACCGTCGGGTGTGCTGGGGACAAAAAATGTACAATATCTCAAAAAAAAAGAATACTGGTTACATAAGTGAAGGCATATGTCTGTCATGAACCTTCCTACTCCTTAGGAAGACACAAAGTTGTCCGTTACCTCTGGTTTTCTACAAACTACCACAAGACCAAAAAATGTCTGAGGGAAGACACAAGTCTAACATAACAACTGACCTGAAATCTCTCAGCAGATCTTTTCAATCCTTCTCATTGTAATTAACAAATTCCAAAACACATAGATCAAACTTGTTTTAGTGGTTCATTAAAACAACAAGAATTTAAAAGTTACCATTGCTGTTTACACCAGAGTTTCAAAAGCCCTTCTGAAAAAATGGACTTCAGATCCACTATGTCTATTACTGCTAATTCAATTTTTTTTCCAATCTGTACAGGAGCTGTTTGCCTTGTCTCTTCTCAAAAAGCAACACCATGACTACTTGAAAGTGCTGAGCTAAAATATATATATATATATATAGTGAAAGGGCACAGCATATCAGAAAACCAGGTAGGCTCCCCTACCCTTCAGGAAATAACTGGAGTATTGATCAACAGGAGGAGACTATCATACCAGGAACACTTGTTACAGCTGCAACCACTTTTCAGACAAAACACAGTTTTAAAGATGAAACAGAGAGTTAGTGCACTAGCTGTCTCTGAAGAGCTTCTGTGCACTGAAAGTGGTAATATCAAGAAAGTTCCTCACTGAATACATGCTGAAGAGCTGAAGAAGCAGATGCGGAGGTCAAGAGCTAGTGAGGGACAGGTGTAGACATGCAGAGAGGAAACAGGCCATGACAGACCTTAAGAGTAAGACAAACAGTGGTGTCAAGGTGGTGGAAAGGTGGAAGTGAACAGAGGCTTCCACCAGCAAGGAAAATATGATTAGAGAAACATATGCAGAAAGTGACCTCTATAAAAAGCCATCTGGATGAGTAAATGGATCAAGATTACAGAGGAAAAAGAAACATGTTCCTAAAGGCTTGAAAAGAAGGAGAATGACAAAGGATGAAATTCACTCCTTCACAGTGCACAAAGGTCTAGATGAATGCTTAATTCATGATCCAGCCAAATATTATAATGGCAAATAAGCAGTAAATTGTCTCATCTCTAAACCAGGGGCAGGCAGCTTTCAGTATAACCTATTCAGATTAAAGTGGTACAAGTGAGAATCAAGCACAATCAAATGTGTAAAATGCATAAGGTCCTGTGTTTCTGGTACTGTTATTTCTAACTGTATTATACAGGAAAAAAAAATGCGGAGAGAAATGATATTTTCAAGTTGACAGCTTCCTTTTAATTTCTCAGGTTGTTACTTTTGGGATGGTATTTTACTAATTGCTAAAACCTGCAAGTATCTGTTCTGGTTTATAAAAAACAAAAGAGGAAGGATATTTTCTCTTTCATGTATATTTATCTTACTGAGCAAAGATACATGCATCTATGCAGGAAATCACTACCAGGGTGACCTTTATATGATCCAGAAGTCTTGGGGTGTTATCTTTCTTTATTCTTGGGAACTAGCTAGGAAGCATTTTAATAAAGAAGTATTGGTAGACTACAGAAATATATAATGGACTCAAACCTCTCTGTGGAGACCTGTGTTCTTTGCACATGGAGGGCAGTGAATTCTCTCGCTCAGTTGCTCAGATTGGTGAAGAATCAGAGTTAATAAATGTGTAAGTGAGACAAATTGCTTTGAAATATTTTTAGAGTGAATCTTAACTAGAGTACATTTGTCCCTGAATATCAATTTTACAGAACCCTTCCAGCTTTATAAGGCAAAGAAGTATATTTTTAAGAGTTGATGTATTTGTTTTTGCAGGTGGTTAAAATAGAACTTCTCAGAATCTTATTAGAAACAATGAATTATATCACATACTCTTTAAAGGAACTGCTAGCTTGTGGGAGAAACCTGTTGGGACATTCTGATATTTTTATGCTAGCAACGTTTTCAGATTACTTGGTATTCCCTTGTTAAAACATATCATGGTTTAGGAAAATTATTTTAGAAAAAATAAGTCAAAATTGCAAGAGCTTTTTGTCAAGTGATATTTTCAAACTAGACCTATCATTTTCAACCTTGATACACAGAAGTGGAATTTACACAATAGTCTGACCTCAGTCCTTAAAATAGAGACTCACTGCTTAATTAAAAGTTTTGCTAATTCTGTATGCTGGTTAATACTCAGGCACATTTTCATTGGGGAAAATTATTGTTTCTGTTCCCTAACAGCTGTTCTGGCCCACTCCCAATCCTTTGCAGATGAAATAACAAGTCACAGATCAAAAAACTACCTAGAGGTTGTTTGATAGGCATATTATATAAATGTGAAAAAAATAAAACCAAATAACCCTGTTGTGGAGGATATGACTTTCATCATTTCTGATCTGGTATAGTTTGTGTAGTACCAAGATCCCAGATCCATCCCACTAATGTCAGGAGAAATCAAATATTAAATTAAGAAAACTATTGTTAAACTAAATCAAATCTCCCTGTCAGAAAGGATGTATCAAACCAGCGAGTCCTCTAAACTCTCATGCAAGGCACACCAATATGATGATGATGTTAAAATCATATGATCATAGAATATCCTGAGTTGGAAAGGACCCACAAGGATCATCAAAGTCCAACTCCTGGCCCTGCACAGAACAGCTCCAAGAGTCACACCATGTGCCTGAGAGTATTGTCCAAATACTTCTCAAACTCTAACAGGGTTGGTGCTGTGACCACTTCTCTGGGGAGTCTGTTCCAGCACCCAATCACACTCTGGGTGACGAACCTTTTCCTAAAACCCAGCCTCAGCCTCCCCTGACACAACTTCAGGCCATTCCCTCAGGTCCTGTCACTGGTCACCACAGAGAAGAGATCAGTGTCTGCCCCTCCTCTTCCCCTCACAAGGAAGTTGTAGACTGGGATGAGGTCTCCTCTCAGTCTACTCTTCTCCAGGATGAACAGACCAAGTGCCCTCAGCCGCTCCTCATACAGTTTCCCCTGAAGGCCCTTCACTATCGTCATTGCCCTCCCTTGGACACTCTCTAATACCCTAATATCTTTCCTATATTGTGGTGCCCAAAATTGCACACGATATTCAAGGTGAGGCCACACCAGTGCAGAGCAGAGCAGGACAATCCCCTCCCTCGACCTGCTGGTGATGCTTTGCCTGATGCCCCCCAGGACACGGTTGACCCTCCTGGTTGCCAGGGCACTGCTGACTCATATTCAACCTGTCATCGACCAGGACCCCCATCTTCCTTTCCTCGGCACTGCGGAAAAGTGAGAGGAAACAAAGGAAAAGGCTTTTTACGTGAGCATGTCTAACTCTATGCAAACACAAGATGATGGCAAAAGCAGAATGATGTCTAGTTCCAAGACTTGTCCAGTGGGACAGAAATTATCTGTTTAGAGAGTGGCGTGACATGCATGTTGCCTCCTCTCAGCATCATGACTTCCTCAGAAAACTCTCCTACAGGGATTTTGGATATGGGAACCAGAATACTGCACTCTGGAGCATTTCTGACCCCAGGATAACACTGTTTGACGTAGATACAACGTGGTTTAAAATGGAAACATTAGCCTGACCACATTAAAACACACTCAGAAACTCTAAAATGACATTTAACAGATGCGTTGGCACTCAAGTTATTGACAAGCTACAGAACAAATAACAAATTTATAAATAGAGACCCAGCATGGATACCCAGTATGGGCAAGTGATTTAGCTGCAGCTAGTCATAAATAAGGGGTTTAATAACACAGTGACTTTGAAGTTACCCATATCTAAACATCAGTCAACTCAGTTGAGAAGGCAAGTGCATAAAATAATATCTGCAAGTAAAGAAAACCTTATTAATGCAAAAAAATACAAAATTGAAAGCTATTGTATATTAAAAATAAACACCACCACCACCACAAAAAGAAAAAAAAAATATATATAAATGGAGCCAAGCTTCAGCATTGTTCAGCAATTATCGAGTTAGAGCTTTTACACATCCTTGGATGCCAAAGGAACACAACCAGAAAAACACAAACCAAGATGTCCCTTATACTGTACCCCTTAAAAAGACTGCTGTTGACTTGAAGGAGAACTTAGTGCCGAATAGAATTACATGGGAATTGGCTCTGATACAAAATCAACCCACAGACACAAACTGCATTTGATCAGATAAATGCATACTCTAGGAGCTAAATCGAGTGAAGAAACAGACACATAAAACTCAATGTTTTGAACTCTTCTAATGAAACATTAGAGTTGATCATACCTAATGACTTGCATTTTAAGTATAATCACTTAAACAACATCAGATTTGGCTCCTGGGAGTAAAGCAAGCCATACAGATTAAGCTGTACCCAGTTACAAACAAAGAAAACAAACAAAATTCCAGAGAAGAGACTGAATTTTTATAGGCACATATAGAAAGGTCTTGCAGGCCCACGTTTTTTCGACAAGCTGTTAGTGTGAAACAGATTAATGGTTTGTTAATTGCTCTAGGCAGAAGATTTTTAAGTAAAGGTTTTACTACTGGAACTTTTAACAAGCTAGCACTTAAAGGCCAGAGAAGTAATTACAATGTTTATAATAGCTGGGTACAAGGAGAGCAGGCATTCCTGAAGCAAGCAGAAATAGGAGGATTAATTTTGTGTGTTGCAATTTACTGTATTTGCAAAACAAGCCTCTAAGCATAAGAAATGCATGGAACAGAAATTAAGCGAAGAACTGGAGTCTTTGGGGACCATGTCTAAGCAATGATCACACACTGAGCTGAATGAAGATTGTGCATGTGAGATCGGGGTGTGATGACCAAACTTGCACAGTAATTGCAAATGATTCTCATTCAATATGCCAAAAGTATCTGCACCATATGCCCTATAAGTAAATAGTCTTTTCATGCTATGATACAGAAATAAGCAGACCTTAGGTTATCAGATATATATGTAAGCGCAAGAAGCAGAGTGTTCTTTTCCTTCACCTCAATTTTCCACCTGGATAAAGGTCAAAAAACTGAAATAAGCAGCACTGAAGACCAAATTAATGAAAACAGAGGTTAAAACAAGGGTAAATTTATGTCTTTTAATGAGTGCCTGGAGCTGCACACAAGCCTGCGGCTTCAAGCAGTATTACTACTCTCATAGTTACAGAGCAATTCAATTTTTGTTTCACCAGAAGGATAACCCCATCTAGGTACATCTATGTTCTCCATTGTTGTATTTTCTGAATATCTCACCGTTTTAGTTGTATCTATCTACACAACACTTGAGCAAGAGACATCCTTTAGCTAGTCTAGTGACTGTTTAATGCAATGCAGAGAGTCCTGGGAGGGAAGAAAAATTTTTCCTGAGCTAGTGGCCATTTGCTAAGCTGAGGAGCCAGGCTCAAACCCACCCACCCCCTCTTAGCCTCCAGAAACCTACTAACAGCTACACAGAGAGCAGAGATGAAGAACACCTTTTCCCAGACTTATTTGGAACTTGGAAGGGAAAGAGCACTCTTCAAAGTTGTGGAAGATCTGAATTTAAAACACTTTCACCTCAATCTCAATCTAACATTTTCCAGGATTGAAAAGAAATCAGTCTTCTCTGTTCAACAGGGACAATTTAAGAGCCCTAATTTTGAGAAAAATGCTTTCAAGCTGTGAATGCTGGTCTTATAAATCTTGGCCCAAAGAAGTAATGAAGCTCTTTGGCAGACGCCAAATTACAAACAAACCCTGTCTTCATGGTTTCCAGCAGCAGATTGGGCACATCCCCAGTCAGCATGCTCACTGCGGTGAACACCATGCTGAATGTTTATAAAATAAGGTAATGCTGAGTTTCCCAGCACTAAGCACTTTCTGTGCTCGTAGTCCAAACAAACTAAGATTAGACTCGCAAAACAGCTAAAGCACCCATTATACGGGTGCTTGATGATGGCTTACTCTTCCCTGAGCATCTGATCCTGGCCCCCGCTGGAAGACAGATATGAGGTTACACGGAGAAGGTAACTGTTGCTTGGTTTAAGCCAATGCAGATGCTTTACTACTGCAACTTGAAATGACTCAGCTTAAAAGTTGTTGAGATCCTCAGAAACTCTGTAGGCATGCTATCTTTTAGTGTCACCTCTGTACAACCAGGTTCTCAAACCCGGCATTTGTTCCCAAAATGAGCTTGTCTGGACCATATTGATCAGCCCAATGTCCAAGCACTGCCAGCATCCACAAACTACATGCTCCTGGCATGCCTTCGCAATGTGCTCAGTTAAGTGGTCTCCAGATACACTTCCTCCTATGTGTCACCAACCCTCCTACTGAACATCGCGTCCCACATCCCCTAAATTCAGTTTAAGAGGAATCCCGTGACAGTGCTTTACATAGCTGGCATTTGAAGTCGAGTTCCTAATCTTTTCTGTTAATCTTCCCCTTCCAGATTTGAATATATGTGATAGTGACAACGGGGAGGTGCAGAAGAGTGGAGAGAAAACAGGAAAAAGGGTTTTGCATCTGTGAGTTTTCAACACTGATGTTTGGGTGCTTCCTGGGGATGGAGGATTCTACCCTTAGGTATGCTGAAGAAGACAAAACATGTTAGAGTTTAATACTCATCAGAGCAGTAATAATTATAAACTCTAGGTTATAGAGTCATGCACTCTGAACTCTGTTCCAATAAATATTTAATTATTCCCTATAAACGGACAACATCCAAACAAGAAAAAGCTAAATAATACCTGCAGCATAATTAATTTTTCACTCTTATGGGAAAGAAGAGAAGCACTGGCAGCTCTCTTCTGGTCAAGAAGGGAGCTGAATATGGTTTACCACATCCTCAGAAAACATCCTAACCAAATAGCTTCTTCATAAGGAAAATTGTGTCAGCAGTGCCTTTACACACATTGCAAGAGATATCTACCTATAGTCTTATTTACAGAATAGTTTACAGGATTATGACTCTGAACCTTAATCAGGATAAGGTATCAATATCTTAATGAGGCACATTTTAAGGAAATGGCATCTTGTCCCATTTTTCCCATTTTTGGAAATCATTACTTTTTAGTTTATAGGTGTATTTTGCATTTTTTGGACCTTAATTCTGAACAATAGTTTCTCCCCGTGCAGTGCACCACAGGACATGATCCTTAACTGATACCTGCACATTGTGAGATACCTCAGACCCTGTAACTCCCAGTTCCCTTTTGTGACTCTATTCTTAAGTCCTCTTCTCAAACCTCACATACAGTCCTTCAAGAAGTACACAGAACAGTAAAGAATTAAAACCTGCAGTTCCCAAATCCTGAGTTAGTATTTTCATTAATAAACAAATCTTCCAGAGCAGTTTCCATAATTTTTTTTATATACTTGGAGACATAGAGATAGACATATAGTGACTGTGCTGTCAAGACTAATTGCCTTCCACAGTGCCTCAAGGATTTTTGTTTTGGAAACTGAAATCTTTCAGGCCTACAAGTATAGCTCCTTTGAGAAGAGTCTAAGACAACTAAATACTTTCTATCCCAAAAGACGAGATTTTTCATTACAACCCAGCATTTTTTGTTACAAGAGCATGTAATGCACTGAGCTCTGGGGTCCTCAACATGAGAAGGATGTGGATCTGTTGGAGCAAGACCAAAAGAGGCCACAAAGATGCTCAGAAAGATGGAGCACCACTCCTATTGAAGGCATGTTGAGAGACTCGGGCTTGTTCAGCCTGGAAATGAGACGGCAACAGGGAGCCTTCATTCGGTACCTAAATGGTGCTCAAAGAAAGCTGAACAGGGACTAGTTAGAGGGACACGTAGTGATAGGACAAGGGATGATGGCTTTAAATTCACAGAGGGCAGGTTTAGATTAGATATTCCTCATAACGAGGATGGTGGGACACTGGAACAGGTTGTCCAGAGAAGTTGTGGATGTCCCATCCCTGGAAGTGTTCAAGGCCTGATTGGAGGTGGCTTTGAGCAACCTGGTCTGTGAAAGGTGTCCCTGCTCATGGCAGGATGTCTGGAACTAGATGATCTTTAAGGTTTCTTCCAACCCAAGCCATTCTATGATTCTATGTGATTCTGTGATACGTTTAAGTGCTTTTTGGAACTAAATAAACTGTGCTCCATGTCTACTGCTAATTGAACAAAATCTAATGGGTTGTAATTTCACTTAGAGAAACTACAGGTTGTCATCAGGAAAGACTTTCTACCAGTGAGGAAATAAGTTACCTGGAGAAGTTGTTGACTCTCTGTTGTGGGAGGTTTTATAGAACAGACTAGACAAATGCGTCAGGAACAGTTCAAATGCAATTGACCTGCCTTAGGGCAAGAAAATGGACAACAGGGGTAGTTTAGAACTTCTTCAGAGTTATATTCTAGAGTTCCTACATCATGACAAACTTGTTGGACTTTTTCATTTAGTGGCTCATACGTCACATTCCCTGCTTCCTGTATGAATATATGAAACAAAAAAGAGTCTTTTCCAAATAGAATCGAGTAAACACTTCTAGTGAATACTGAACATGGCCAAAAAACTCTTTTATTGATTCTGAAACCATCCACAAAATTAAGTTGATTTTGACAAGTTGCATTTACAGGAGGAAAAACTACATAGACAAATTCACACAAAAACCCCATTCATATATGTCCTCCTTTCTTCCTTTTCACTAACACCCACTCACTTAAATTATTTTAGTCATGATATTTACAGCTCCACCAGATACATTCCCACATATATTTAGTTTCTGTACAGAGTGAAATGCAATAATAATGTGATCATAAGTAACACTGCATTTTGCATCTGCAAACATTGGTGTCACTGGTTATTTGAATGAGCTACAGTGGAGCAAAAAGCAAGGATGTGGTGTTTAAATGTGGAGGCCATACCTAAACATTTATTGATTTCATGTGGTTCAGGAGCTCCTTAAGGGTCTAAACCTAAACAGCACAGAAGCATGCGAGTGAAAAAAAACCTGAAAAAAACTGTGGAGGAAAAAAAAAAAAGGCAGAAACTATCATTAAAAAAAACCCAACACATTTTGTTAGTTCCATTGTTTGCAGCCATGAGGTCCTATGTGGAGTAATTCATGTTATAACTTTGGATGCAACTGGTTCCAACACATATTGTGAGCTCTTATATTCCACTGACTTTTCACTTGCTTTTGCAAAGACGACTCAAAATTACAGTCTCTGAGTTTCAGAGATGTCTCTCTTCTAAGGCTGAGAATGATGGGAGATTATAGGATGAGCCATGACCCTTTCTTCTCTATTAAGTGATGAAGATCCAGTCCCAGTATGTCGTGAGATCTAGCATCAGTTTTCTACAAACAACAATGGTTGTCACAGATGCAAGGTGGCAGATTTGTACAGTATTGCAAACAACAACCTAACACTTTTTCTGTTATCTAAAAATCTACACTTTCAGAAAAGCAGATACATCCATACAAAGGCGGAGTCACAGGACACATGACCTGGGCAGTAAAAGCTGCTTTCCTTTTTATCAACAATTGAAATTGGAATATACATACAAAAAAAGAAAAAGAAAAATAACATACAGACAGCCACTGAAGGTTTCAAGTGCAAGGCATGAAAGGGGGATGGCCACTGGACTGCTTGATTATCCTTGGGCTTTTACTGCAGAGCACTGCATCCAGCTCTGGGATCCTCAGCACAGAAACAATACTGACCTGTTGGAGCACGTGCAGAGGAGGTCAAGAAGATCCTGGAGCACCTGTCCTATGAGAAAAGGCTAGGAGAACTGGGATTGTTCAGCATGGAGAAGACAAGGCTTGGAGGTGACCTAACTGTAGCTTTTCAGTACCTGAGGGAGCATACAAGAAAGCTGGAGACTTTTGACAAGGACATATAGTGATAGGACAAGGGGGGATAGCTTTAGACTAAAAGAGGATAGGTTTAGATTAGATATAAGGAAGAAAATCTTCACAGTGAGTGTGAAGAGGCACTGGAAGAGGTTGTCCAGAGAAGTTGTGGATACCCCATCCCTGGAAGTGTTCAAGGTCAGGTTGGAATAGGGCTCTGAGCAACTTGGTCGAGAGAAAGGTGAACCTGCTTCTGGCAGAGAAAGTGGAACTGGATGATCTTTAAGGTCCCTTTCAACATAAGCCATTCATTGATTCACGATTCTATGAAAGAGGGGAGGCTTTTTCTTTCCAAATATGGGACATATAATTGAGGATGGAAAAGAAAAGTATAAAACCACCATTTCCCATAAGAAATGGACCATAAATAAGAATTTATGTGATGTATTAGATTATCCTGTTACATTTTCATAAGGTAATTTCTCATAGAGAGCAAAGGACTGTATTGGATTTGTACAGCAGCTGGTACATTCAGCGTGTGCTAATCAGTTCTGACTCGGAACTGCTGATAGTATGTTGTGCTGTCAAAAAGAAAGTAACAAAAGCCTACACTTTCAGTCTGGTTTGCCTGCAGTTGGACCCTTAAAACATACATGATTTTTAAAGAGACTAAATATTTTGTTGTCCCATTACACTGATGAAATTTGTGGATAGACAACAAGTTTGAAAATGAGGGTACCCTGGACTCTGACTGCCAGCACCCTGGCTTGAAATGGTTATGCCAGTTTCTATGCTACAGTTTTCTGTTGTTTTCCTTTAAATCAGAACATCATTTTCATAAAATGAGGAAAGTTTGGGGTTAGCCCTGTATATGTTATTATTGTCAGCACAGTATTTAGAGTTCAAATTCCTTCAGACAAGACCAGCAGCACACCTCTTACATAGCAATGAGTTTAAGGAAGATGGGGTTGAGGGTCAAACACTGTGACAAGGCTAGAATACAGAGTCTGTTCACTGTCTTTGTCAGATGCTTTGAGACTTAACAGGCTGGAATACACTGTCACCATTTTAAAGCATACAGATTTGTGCTAAAAAAAAAAAAAAAAAAGATAGATATTAGCTGGCTGTGCCTTCAAACTGTGACTCAAATGTTAAATCATTCACGGGATATATCCTACATTAATGTTAAGACTCATTTGTTCTGATTTCACTCAAACCAGAATGCTTGTTCTCATTAATTCTGCAAGTGCTCTTTTGCTAATTAATTTTCACAATAAATTTCTCCATTTCTTCAGAGAGTTTTGTTCTAGCTGCCTGCAATTCTGATTTATCTTCATAAAGAATCACATCTAAAATGTGATGCAGAACTACAATTTCTTTCTGGGTTTTACATTTTTTAAAAGGAGGAAAGCTCTTAAAAATAGTCATGCCTATGGGAAGTTCTTTCCAGCACTTTTAAAACTTGAAATGCCTTTCTTACCATAACAACAATGGAAATTTTTATACATTGCCCTCATCTTTCGATTTT
The DNA here is from genome assembly GCA_013399855.1 of Oxyruncus cristatus. Classification (NCBI taxonomy): domain Eukaryota; kingdom Metazoa; phylum Chordata; class Aves; order Passeriformes; family Cotingidae; genus Oxyruncus; species Oxyruncus cristatus. The sequence goes on from VXAY01004090.1 coordinate 384,393, forward strand.
GGTCAGGAGATTTGCAGTTTGCAGTCCATGCCCACTCTATTTCTGTCTCACTGTTTAAGAACAGAGCAATTCATTGCTCAGTTCTGTGGGGTTTGTTTTGCCTTTGAAGTACAAATGTGGGGGAAGGCAATCAGTTTAGATTGCTAATTTAGCTAATCATAATCTGGAGGCAGGCAGAAGCAGATTAGAGCCAGTGGTGACAGAGAAAGGTTTTGAATCCCTCCACTGGCTACAGGAGAGCAGGAAAGGTGTATAATGGTCTGCTATGAATCTGTTCCTCTTACAGAGACTATTCCAGTTATTTTCATTTCCGGACTATGGAAAAGTTCAGTCCAATGTCAGTCCTGGAAATATGAAAAGTCCTATGAAAATTTTTACACAGGATGTAATCACTGCAGTATTAATAATCTCAGTGGTTATGGACAAGTAGATAAGATTTATTCTCTTTTGGGGGTACTCACAGACACCAACTACCAGAAAAAGTACACCAAGGATGAGAAAATGGAAGGTTTTTACCTTCCCTTTGACAGACAGCAATTGAAAGGATAAAGAAGTTAACATCATCAAGGTTGGAGGGATAACACTATATACCCTTCACATCCTAATCTAATTCCTTAATTAACCCATCCTTTCAATTTTATACAACATTTCATGACTTTTCTCAGGTTTGAGACATCTCAATAATTATACATATTTTAATTCTTAATCTGTTAAATTACCTCTTGTTTCTTCTGCAGATTTTCATGGTCTGTAGCAGATGTTGTCTTCTCCCATTTCTCTGCAACTTGATTTGCTTCTTCTATTTTTTGCTCATAGCTTTTCTGGGAATTTAGCAGTGTCACTTCATAAAACTCTTGAATATCTGTTTGTAAAGAAGAACAAGTAAAAGACATTATTTGCCCTATTGGCTTTGAGTCCCTGGTGTTTTCCTTTGGCCAATATGTGCTTACACATTATTATCATAACGATAAACGTTTACTCCATTTTAGTAGAAAGCATCAATATGCAACTTTTTTTCTAAAATTTCAATTATATTATTGAGGCATATTGTCATTTTAAAGAGGTCTTTAGAAATAATTTCAAAAATGTAAAGGAATAGCATTATAAGAAGACATGCAAAGAACATGTTACATGCACACCTGAACAATATAGGCAGAACAGACCCTTATACAGAGAGAAGTAAGTTACATACTGTTTTAACCAGTAAAATAGAAATTTGCAGATGTAAAACACCCTAAGAGAAACTTGTTGACACCCATCCAAGGCACCTAAATCACTATCAACCTTATCTGCAGGTGCATTCGGGAGTATTTCAAGTGGGGCGCACAACTTGAAGAAAGACTTTGTGGGTTCATCACTTCAACCTTTTGCCATTCAGAAGTGGCTGGTTAATGTTTGGTTTCAACCAAGAGTAAGTAACAAGCCAGGTCTTAATATCATGTTCAGATTTTTCTATCACACTTATTTCCATGGGGTATGATCAGATATACAAGATCTAGCAGTGAAAACAGTTTTACTGAAATCTGGGCACATAATGACCTAAGGAGAGGGGAAAAAAGTGTTCCCCTTCCTTGGACAAGAAGTTTTTAGTCCGATAGTCACATGCAAGAGGTGACATATTGTCTAACAGAGATTATTGACTTACCAAAGAAGAAATAAACTTCACGTCATTTTAATTAATAATAATGGACAGCCTTTCTCCTGGTTATGAAAGAAAGAGAGTGAATCTACCTGGATACGCCTTGGCACCTCAAAGGAGAGATTTTTTTTTTTATAGGGTCTGTGCTTGTCCTCACATTAAGTCCCTGGCCACATCTCTAGAATCTCTTCCCTCTCTTTAGTGACAACTGAAGTTGAACTTTTCTTCTAACCCCTTTTACAACTTTCCAACTCATTATGTATTCTATTTGTCATGTACAATGGGAAAAAAAGAATCATAGAATCAGTAAGGTTTGAAAAGCCCTCAAAGATCATGAAGTCCAATCTTCAATGGAATACCACCACACCCACTAAACCATACCATGAAGTGCCACGTCTACTCATTTTTTGAACACTTCCACAGATGGTGACTCTACCACTTCCCTGGGGAGTCTGTTCCAATGCTTGCCAACCCTTTCAGTGAAGAAAATTTTCCTAATATCCAACCTGGAACTCCCCTGGTGCAACTTGAGGCCATTTCTCCTTTGCCTGTTGCTAGTCGCCCAGGAGAAAAGGCCAATCCCCACCTTGCCACACTAACTTCTATTTCACAGATACACTTCTAAGAATTTATATTTCATATTATTAAGCACATTTCATTCCACCATTAAAACCAAAGCCTACTTTTAAAACTAAAAGATCCAGGATAGTTGCAATGAGAATGGAAGTTTCTGCATTCTTGATGTGGGGAATTTTTTGCAGTTGTTTTGAATGCTCATAGTGCAATTGCAAACAGTCGTAATATGGGGTTTGATGCCAGGTCAACTTGTATTGCAACTGCAAGTAAAACATATTAGGCTACTATGTAATTATCTCTAGATAAATACTTCGCAGAAGTAAGCTAGAAATTGCCCTCTGGCAGTGGCATTCAGCTGGCATCGCTGTCGTTATCAGAGTATTAATTGGGTTGACAGTAGTCAGTCAAGGAACAGCAGAACAGCGCTTTCACCCTAGCTTTAAAGCCTTCCTTGCCCTAGTGTTTTCATTAAAAATTATGTGTGAGCCACATTTGCAAGTGTATGCAGATGTGCTAAATAAATATTAAACCCTCACTCTCTTTGTAGAGGCCCTTATCTATTCTGAGGAGGCCAATGGTTGCTTTCACTGGAATAATGATCACCGGTGTGCAGAGAAGAGCATTTCAGTGTACTTATTCGGTCACAGAAGAAAGCACAAAGGATTCTATCGGTTGGTTGCTTTGTTATTCCATAAGCCAAAATTGCCATTTCTGTGGAACGAGGGCAGCCAGAAACTTGCAGTCAATCAAGGTTAGCAGAAAATAGGATTTGTAATTTGCTCTGAGTAAAACCTGCTCTATCAAGTAATCTCTGCTACGTGAGAGATGCAATCATACTAGGAAGGGAGAAGGGTTGAATACTACTGAGGATGGAAAAAGAGGTGTAAAGGAGGTGATGGGAGCAAGCAGCTACAGAATCGAGCTCGGAACCAAGGTCATAAAAAGTAATTAGGAGGACATGGTAATTGTGAAGTAAAATGCCAGGCTGTCTCCCAGTGGGGTTTTACAGGAAAATAATTCAACAATAAGACTAAAATCTTATCATAGAAAACATAGAAATAATATAAAGACTTGGGTTGGAAGGGACCTTAAAGATCATATAGTTCCAAACACCCTGCCATGGGCAGAGACACCTTCTACTAGACCAGGTTGCGTCAAACCCCATCCAAACTGGCCTTGAACACTTGCAGGGATGGAGCACTTCTTACACAAATTCATCTTCATCTAGTATTTCTTGGCATTATACTCCCTCCCTTCCAGGAAAACAAGTTCAGATTTCATTTAGAAATGGTAATAGTATTACTGATTAACTTTGTGAGCACAAAACACCTCTTCAGATGAACATTTCAAACCTCTGTACTGCTCCAAACATTTTATTCAGCAATTAATTCATGTTTGTATAAAGTGTCAGTGAACCTCAGTGGATTTCCAGTCCAACAGAATTTGTTCATTTACTTCTTAAGAGATTACTTACTTTATTTAATCAATTCTGCTTGCTCTCCCTATAGTGTAACGAAAATATTTTGTCAGTTCTGCTATATAAAGATAAATTGCTGACAAGAAGTTATATATATATTCTAATATGAAGTAATTCTAAAGATACTATCATTTATTTTATTTTGGATAACTCCCTCACTGTGAGAAAACAAATTTTCTCTACATAGGCATGGTAGAGAACATATCAATATCATTTTGCAATTGCCCATGGACAGGTATATTGTACATCACTACATTTGTTCTCTGCAGGCAAGCTCCAAGGACCTTTCCTTACAGACCTGTGCAGGAGTGAGCAAGGTCTAACCTTTATGGATACATCAGGAAGCACTGTCCCTTACTAAAGCTGAATACACCTCTGAGTCTGAAGTCTTGGTGTTTTTACTATTATTTTAAAAAAAAAAAAAAAAGGGCTTAAATTAGAGTTGTGCTCACTCATGTCACTTTTTTTAAAGAAAATTCAAACAAAAATAATTTGGGAAATGAGTAGGAACTGGAGAAGACACAATGTTTTACACAGATAAGTGGCTTTTCCAGACAGCAGCCACATAGAAAGAAAAAATCTGTGATCAGACAGAGCTAAACACACTGCCTAAACTTGCCATTTTCTGACTTTTGAGTGTTTGGTGCTGCAGCCCTACAGCTGTTATTTCAGTGCAGTTCCTGTTCCAATTTACATGCTTCACAATATCCATTTGTTATGGAAACACTTTAGAGCCCTGATAGCACAAGGGTTAAATAATATGAATAGATAAAAATGTTGAATAGTCTAAACCATGGTCTGTTTTCTGTGACCATGGGCTTTTGCCAGCATTCTAGTAAGGAAAAAATGAGATAAAGCAATACAATTCCTCATTCTTCTGTAAGCAGTTGAGCACCAGAAAGATGGAAGTAAATTGAGGGGAATTCAGACAAAGACAGATGATTAAAGATCTGAGAGGACTAACTTTTGAGCAAAGATTAAAGGAAGAGCATAATAACAACATACACAACATACAACATTTCCTTTCATTTCAAAGCAAAACAAGCATATAGTGTTGGCTGAGAAAATTGCCCATGGCCTCAAAGAGAAGCAAACCAGCAGGTTTGAACTGCAGAGGCCCACAGATGAGCACACCAGGTCTGTCCACGCCTTTGTGATCAACAACCCACTTGCCGGGGCTTCAGGAAAACATAATTCCATTTTTAAAAGTCCTCTTTGCAAGGAAATGTAGATGCAGCTGCACAAGCAAATTGGGAATGATTCCCCAGTGTGCTAGGAACAAGACAGGAGCCTCTCACTCCTACAAGCTTTCTCCTTTATTCAAGATACATACTAGTGTGATTTAAATTCTTAAGGGGAAGCTGATCAGGATTTTTTTCCTATTTATGCATCTTGGTGCCCCCTCTACTACTGATCTGCCTTCAGCTAAGTAAATCAGTATAATCAGCAGGTAGCCCCAAGGCTGGATAAAGTACATGAGATAGTTTTAGCATTTGTATGATTTCCACCTACACAGAGAAGCACTAGCAGGTACCAAATGCATTGCAGCACTTTCATGCACATTCAGAAATGTAGCCATCAAGGCACATGCATCCCAGTGCACCAAGCAGGTGGGATTACCCAAATATATTTCTTTAATATCAGCTGACCTGTAGCTGCACTTTGCATGTACCAAATTGATGCAAAGGGTTAGGGAGGGAGAATATCAAAAGATAATAAAGGTAATAAGATAATAAGATAATAAAGTGCAAAATGCAGAGAGCCTCGACTCGAGCTTCTGCAGGTTAACAATGCAGCCATACAGATGAGGGTGAAATCACAGAATGGCTTGGGTTGGAAGGGACCATAAAGATCATCTAGTTCCAGCCCCTCTGTCATAGGCAGACCATAGGCAGAAAGGAATCCTTCCCACTAAAACAGGTTACTCAAAGCCCCATCATACCTTGCCTTGGATAGATTTGCAAGACACCAAACTCAGGATTCAGAAGACAGAGAACATAAAGGAAAACAGAGCAGGAGTGGAGAGAAAAATCTCTTACACTTCTTTTGCATTTAAAAAAGTAAGGGGAAGCAGAGAAAAGTCTATATTCCAGTAACAAACAAGGCAATGCCAGGCTTTCTGATACCATCTATATTTTATAGAACACAAACAATTAAGCTTAAAAGGATAATCTTGTACATCGCTTAGCCTGAAGTTGTACTGCATGTGTCAGCAAATGCTGCTTCCCCAGCGACTTGACAGTACATGTGGCCACTTGTAACAGAGCAATGCAAACTATTCCATGCACAAAACCTTAACCTTATCCAAAATCCACTGACTTTGCAGATACCTACCCACTACAGCATATGCTGACCTCCAGGATGACAGTACTCTGTGCTGACGGCTATTCCAAAAGCTGTTACCTTTATCTGTGCTTAGCAATGAGGGAGGATTTTCTTGTGACATACATCTTGCTTCCACCCCCCTTCACTTTATGTCTTGAGATGATTTAGCAATGGCATCAATATTCTGGTATCTGCAGTAATTTTCTGTTGTTTCTGCAGATAGCTGCACAATTTTGCAATTATCTGTAATAGCATTAACAACATAGAATGCCATTACATAAGGACTGAGCTCCCTGTGCATCGTATTTCTGTAGAACCAAATTGGGAACTGGAACAAGTATTCTGTAGGATAAAAAGAAAGTTGTTTTTTTTCCTCCTCCTTCTAGAGGTCCTTAGCCATAGAATTCATTTTTCCCATACTGTGCCAGTGCCCTGACTTGCTTTGCAGTATAACTCCCATCTGTTTTTCCAGGGCATTCAGGGACAAGGTGGAATGGGGGTCTAAGGCAACACGCAAACACAAGCTGTTCCCTTTCTGGGAAATTTGGGACAGTCTTTTTGTCTGTGTGTAGGATAGTGTCTGATATGTACCTTTTAATGTTCTGTAACAGCACAAATGACTACTGTCTGGCAGAACACCGTGAATCAAAATAAAGTCAGTTGTTGCAGGCTCTTGCTGTAACTCCTTTTTTTAACTAAGGGAACATTACGGTGTATGTCTAAATGGTATCATTTATATCCTGGGGAGTAGATTATGCTGGGTCAGCTTCAGCCATCTGGTCTGAATTATTAGGTAGGAGTAAGGCGAATTGTGCAGGATGTTTTTCAAGGAAAACTGATTCGGGCAGTAAAGTAGCAGGGAAGTGATCAGAGATTGTACCAGCCTGCCAGTAAAGGCCTTTAGTGGCCCTGCTGCTGGAAGCAGTCCAAAGAGAGGTTAAATAACATAATTCACCCAATGCAATTATGTTGTGGGTTTTTTTTTTTCAAGAAAAATGTTTCCATATTGAGAAAAACAGCCACTATAAGAGAGGGAAGACAAAAAGCAAGAGAAGTAAAAAGCTACCTTGAAATTGGGCAAGTTTTCAGCTAAAGCAGGACTATGGCACTGACCCACGTGAGAAATGGCAGAGCTCCAGTTATCAAGCTGGTACATAGCTTCACAGTCATGGTGAGCTCCAACCTGCCCCAATTAGCATCCCTCAGTGCAGCAGCAGTCAAAAACACCTTTCCCATTTCAGCTGTATTTCATTCCCAGGGCTCCACAGATATTTGCCTTGGGTCTGCACTAATAAAGGTGGAGTGAGATTCAACAACAAAGGAAAAGCTCAAGGCTTGTTTTTGTAGTTGGCAGAGGTAACACAAAGACATTTCAAGTCAAAAAGAAATTTAGGAGCCCTGTTTGTAAGGGTTTCAGACATAAGCCTTTGGTGCATGAGAAACATAAGTGCCAACCCAACAGCAAGAGTTGCTGCAGAAAGAGAGAACAAGTTCTCTATTCCATGCAGGCAGTGAAACAGTGCAGTGGAAGCAGTCTTCTGCCAATTTCCTACAGTTATAAATGTTGCTAAATCTATTAAAAGCAGCATACTCTGGTAGAACATGTACAAAAGTAGGCAGCAAGAAATACGGTTCCTGACATTAACCTATCTTGATTCTTGAGCTTCAGCAAATCCCTTTTATTTGGCCTAGTTAACTTTCTGAGGTTTCTTCAAACCTGAATTATCCAGTGGTGCTATCATCTTTTGTACATCTAGGATGTAAGCTCTTTGAGGCGGGTGCCATTACTAAGCAGGTACATACCGAAGCAAAATTACATCTTTTTATAAAAAAAAGTTCTGAACGCTCTACATGCTGTAATATATAATTAAATGGTTATTAATTAACATCCAGTAGATATTTAGATGTATGCAAAAGAAACATAGTTTGAGTACTTCTGACTTTGCAGTATAATAACAACATGATTGTTTGTTGTAATACACCCAAAATACAACCAGAGCTCTCCAAAAAATCCCAGCGAGGAATATGTGCCTCAAAGGCAGCTGTCCAAAATGCAGGGAGAATAAAATATTCAACACAGTTAGCTATACACAGAGAAGACAAAATAATTGCTTCAGCCCTTTCTAAGTGAGCAATGTTTATGTAAAATGAAAACTAGAAGGCAATCAGTCAGAGAGTAAAGTCAGCATTTAAGCCTGTTCAGTGATGATATTGAGTGTTTTACTACAGTTTTGCCTACACATTCTAGTCACTTATTCATAAATAAGAATTGCACCCCATCCCAATAAGCAAGACTGACAAACGAGTAACAATGGATAATGAGAAAGCTGAGGTACCAATAACTTTTTTTGCTTCAGTCTTCACTGGCACTGTCTCTTCTCGCACCTCTCAAGTAGATGGCCTGCAAAATGGGGACTGGGGGAGCAAAGTCCCTCCTATCGTAGGAGAAGATCAGGTTCATGGTCACCTGAAGAACTTGAATGTACATAATTCTATGGGACCTGACAAGATGCATGCCAGAGTCCAGAGAGAATAGGCTGATGTAGTTACCAAGCCACCCTCCATCATATTTGAAAAGTCATGGCAGCCAGGTCAAGGCCCAGGTGTCAGTATCTCAATGGACATCAGTGATAAGTGCTGTCCCTCAAGGGTCTGTACTGGGACCAGTGCTATTTAGGGTCTTCATCAATGACACAGACAGTGGGACTGAGTGCAGCCTCAGCTAGTCTGCAGACAACAAGCTGAGTGGTGTGGTTGACACTCCTGAAGAATGGGATACCATGCAGAGGGACTTGGACAAGCTCAAGAGTGGGCCCGTGGAAACCTCATGAGATTTAACAAGACCAAGTACAAGGTGCCGCAGCTGGGTTGGGGCAACCCTGGTATAAAGACAGGCTGGGGGATGAACAGATGAAGAGCAGCCCTGCTGAGAAGGCCTTGGAGTTGCTGGCGGATCAAAGGCTGGACATGACCCGGCAATGTGTTCTTGCAGCCCAGAAATCCAACTGTGTCCTGGGCTGCATCAAAAGCAGCGTTGCCAGCAGGTGGAGGAAGGTGATTCTGCCAGTCCGCTTCTCACTCGTGAGACCCACCCAGGAGTACTTCATCCAGCTCTGCAGTCCTTGGCACAGAGAAGACATGGACCTGTTAAAGCAAGTCCAGAGGAAGACCAGAAAAATAGCCAGAGGATGAAGCACCTCTCCTATGAAGACAGGCTGAGAGAGCTGGGGTTGTTTCAGGGCTTGCAGATCAATGCACAGTCTGTGAGAGTTAGAGCAGGATCATGAGCACACACTGGCTGCTTTGTACCTCTGGACAGCCAGGCACAAAATTGAACCTGTTCCAGGATATTTTCTGATGGAAAACTATGTAAACAGAAAATGCTGATAATTTTACTAAATGTTCAAAACTGATAGCTGAGGAAGTACTAAGAGGTCAAGGAAAGGTTTCCTGTGCTTCAGGAATCTTTCAAAAATGAGTTTTCTTTGAAAAATGATGGTTTGCATCAAGTTTTCCTATAAGCTTAAATAAAAAACTTCAGGGTTTTTTAGCACTGTGTATTGCTCTGCATATAGTATAGAATCACAGAACCATTTAGGTTGGAAATGACCTTTAAGGTCATCAAGTCCAACTGCTAACTCAGCACTGCCAAGTCCACCACTAAACCGTGTCCTCAAGCGCCACATCTACACATCTTTTAAGGACCTCCAGGGGTGGTGACTCAACCTCTTCCCTGGAGAGCCTGTTCCAGTGCTTGAGAAAAATAATAATAATATACATACAGGATGAGTTTTTATTCATTGTGTGGAGAGCTGGATTCAAAGTCATTACTGGAGAGATTATCCCTTGTTTCTGTGTAGCAGTTAATAGTTACTACTGGGCAATTCTGACCCCATCAGAGGATCTCACAGCCTCTGTGTCACAGTAGTTATGAACACACTTTCCTCTGAATGGCTCCAACATGTACTTAAACAACTGAGATCAATACTGGAAAGTGTTCAATTATATCATTTATATATTGTGTGATTTTGTTTGTTGCTTGAGTGTTTGAGATATTTTTTTTCTTTAAATAAGGATAATTAGGAAAAGTTGAAAAAATTTGACTTTAAAATGTCAAATCAAAACTGGAGGTATATTTTCATCTAAAAGGCAAGAGCTATACAGAAAAAATCATATATTACCTCACTTTTTTTTTTTTTAATCTTGAGAAGGACCCAACAACAAGCCAATTTCCCAGCATGGAGGGAAATGCTGTATACCAGACCAGAACCAGGAAAATATGTGTCATTCTATAATCCTAAATCAAATTAGTTTTATACAGGCTTTTCCACTGCAAATGCACAGAAGTAGGTTGGAAGTAGGTAGGGTAAATGGAAGATCCAGTGCTTGGAGCACATGTCTTGGGACCTGCAGACTTTGAGAGAGCTGCAGGTACTCAGCAACCCAGCCAGGGCCCACTCCCATCAGGTATCTCTGAGAAGCACCCAGTTTGCTGAAATTCTAAAAACCAGAGAGAAATTTCAATCAGACACACTTTCCCAAGGCAATGTATGAGCATTTTAAGGAAAATCCCATGGCAACCTATAAGGAATTAATAGCAATTTTTTCCTGTCCTTTTTCTTCTTTTTCTTCAAAAAAAAAAGAAGCATCTTCATACACAACCCCTTTTGAACACCACTTTAAATATAAAGCTAAGGCAAAGCATTAAAACACACTCTTTCTTCCCAGTCTTTCACCTACCAGAGCATCTCTTTACCTCATTTAATCTTTTCACTTTGAGGTCTCACCTGGGAACATCTCCCCCTCTGTATCTCTCTTACCCTTTCACTGCAAACACCTCACAGTCTCCTTTTAGTGGAACACTTCATATCTGCTCAGCCCAAGGCTCTGCTTTTTCAGCAGGGCATCACCTTCTGTGCTCAATCACCAGCTTTATTCTGCTACCAAGGCACACAACCCCAGGTAACCTAAGAGTCACTCAGTGACAACTCAGTTCTTATTTTTGGTGAGGTGCTTTGTAAAGTCAAAAATATGTGACTACGGGGCTATATCCTCCATCTCCCTCTCCAACCTGCACTCCTGGTGCAGCTGGTTGCCTGCCCACAAGCCACGCTAAGCAAGGACAATGAGCACTCCGAAGGACCATGTTCATGCAGTGGGCAAACAGAGCATCACAAGAGCTGCAGGGGATGGAGGCTGACTGTGTGAAGTTGCATGCCTGAAACTCCAGAAGGTTGCCTTTTACTGCCCAACTATACTTAATTCTGAAGATATCAAATAGTTCAGTGTTTGCACCTAAAATAAAGCATACAAAACATAGATGGAGAACAATTAAAGTTTCAAATAATTTAAAGCCAATCTACCCCTTTGATATGTGCCTAAGCTGCAGAAAAAAAAAAAGAAAAAAAAAAGGCAAGAACACGTGTAGAAAACTGGGTTAACTATATTCCAAGTCTCAGCACTTCAGTTGCCTCTTTCTTCCCCTTCATTTTACTAGTGGGAAGTGTAATGTAAGTGGCAAAAACAGGGAAAGAGAACTTCAGATTGCAGATTCTATTTACAGTTTTTCCACTGACTTGCTGTGTGACCTCAGGCAAATATATCTCTCTGCACTTCAGCTTAACCTTCTGCAAAATTGAGATACAAAAGCTTTGACTTACCCATAGGCTCACACTGGGGTGTTGCACAGCTTAATTAATTAATGTTTGTTAAACACTTATAATGAATGTTTCTATGCAAGTTTAAATTATTACAGGTTGTACTTTCATCAACTCTGGCTTATGACCCTTGAACATATTTGCCACAATGCCTGGTATAATCCTTAAGATTGATACTCCGATATAATAAATTATAGCTTAAATGAACCCTTTCACTGGAGTGACTGTGACTTTAGTTGTCTACACTTAACATTTACAGTCATCGCACTAATTGGTCTAACCTTGTATTTCAGGTTTCAATGAACATCAAAAGATTTCATTGGTCATGCTTGAATTTGCTTCTCTTTATGTTCCCATGGGTTTAGTAACTTTATGCAAATTTATAGACATCTGCTGGTCTCCACTGCAAGAAGAAAATCTTGTATCTCTTGTATCTCCTACCCAAGTTCTTACAGGTCACAAATCTGTCTACTGTTCTCATTATCTTCATTCTCATGTAACTGATCAGTTTATGGACTCAGTACAAGTTCTTTTAAACTTCGGTAATTTAGATTGTCATTCAGTATGAACTTATGTATTTATTCATAAATCATAGACTCATTCAGTGTTTGGGGTTGGAAGGGACCTTTAAAGATCATCTAGGGCAACTGCTCTGCCACGGACAAACAAATATGCAATTTTTTTTTTCACTGATTATTCTAGGGTAATAACACTGTGATGTGCCCCAAAGAGGGGCTCTCAGCTCTAAAGCTTACAGAAGGTATCAGGATAGCAGGAGGAACTGTTTTACAAAAGAAAAAAATTATGTTCCCAAGTTCACCACTCTTTATACCAAATTTTGATCTTTATCACAGAATGATTAGTGTTATAAGCATATTAACGAATTACAAAGGTAATTAACAAAATACAATTTTCTAAAAGGGAAATAATTCATAAAGTTTTAGTACAACATCTTTAAAAATGTCTGACAGGAAAACCCAAGGAAGCAGAAAGGCAAATGCTAATTAAAGGGCATTGTATTAATGCTAATGGAAGAAGTGACCCACAGCTCATGAACTGTCATATCATATGCTCCAGTGTCTTATCACAGAAAACAAAGACAAAATTAATATAGCTCCATAAAATGGTGGTCTGCTGACAGTGCTGACAAAGGAAGATCTCAATTTAAGGCATAGAAGGAGCTCAGAGCAACCACATTAGAAATAAAAATGCTAAATCAGGCTGGCTTGGCAGGGGTGGGGGAAGGGAGTGGGAGTGGAGGGTGCAGGAAAGGCCAACATCATCAATCTCCTGACAGGAAAACAGCCAGAGAATTAAACAAAGGATGAAAACTTTAAGGACTTCTATCAAGCCTAGCTATGAACTGAGATGTGTTCTGGAGATAAAGTAAGTTTGTCACATCTGCTGGATATCATAGATCCTGACATTGAAGAAGCAGATAGGTTTGCACTATTATGTGCTAAAGCTAGCGGGTTGGCAGCTATGGCACTAGGCTTACAGATAGTTGGGCATTTCTGGAGATGAGAATGCAGGTTGGGTAGACATTTAAGACGACATGAGACTCCTGACTTACATGGATGGTAGAGGGTGAACCGGCTGACTCTGGGAACACAGGCGCTTAGTTACTCTGCCAACTGTGTTCGCTCAACCTCTGTTCATGAGAGGTTGTAATGGGAGCTGAGACAGAGCATGTGTTAACACCTAAACGCAGGTGTCCCAAACTGGAACTACATCCCAATCTGAGCATCCCTCACTTAAGAAGGTGATACTGAAAACCTGAGTTGACTTGAGGATTTTTGATGACATTTCTTTCCTTGCAGTCGGAACTTGTTCTTGGGCAAGGGTCTGGTGGTCAGATTTGCACTATTTTTCACAGTTTTATTGGTTAGTTTTCTCTGTTAGTAGATAAAGATCTAGGACCAATTTCAGTGTTGTAGGTCTTCTCTTTCCAAAGTTTTGCAGTAATGCAGGATTATCTTTTAAAGAACATGTGTTGTAATCAGCCTTCTGCAAACATCAACTTCTCTGTAAATATGGTTGAACAAAATTAACTTTGCAAGTTTTATTTTAAAACAATTTTTGTAGCCACCTTCTGAATGACTGATGTGAGGTGACAGTTGGAGCCTGAGGACAATACAGGCAGTGCAGGCACACCTACAGAAGTCTGCTGCTAATTCTTCTTACTGTTAAAACAATCTTAAACTGTGGAGTGGAACATGAACAACACTCATAAACAATGGAAAACAATGAACTTTGAGTATTGTCTCTAGCACAATGCAAATATTGACACAAAACCAATACTTTTTGCCCCTAAAAAAACCAAAGTAGACAGATACCAGGAAAACAGAGCATTGACTATGATTCTGACACTAACTCCCTCTACTGTCTTAAGTATTTCACTTGATGACATAGATACTTACTTTGTGGACATTGAAGTTGTGAAGATCATTTTGCTAGTATTTCTACCATGCTTTGATGAAATCAAACATGATAGGCTGAGCTGCTTTATTTTATATGCTTGCCATAAGAAAAAGCCAGGTATTGTTCTAACAAGATAAGGATATTCTATCAGTTCTTGGAATGATAAATCATGTCAGAAAGTACAATTAAATTCTTTATTTAAAATCATGTCAGGAATTGAACTTCATTTTTTAAAATTATGAGCAAATATTTCAAATTATATCACCAGGGTAAGAAGTTAGATAATAAATACTAGTTATCTGAAATAAATTATTGAACATTTCCCCAAAGACAGACAAATATAACAAGGACTTGCAAACGTGTATCCAGATATCAAGTTCACTATGCATAGCTTACAAATTTTAAAAGCAACAACAGATTTTTGTCTCCTTTGTTGACACTGGCAGAGATAGATCCTCTATACCTACAGCACCACACTTTTCCCAGAAGTATGGAGAGCACTGGGAAAGGGCTATAAAACACTCATAAAGGCCTATGGAGAAACATACAGATGTTTCTCCCTGCTGCTAAGGGAGTCTTAGCTCCATGCAGCCAAGTTCAGTGTTCAGTGGTCACCTCTGGGGTGCTGAATGCACTTCATGCCATTCAGAGGAGCAGAGGACAGAGTTACTGTCCTTGCCTACTGTCCTAACAATAAGTATATTGTCTGGGAGGTGAAGCAACATGTCCCTGCAAGGCACAAGACCACGACGCTGTATGTTATTAGAAGCACTGAGGGAGTCCTTCCAGTAGCTCATTACAAGATTGCCTCTTTCTGGAACTGTCTGTAGCCTGGGAATTGAGAGCTTCTCCCCAGCGACAGGAATTCATGTCTGAACCTGCTTAAGATTTAACTGACATTTCACCTCCTCTTGCCTAGGTGAGAATTCTCACCTCCTGTCTTGAGATAAGTAAGGCTGAAGATGCCACCATTGACTTCCAATGGAAGACTACTGACTGAAAGGAGGTTGTAGCAAGGTGGGGACTGGTCTCTTCTCCCAGGTAACAAGTGACAGGAAAATGAGAAAATAGCCTCAAATTCTGCCAGGGGAGATTTAGATTGGATATTAGGAAAAATTTCTTCACTGAAAGGGTGGTCAGACATTGGAACTGGCTGCCCAGCAAAATTGGTGGAATCATCATCCCTGGAAGTGTTCAAAAAGTGTGTTGATATGGCACTTGGGTATATGGTTTAGTGGTGAACACAAGTGCTGGATTAAAAGTTGAACTCAGTGATCTAAACTGAATGATGCTATGACATTCTAAGAGGCTGTTGCCTCATTGGCTGTACTTCTGAATGTTCAAACCTCCTTGCGTGTGCAGGCACTTTATAAGATCTTACAGGGCTAATACGCAAATCTGGACAAGGTGAAGGCAGTATTTTGCACAATGAACTCTTCAAAAAACCCATAGTAGACCCTTACATCCTTTTTGTGCTATGTCTCAAAAAGGAGATGTCTCAAAGGTATACTGAGCAGATAAATGCATGGAAGATTATGAGGGAAAGCTCTAGTAATGAGACCTAGTTTGGATTTAGTTCACCTGTTTATGATTGCTTATCATTTTAACCTAAAGGTCTATAACTAATAAAAATGGGTCTTGTCACATTAAACCAGCCTTTAAAGGTGAGTTAGGCTAGAAGAGTACAGATGTGGTGCTGCCAGGAGGTCTGCAGGTGCTAATCAACAGTGTAAGGGTAAAGGCCAAGTGATCACAAAAATGAGCAGGGGAGGAAAGGAGATGGAGATTATTCCTGTTACACCACACACACACACATAAACAGAATAACCCTGTCCCTGGTCTTGTGAGAAGCTGAATTCTCCCTTTGAGACTGTCAAATTGCAGGATAATGATTCAGGCAGCAAATAATCCATAGACATATTTACAAACCCAGGGCAGAACAAGTTAGACTAGTGGAAAAAACTTAGCACTCTAACAAGGGATCCAGCAGTGGCTTTGGCTGCAAACAAGGAAGCTGAAGGATGGCATTATGCCTGTATATTAAATTTACTTATAATCTCTCTTACTATTCTGCATTGCAAACAGAGTAGCTTCACAGTGGTAGGAAAGAATGTGCCAGGTGGTTATCATCTCAGAATTACCATTTTGTATATATTATCTACTTAAAAATGCAACATTAATTAAGGTTCAGACTCAGCAACTGACTAAGAGTGGTCTGCAAGCGTACAAATTCTTCCGAGTAATGAGAATTCCTTGCAGAAAGTAAAAGTGCTACAGTGTTGTATTCAATATTGAAAACTAGGACTCCATTAAATGAATGCATGCAGAGCACACTGCTGTTAATTGAGAAGATGTAATTAAAGTACCCACGAGCCACCAGCATGTGGGGACACCTAATGGACATTATGGAAAGCAGTGCATTATGTTGGACTGCTATTCTCAGTGGTTTGTTTCTTAAAAAAAGCCGTAGCTGAAAGTGGATGCTGGTGAGTGAAACACCAAGTGCCATAATCCCAGTCACTAAGTCATAGGAACAAGCTCGACAGATCCATCAGGCAAACCCTCATGGCTGCTCAGGAGCCTTGACTGATGTGACACAAAAGTAGCTGCTAAGCAAGATTTCAAGCCAGAAGACCACGCATAGAAAGTCCTGCAAAAACTCCCACACCTCCCTGGTATGAACTAGGGAAGTTCTACACAGAATGGTTGAAGGGGTTGCCAATTCCATTTGTCTGCCCACCAGGAGCAGATCTCATTCTGCTGCCCCATGGGCATTCATCAGAAGATACAAGGATACAAAGGCCAGGAGGACATACCTACAGGCTGTAACCATCTCATCTCCACCAGCTATAGCTGCCTGTTCAGGTCAGAGCCCCGAGGAACTTTAACAGAGAGGCCAAACTGGAGAGATCGCTCTATTACAACTGAAAATGGGACTTTTGATGCTTATGAGGAACCACTTCAGCCCCACTCAAATATTAGCAGGTTTATAATGTTGGGGAAACAATCAAGGGCAGCAGGAGAACAGTGTGACACAGAGCAGCCTGCCTGCAGCCACAACCAAGCTGCTGAATGATTAATGAAGTGATGGATTTACCCTGCTAAAAGAAGGGAATAGCTTGCAGGCCTTAATAGCTAGAAATTTAAAACAGGTAAAAGGTGGAGGGTGGGGTCTGACACCACAGGAGACAGACAAAACAAATAACAAGAATAGCAGAAACTTTTGCATTTCATTGACGTTATATTATCTTAATGCTCAGTTATAACAGTTTTTTGTGCAGGGGGGCAATATTATCAGCCTGAACTCACTTTTACAAGATTAAATCCTTGGGAAATTTTCAACTAGCTTAAGCAAACTAAACTATGGCTTTAGACACAAATGGTAATATGGTAGCTCCTTTGAACTACTTTCAGTATTCATGCAAAGGGCTTGTGATGCTTAAGCTTATAAAAATAGATCAGTAAACCTTGATGTGTTCTTTCAGCAGAATCTTGTTTCATTCTGAGGAAACCCATCCTGCTGGGGATCTATATCGATAAGACAGCAGTGTCTGAGTAAAACCATGGAGAATCTTTACATTATGCCCTTAGGTTAATGCCCACAGAACTGCATTTGTATGCATAAGGGATGCAGCTAACCCTGCCACTTGTTAAAGGGTTGCAAAGCTGTTCTACTTAGATTAAAAATAAAAGTTAATAGCCTTCTTAGCGCTATGTACATTTAGCATGGAAAAACGCATCTGTAGAGGAGCCACAGGGAAAAAAATTGAGCATTCACAATGCGTTGAAGGAAATTGGGCAGGAAGGGGTTGTAACTGGTAATTTTTTAATTGACACTAGATTCTACTCTTCCAAACTAAACTGGAAATGTCACTGCTAGCGCAGCAGCCACATAAATCCAAGAATCTCTGGAATGGAGCTAAATCAGAAATAATTCAAGCACTAAAAAAAAAAAAAACAAAAAACAAGTTAATTGGGGGGATGAGTGGTCACTTCTCATCCTTCCGAAGATCTGAATTTATTTTATGTGTGCCTTGATCCCACAAAGAATGTGGTCCTTTAATGACCTATACAGGACAAGGAAGAAGTATCTATTAAGAAAAGGAACATACCATAACATTTATTTTTCTTCTTTAGCCACTACTTAAAACTCAGTTCAAAATCTCCAAAACTCCTGGTGTTATCACACATTTAGTATTTCAGATTATGTTATTATAAATATGCTTCCTCTAGAATAATGTGATCTAAAAGACATGCTGTCAAAATTCTTTGTTAAATATAAACTGGCAGCATTAGAAACATGCTCAGCTGAAAAATAGCAAAGTCCATGTATAAGATCCTATTAACAGCTCATGATCTTTCACATACACTGATCATTTATTAGAACCTATGGCCTGAAAGTTGCCCTCAATTCATATTTCAAAAGAGATTTTTCTTTAGCAACTTTTTCTAAATGCTGTGTCACTGACTGTCCATAACTCAAATAGCACTCTGCCACGTAATGGAAGCATTCAACAAGATGATTCAACCACACATGATTTTTTTTTTTTTAAGAAATATGTGTAAAAAGTTCTCATTGTCCACAAAATCACATGAATCTTTTTGAAAGCCAATAGAGGCAAATATTTTCTGGTTTTTTGCAAACAAATCTACTGTGCCCTAAACTGTTGGATGGGGTTTTTCAGTTTATATTTGGCAAACGCGTTCATATATAATGAGCCAAAAACCAGCCATTTGAAATAGTGTTTTACAGATGTTTCCAAAATATTTTCCCAAAGAAGGAACACAAATACAGCTTCCAAGAGCCAATCACAGACTTAGCTGTCTGGAAAATGGAAATCTGTCATCACATGCAATGTTTTCTCACAACAAATGACACTAAAAATCTGATTGTCAGAATAGTGCTGGGAGTAGGAGAAAATCAAAATGTAAATGAGTGGTGATCCTCAGGGGTCATACTAGGACTGGTGCTGTTTAACACCTTTGTTGGTGACATGGACTCTGGGACTGAGGACACCCTCAGCATGTTTGACAATGACACCAAGCTACTTGTTTCCGTCAACACACTGGAGGGAAGGGATGCCCTCCAGAGGGACCTGGACAGGCTTGAGAGGTGGACCCATGTGAACCTCATGAAGTTCAACAAAGCCAAGTGCAAGGTCTTGCACATGGGTCAGGGTGATCCCAAGAAAAATACAGGCTGGGCAGAGAATTGATTTGGAGCAGCCCTGAGGAGAAGGGTGTGGGAGTGTTCATAGAATTATAGAATCATAGAATCAACTGGGTTGGAAAGGACCTCTGAGATCATCAAGTCCAACCCTTGATCCACTACCACCGTGGTTACTAGACCATGGCGCTGAGTACCACATCCAGTCTCATCTTAAAAAACTCCAGGGACGGAGAATCCACCATCTCCCTTGGCAGCCCATTCCAATGCCTGATTACCCTCTCTCTAAAGAATTTCTTCTTACTAACCAACCTAAACCTCCCCTGGCAGAGCTTAAGACCACGTCCTCTTGTCTTACTGATAGTTGCCTGGGTGTTGGATGAGGAGAAGCTAAATATGGCCCAGTAATGTGCAGTCGCGGCCCAGAAAGCCAACAGAGACCTGGGCTGCATCAAAAGCAATGTGGGCAGCAGGTTGAGGGAGGTGATTCTCACCTTCTACTCTGCTCTCATGAGACCCTACCTGGAGTGCTGCATCCAGCTCTGGGAACCCCAACATAAAAAGGATGTGGATATGTTGGAGTGAATCCTGAGGAGGCCACAAAGATGATCACAGGGTTGGAGCATCTCTGCTATGGAGACAGGCTGAGAGAGTTGAGGCTGTCCAGCCTGGAGAAGACAAAGCCCTGGGGAGACCACCTAGCACCTTCTAGTACATACAAGAAATCTGGAGAGGGATGTAATGATACGACAAAGGGAAATAGCTTTAAACTGGCAGAAGACAGGTTTAGAATAGATTAGATAAAAGGAAGAAAGTCTTAACTGAGCGGGTAGTGAGACACAGGAACAGGTTGCCCAGAGAAGTTGTGGATGTCCCATAACTGAGTGTTGAAGGCCAGGTTGGATGGGGCTTTGAGCAACCTGATCTAGTGGAAGGTGTCCCTGCTCACAGCAGGGGGTGGGAACTGGATGATCTTTAAAGTCCTTTCTGACCCAAAGCACTCTGTGATTCTACAAGTTGAAAATCCAGTTTTTGGCTTCTCCACTGTCCTGCAGGTGGAATGCACAATCCTTTGAAGTCCCCTGATTCCTCTTGGGCAGGATAGTAGGGGTCATATAGTGGATGAGCTGCCTGCTGATGAACTTGGTGAGTGACACACAGAAACCTGCTGGATATCAGCTGCTGCCCAACATATGGCTAAATGGAAGATAAGGAAGGGAATAAGTCCATAGATAGGTGCTGTTAAAGCTGAAAAGAGTTAAGACCAGCAAGCACCTGCTTCATCAGGATCCCGTCTAATGAATATTTTCTACAAGAAAAAACTTTCCTTCCTGAAAATTCCCCGTAAGTCTTCTCTCTACTATTGACTTCTCCTTAAAATTTCTCTGTGTAAGAATAAGAGCTATAATCTTGATGCTATGAACGGATTTGCTTAAAACCATAAATAAAATTTTAAATTAAAAGTGAGTACAGAGTCTTTTTGCCATTTTATTGTTTTGTAGTGATAATCATACCTTTTAGTTTTTCAGTGTTAGAAATTACATCCCTGACAACTTTCTAATATAGACTGATTGGTGAACGGTATAAACCCATATGTTATCCTTTCTTTCTTCTGCAGAAACAACATTTTCTGGCATCTATTTACTTTCTTGCTATATTTAAGTATTTAGTATTTAAGAGCCTAACTCAGATTTTAAAAATTTATGACATGTACACCCCCAACAACCTGACACTGGATGTACAGCCACAGAAATTAAAGATTACATGTAAGACAAGTGGTGAATAAGAAAAGGAGCAGTAAAAACTCCTGAGCAACTGGAGCTCTCCAGAGAGGCAGGAGGAAACAGAAAGAAGTTAAAGCCAGTTTGGCAAGCACAGATAAGAACAGGAAGATTTTCTTTAGATTACTTCAGTCACAGATGTACCAGATTTGTACATTAGCCTGTGACTGAGACTGAGAAAATCATTTATCAGAATGTGAAGCACAAACATGAATATTGAGCTCCTAGACACAAATGAAGCTATTGAGGGAGATACATTTCATCACAGAACTTGCAGGAAAGAGGAAATAGTTGAATAATTTATAACAGATTTGATACTGTTGAGGCAAATGTGCAATTTTGGAGGACTTGTGAAATTCCTAATTCTGGAGATCAGATTGAATTGGGAACAAGAGCTCCAAATGGAGAGAGAAAAGGATTTATCAAACTCAAACTCAAACTCAAAAAAAAAAAAACAAAACAATATTTCCAGGATTTCAATCACAAAAAAACCCAGGTGCAGGTTCTGGAAGGAAGAGAAGACAAAACGGACACAATTAGAAAAGTCTCTCCAGAGGAATCTGCAGACTCAAATAGAAGGAATTTGCAAAACCAGTGTGGAAGGCTGAACCAAAACAGTTATAAAATCAATCTGCCACCTTTGGAAAGACTTTCCATATTTTTTGAGAAACAGAAGCCAAAATATACTGAAAAGAAGCAAATTTTACCATGCCATTGTTGAACGGGCATTTGCACCACAAAGAGTTTTTACTGGTTAGTTGAGCATGGCAGGGGAGTATAAGGCAAAAGCTGAAACCACCTGAAGAAAAGACATACTCGCACTCCATAAAGACAAATAACCACAGATTATGCTGTGGAGAAATGGTTCTAGTTGTAGATTTATAGGAGCTTGACATAAGGATAAAGGAAAATCTTGAAAAGATAAGATTTGTAATTGTTTCAGGGAAAGAGCATATTGATTCAAGGGCTGAAAACACAGCAAATGCTCAGGCTCATTATGAGAGCTTATGCTGTAAGACAGAAGCTATAAGGGTAGAAAATCAATTCTATGATGCCTTTAATGGTATTGGAAAGCTGTTGACAGAATACAAGATAAGGATAATGTTCCATCCCTGGAAGTGTTCAAGGCTGGGTTGGATGGGGGCCTAAGCAATCTGATCTAGTGGAAGATGTCCCTGCCCATGGCAAGAAGATTGGACTAGATGGTCTTTAAGGTCTCTTCCAACACAAACCATTCTAGGATTCTATAATGAAACTCAATTGTCCTAAGTGTTCCTAAAAATGTCCGTGCAGTGCTCAGACACAAATGCCAACAAGTAGAACAAACATCTGAGACTGATGCATGCATGTATACATGGCCAAGAAAACTTTCCTATCACGGGTGCTTTTGTCTGCCAGTGCTACAGTACAAGCTGAGACTTTCCAAAAATAATACCAGATATTGACACCTTATTTGATAAATTAGAACCATAACCCCTTTAAGAATACTGAAAGAACTTCTTGTTGTAGGTGGTATTTTAATAAGTAATATTAGATTGATGTAAAACTTGAAAAAAATATGGAAAACAATCTGACAATATATACCATTATGATTATTCAAGAAATTGCAGATCTATGTAGATATTAAGATGTTCACCTATGCCAGAAATATTTATGTACTCATTTGAAATGACTATTCCCACTATATGAAACAGTATTAGAAAATATGAAAATTAAATCCCCATTTTTACCTACACACATGAGAATGGAAAAGACTACATACTAAATCCTGAAGCTGGCATACCAGATGTGCTAATAACAAATAAAGGGTCACAATTAGAACTGTTCTGAGTTTAAATAAATTGCAAATATTTGTACACATTACCTTGAACCCAGATCATCCCAATGTAATGGTTTTGTGGAAAAAGATATCAAAATTGCTTAAAGGATGCTTAAAAACAAACAAACAAAACCAATCAAACAAACAAACAAACAAAACAAGCACCTGGCTACTTACATTTAGATTTCCAATGGGCATGCCGAATTTAAAAAGCAATGTCTGATTCTGGAACTCAGAAGTACAAGTCATGTGGAAACAGGCCCAAAGATGAAGCAATTTGCTTCCATAAAGTTTCATATAAAAGGCAGAGGTGGAACTGAGATTCAGGAGCTCTTGAACTTAGCTTGGTTAAATTCCTGTCTTAATGTATCACTTCTCAGAGACAGAAAATATAGATCAAATAAATTCATTATTTATTTTAGAATATTTTTTCTGAGTTTAATATTTGGTTAAATAGAGCGGTAAGTGAACTCATTGCAATAAAGTTTAAGACCGTTTGTTTCTATTTATCTGAAGAAGAGGGCTGTCCTGATACCCAGTCAAAAATAATAAATAATTTACATGCACTTCCTTTATTAATTTATAGCACTGGAAAACAAATTTCAGCACTCAATTAAAGCAGCTGCACATCACATTAAGGATTTCTTTTTCAATCATTCACAGGGACTACAATACATTATCAGAACACCAGGCCCAGTCCTGACTCTGCATCTGACTCTGACCAGTCAGAGCCTCATTAGGGAGAAGAATAAGAACTTCTTGATGGGCAGATGGGGCATAGCCTGTCCCAATCCTTGTGTCTGCTGGTGGCAGGCTCAAGCCATGAGGCATAAAATTTCATATTATTTCCCTCAATAGTAACACTGGATATTTTTGATGCACACATAAACTATGCAATCTCACTTTTTGTTTACTTCATTTGGCTTTTATTTCTTACTGTGGCCACTTTCCATTATTTAACAAAATTGCTTACATAGTTTCACAATTTTCAGTTCTTACTCAGGAAAAATAGCCTATTTCATGCCAAAAGGAAAAAAGAATCCAATTTCTTTCTTCAGGTTTTAGATATTTTCACTCAGTCACTTTTATTCATCTCATTTCTAAATGAAAAATCTTAATTGATTCAATCTTATTCATATCAGAATGTTTCACCTCATTCAGCAATATGATACTACTGGAGCTCTGATATCTTGTTTTTGCAATAAAATGGCCAGTCCTGAACAGTATTAAAATAGGTTTCACCAACTGATTTATCTAAAAGGCTTTATAAAAACTTTTGTGTTGTTTACCATCCCAGTTTTTAGGAATTCTTTAAATCTGTCAACTTTTCTTATTACAAATGTGCATGGAGTAGAAGCCTTCATTGTACCTTCTACAATGAAGCCATGTCCTTGTCTACTAAAGATGTACCAGTTGTGACATTTATTTTGATTTTACTGTGACATAGATTGTAATATTCAGATACATTTCACACATTCATAATACCAAGCTTCAGCTGAAATAATCCCTGGATAAAGGAAAATTGACTGTCAGCAAGGGACCTTATAAAGACCAGCAGCAAATAAAAATACCAAGGAAAGTAGAGAATATATGGGAGGAAACAAAGAAGGAAGCAAGAAAATAATTTAATAAAATTAGGCTCAGAGCATTTGTTAAACCTCTCAGCTATTGGAGGTCTTCATAACATGAGTGGAGGTATCTGCATTCAAAATACTTTGAGAAAATAAACATATTCACAAGGACACTTTGTATATGTCTATTTTCACAAGGACACTATATTTCTGGTGGCTGCTTCTGCTAGCAATCTTGTTAAAGAAACAAAGCACTGATCAAATCAAAATTCATGTTATGTCTTATGATATCCAAAAAATATGGAATTGTGCCAAAAATTAATTAAACAACTACTAGGTAAAAATGAATATCTATTAATGTTTTATGTTCAGCTACTGAGTTTAAATAAAACAGTAAAAAGTTCCTAACTGAGTCTGTTCCTGAGATGTTTGTAAATTTGTTATGACAAAAACTCTGTGGCTTCAGCCAAACACACACAAATTTAACTTTACACATATGAAGAGTCATGTTAAAGACAAATGGATCACTCACAATTTCAGGTTAAGCACAACAGTACATCCCTGAAAAACTGGGTCAAATTGTGAAATTCCCACTGAGTTAAAAAAAGCACACTTACTTTGGCAATCCTGAATAACAACATTAGCCTGGTAATTTATACTGAAAAAAAATGAAGAACTTATAAATGCACTAAAGAGAGCTTATAAATATGAATTTGACATTTCTACCAACACAAATAAATAAAAGCTATAAAGTCAAGTATTTATAATAATGGGAGATGCTTGTGTGTTCTGTATCTTATATATTGTGGGGTTTGGTTTGTTCTTTTCCACTGTTTATATTTCCAGGCCAGTTTCCTTTGCCAAATATTGTGCATCTTACTGGGAACCTAAGCATGAATTTCAATTTTTTTTCATTTCAAAAAGGTAGATGAGAGAAGTGGATAGGGGACCAGTCTGTTTACTTGTCATTTGAAATGCAGATAGAAGTCATGCAGATGCAGATAAAAAGAGTCCCCCCTTGTCATACCAAGTAGCAGTGGTTAATTGTGATGCATCATGAAGCATATGCATTGTAGAGTAACAGACACATTAATCTTGGGAAATGTCATCAGGCAGATCAAGACATACTGGTCAATAAAACCCAAATGGCTTTGTGACTCTGAAGGTAAAAAGAAGAGATGACTTAACTTTAAAATAGCAAGAAGACTTCTAGTTCAGTTTTAACAGCACTTTCTTTTAACTTCAAAATTTAGACTCTTCCTCACTGACTTCAGTCAGAAATCATATGCTGTATTTCTGTATCAACTTCAGAGATATTTTCCTATAATTCATTCAGTGAAATATCTTAATCAAGGCCTCCCTCCTTTCACAACCTCTATAAAACCAACTCCCCTTGAAATTGTTTTGGTTAAAATATGACATCCTGACATTCAACCTTAGACCTTCGATGATCAGCACACCCTCAGCTGTGGCACGCACCAGCACGTGCCTGGATGAAAGCTCTGAGTACACTGTGCAGTTGAGGGCATCTGCTCTGAAATGGGGTCTGCTGACAGATTGCCAGGGACAGACTCGTCACTGGCTAGAGCTACCTAAGGGAAAAAAGTATTTGAATTGTACCTAAGACAAAATGCAAGGTTTCTATATCAATTATATTTTTCTATGAGAAAGATAAAGGGTTTCTGGTTCTGCACTCAACCTTTCAAGGAGCATGTTATCTATCTGCCTCACACTCCTGCTTTTCTGCTTGCTTGGGACAACTACAGACCTTCTGAAAATAACTTATCTTTAAGCTGCACACCATGACCCCAGTGCTCAGGTCCCATTCTCCCACATCTGGAGAATAAGCAGATGAAGGTCGCTGTGAAAACCAGCTTTGCAGGAACCAGTCCCTTTTAAGTTATTTACTGTAATCAGTTAAGCCACAAAGACTTCTTCACTGTTCCACAAAACCCGTTTTTTACTTATATCTCGCTTGGGTCCAACTGAAACCATGACAAAGAGTTACTAAACGAATTATATTGTTTATTTAAGTAATACTGTTATCACCTAAATTATATTAGGTGATGTCCAGCTCCCTAGTTTCTAGGACATGTGGCCTCTTCTTGATTATATCACCAATATTACGAACCTGAGATGAACAGAGTTGTAGTAAGAGTTAGGGTAGAGGAGGAAAGGAGAAAGGCAGAGTGGCACAGGCCTGAGGTGGTTCTTCATCTATGCTTAGAATGAAGCAGGGCTTATAACACTGTCCCTCAGATCATGGATCAGGGCCCTGTTGAGGTAAGTGACTCAAAAAGAACATCCCTGCCTGAAACAGAAAACACCTGAGGCTCCCAGGCAGCCAGGGAGCTGGGAATACAAGAATTATCAGTCAGCATGAAAAGGATCTGCCTTGGCACACTATCAGCTTGTCAAGGTTTCTGTAAGTCATCACAGGAAAAAAAGACTTATAAAATGACTTGAAAGTTGCTTTGTTGTTGTTTCAGAGAGTTCCTTCCAAATGTGAGGGTAAGCATGGGAAAGGTGATGATTTGAAGGTGTAAAAACAAGAGGAAGGGAGCTGGTATCATCAGCACATCAGAGATGGGAGCTGACATTTAAAATGAACAAGAGAAGACAAGCCATGTGGGAATGAGACAAGAAAGTTGTTCAAAATGAGAACAAGATTACATTGTATAAACAAAGAGGAACCAATGAAACAATGCAGGAAGGAGATGATGCTGACAATGTACTGGGATAGGACAATGCCCCTGAGTGTGAATTTTGAATTAATGTAAATGGGAGAAAGCTGGAGAAGAGAAGATTGCCTTAGGTGACATGGCAGGTGATAAGAGCCTGGGTAAGACTTTTAGCTATGTTACAGTTACAAAAACACCACCTCTGTAAAAGGAGGTATGCAGAAGGATTTCCAAGATCCAACCAAACTGGATGTCACGGTTTAGCCCATTCCCTTCAGTATTAGAGTAGAAGATGGTTGATTCCAGGTGAAATTCCAGCTTAGTAGCCAATCGGAGACTTTTGTGACGTCTCTACGAATGACATATTTAACACAAACCAGAAAAGAAGGTGAGTTGCACAGAAGAAATTCCAGCCCGGAGAAGAACAGAGGAGAATAGGAGATGGCAATGTAGCCTCCAAGGTCAGCGTAGCAGGAGGGGGGAGGAGAGGTCTGGGGGGGCCCCCTCTCTCCCTCCAGCAGAGGAAAAGACTTAAAAACTAAACCCCCTGCCACCTGTGGAGGATTATTTGGAGTGAAGAAACTTTTGTGTGGGGTCTGGCCCAGGGAGGGCAGGAATGACTTGAAGCCAAAACTGAATCACCTGGTATGTAACAAGCTGCAGAAGGATTGCAGCCACAGAATGGTGAAGAAGTTAGTGAACTCTCCTGGGAGGGTCCGAGTCCCTTCACGACCTTGAGACTTTGTCCAAAGCTGAGCCTAACACTCAGCCTCCGATACTGTGGGGCCTGGTGCAATGTCAGGCCGGGTGTGATGGCAGGATGACCCCTTTCACTGCAAGTGGGGGAGCGGTGGCGAGATTGGAGTGGCCGACAGCAGCCAAGAGCCTAGACTGGGCATCTGGCCAAAAGCAGAAAGTCAGAAGAATTCCAGAGAGCAAAAGAAGAGGCTATTTGAAGCAGCAGAGCATAGCACCGGAGAGTGTTCTTGGGTAGGGACTGAGCCAAAAAAAACCCAGAACCCCTGTGACCCAGGGAGGGCTGGTGAGTCTAACGAAACCCCCCGAAACTCCTCGTGGAAGGAACCTCCACAGAGCCCTAGATTCTGTGGTGACAACACAGTGATACGAGTGTTCCCTCGAAGCCCACGGTAAACCCTCAGCGGCTACAGACAAGCAGCTGGGAGGCAAACTCCCTTGCATTCCGATGGCGAAAGAGAGAGAGATTTTTGAGCTGTGGTGATGTGGAACTGTTACCTTAATGACTTTTTTTTCCTTCTCCTTCTCCCTCTGGACTGCTTTTGAGGAAGAGAAGGAGTGGTGGTATTTATAAATATGTAAGTTTGTTATTATAAGAAAACTAGTTAGAGTTGTGTATATAAGTATTCCCTTAGTTCTTATCGTGTAGTAATAAATTTTAATATTAATCCCCATGTCAAGGAGATCTGTTGATCTATATGAACTCTTCTTACCTATTAGCAAAATTTATGGGTTGATAAAAACCAGGGAGAAAGCAAAGGGCTAAACCCTCGACACTGGACATAGGAAGGCTCCCTTTCATGACTTTGCCCTCAAAAAGAGACCAAAAGCAACAGTAATGGAAAATATTTCTCTTAGCCTGAAGAAAAGGATGCTCAGGGGAACTTTATCACTGTCTACAATTACCTGAAAGGAGATGCTAGCCAGGTAGGAATCAGAAGGACAAGAGGAAATTGCCTTAATTCCCAGGAGAGGTTTAGGCTGGGTATTAGGAAAAATTTGTTCACTGAAAGGGTGGTCAGGCATTGGAATCGATGACCCAGGGAAGTGGTGGAATCACCATCCCCAGAAGTGTTCAAAAGGCATGTGGATGTGGCACTTGGGGATATGGTTTCATGGTGGCCTTGACAGTGTTGGGTTAATGATTGGACTCAATGACCTTAGGGGTTGTTTTCTAACAGTTCTGTGGTTCTATGATTCTATGAATTATCATGAGTCATGTGTCAGTGGTGGCTAGAATTGATCTCTAGATGTCAGTCAGACCTGTCAGAAAAGCAACCCTGACCACTGTTTGGACAAAATAAAAATGGCCTGCATTAGGTGGGCAAGTCTGTGCCCCATCAACATAGTCATAAGAGAAATTTGTATTTGTGGACAACAGAACCAAGAAGAAAGGGAAAAAAAGGGTCAAGGAAAATCAAGGACAGGCCTTTGTGGCATTTGCACAGAAAGATGGAGAAGAATCAGAAGATGACAAAATGTGACTCAAAATGTGACAACATGGTCAAATGTGATTTCAAATGTAACAAGATCACAAAAAAAATGTAATTCAAGAGATACTAGAGTGACTCAAGGGGAAAAACATCCTGGGAAACGGGTCAATGGCATCAAAAGCAGCTGAAGGTCAATGAGCGCAGAGACACATCCAGAGATGTGCCGGCAGACTTTGCTGAGGGCAGGTAAAGAATGCCAGTTGGACTGAAGAAAGTCTAAATCAGACTCAGAAGAGAAAGTTTTATTTTAAGACAAAATCTCTCACTTCATCTGTTCTGTATTCTTTCATATTTTTGGCTTCATGCACTTAGAATTTCCTACTTACAGAAGTCCTAAGAACTGTACAGATGGAGAAGAAGTATTGGGATTGTGGTCCTCTGGCTGGATAAATCTACCTGACAGCTGCCATGTGCCCACTGCCACTTGTTGGGACTACTTACAGAAACACTCCAGCCAAAGCGTGGCAAGGCAGTGGCACTGCCCCTGCTCTCCAGGGGAATGCACTATCAAGGTAAGGCTCATCTTCATCAAGGGGAGGGTTGTGTCATGCCTCTTGTGTCATTCACTGCTTCTGCACTGTGAAGGCAGGCAAAACAAGCTGGCAATGTCTTCTGCTCATGTGGTAGCAACTCTTGCTTTCAACTCTGGAGCTCCCTGGTTCAATCTGCAAGGTGTCATTCAGAGCCAGAGGCTGTCACAGTTGTGGTGCTGCTTCTCTGTGTTGCATTGCTCAGCGGATAAAGATTTCATTCCCTAGAGCTGTGGAAATGGCACCTTTTACAAGAAAGCAGCTTTAATAGCTAAATAGTTATACTTGTTCCTAATTTAATTTGAAAGATTATTCTTCTGTTTGTCTATTACTCCCACTTCCTTAATGGATTCCTCTAGTGTTGATGGGCTTTCTGTTAATTGAACATACTCCGGATCACAGTTTCAGCAAATAATTTAGTGAGAACGCAGAGAAACCTTTACCTATCTCAACAGATGAACAGAGCTTCAGTTACAGCGAACTAATGAACACACCCTCATTAAACTGACATTTAACCCAATGTCTCAATGGGTGCAGTTCCCATTAAAAATAATTTAAATGAATAGAGCTACAAGCTCTGGACCAGTTAATGATGGATGCTAATTAGCAGCAGTTGAACAGAAGAAGCCATCTTAACTAAACAGACAAATTCCTGCACTAAAAAAGCCATCAAGCTCCCACTTATAATGAGGTTTATTTAAACCTACTGTTGAACAAAACCAGGCCTTCAACTTGAAGGAGACTCTCATCTTCCTTCTCCTAACTGCAACAGGAAAAATACTTTTAAGTTAAAATCTTCAGTTCTGAACTTGTAGAGTGACTGTAGGGGCTCCATTCTTCTCTCTTTGGCAAAAGTCACTCTGGCTCAATTGCTCCAGAGTTAGCCTACACTGCTAGGGATATGCCCACCACAGAAAAGTGGTTGCAGGTTCCACTTCACATCACAGAAACCCAAATCCTTGGTAGATTGCAGCTCCAGTGGTGATGTTTCACACAGGGCATCTGGTCTTGTTCTGTAACTTTCAGCTATGCTACAATATCCCTTTTCTCCAAAAATAAACCTCAAGTGTTATATTTGACATAATAGTACAAAATTACGTACATGTTCCCTATCTGACTTTTCATTGTTCCCCTAAAACATGATCAACTTTCTTCTTGCCTGTTTCATTCTATTTTTCACTCCATCTCAACCCAGCAAAATTCTGGAAAATTTCATGGCTAGCAGTCAGTGACTGGTGGGGAATCATTTCTCATGTTTACTCAGCATTTTCATCTTTGTCCTTCCCTTTGCTTTTCACAGCTGTCTACCACTGGTTTTAAAGTCAGCCCTGAAACTCAGCACACAGTCCAAATGAGTCTGCATCCCTTTCATGCAAGGCTCTTAGACTAACAGGGCCATTGATGCTATCAAGGTCTATTTCCAGATGAAATGCTTGGCCTTGCACCTGAAATAAAAATAATATTTGTAAAATATTTCAGTAACATCACATGGAAAAAACTAGAACTCGGTTTCCTCTCTGAAAGTTTTTTCCAGCTAAGCAGGACCACTTGGACAAAAAGATACTGGCACTACAACTGGCAGATACGATTCAACAGACAAGATTTCGCACTATGAAGAAGAAGGGTTGTAAGATGATTTTTTCTCTAAGGCAATTTTTCTGAGTGTAGTCATGACTTTTAAAGGGATTCTGATCCATTCCCAACAGCAGAGACCACTAGGATTAATGG
This sequence comes from Oxyruncus cristatus, assembly GCA_013399855.1. Taxonomy (NCBI): domain Eukaryota; kingdom Metazoa; phylum Chordata; class Aves; order Passeriformes; family Cotingidae; genus Oxyruncus; species Oxyruncus cristatus. Next base: position 416,014 of record VXAY01004090.1, read on the forward strand.
CAAGTACAGACAGACCTCCAGTGAGAAGATTTTCCATATTTTTCAGATTCGTCTTAGCTCACTGTTTCTTGGCATTATTCCATTTTTTCAGAGGCAAGAAGGATGGACTGTTTTGCCTTACAGAATTTGCAAACACAAGTGGGGAAGGTAGGAGCTTCCTAATACTGCCTGAAAAGTCCTCAGCTGTGAAGGGACACACAGCATCACCTCATTAATGTTAAACCTAAATCAGTTTTTGGACTCTCCACTGACAGCTTGCCATGCTAAAAGCAAACACAGTTCAGCTGAAGTGGACGGTATTGTGCTTGTTCCCAGCTGCATTCAGAACTAGCAATTGCCTCTCACAGAAAGATAAAGTTAATGCCAGATGTTACTAATGCAACTGAAAATACAGTTCTAGAATTAAAAAAAAAAACCAAAAACAAAAACAAAAAAACCCCACCTAATTTCAGAAAATCTATAGAAGAGTGAAGAAGTCAGATTCTCAGATGCTGGGAAATAACACAGGTCAGTTTGCATCAGTAAAGTTTGCAACAGTAAAAATATCTCTGTTTCAGAGGTTCAAATTGAAAAACTAAATTAGAAACTGATAACTTAGAAGAAGAATGCAAATCAAATAAGGAATGTATATCAAGGTTAATAAATTTTGCCGGAGGTTACTCCTCTGTTAAAGAAGCTCTCAAAACATTTAAACAAATTTAAAGAAGTCTTTGAAGTACCTGAACATGATTTTTACCTTTTGTAACAGCGTACTTTGTACCTATTCAGGGACCTGTACGGTCGAGTATGTTTCATACTAGGAGCAGGAAATCGGGAGAGCTGTGCTTTCACTTGACGACAGCAAAAGGGGGCCAACAACAAAAAGCCTTTTTAAATGAAATAAAAAGAAAATAAAGCACTGGGATCCCTGCTTGTGAAATCCATGCTTACAGTCAACTAGAATTAAATGATGCATTTTGTTAAAAAATCAAATATATGGTTTTCTATAAGCATAAATGCTTATTTTTCCCCAGACATTCCTAGAAAGATTACAAAAGCAGTTTTTAAGCTAATAAATATGAAATCTTCTCAATAACAGTGAGTTTAGCTTCCCTGTACTCCTGAGAATATCAAGTCAGAGCGCTGCCTAATTTATATTTTCTAAGTAGAAGATAAAGCTAATTATTTTTAAGTGGAACAATAATTGCCATCAGAAATTAATTCCTTTAGTAGACAAAATCCCAGAAACCAATTTAGGAAAGAGAGGTGTTTCAATCTTCTATTTATTTGTGGATGATCTACTGATTTGATCAACAATGAGTACTAACCAGCAGTGGGCTTGGTTACAAATGCCTAGCAAATCAGGCAGACACTTTTCTCACAGAGAAAAACCTCCAAGCCCCTCTAGGCAGGCTAAATAGAAAATAAACCATGAGCAGAAAGAATAATTAATACTAGCAGAAAAAACTGTGGGAAACAAAAAAAAGGAAGAGGCTCAAAACTATAGTCTCAAAAACAGACTGGCAGGAAAACAGAGCGCAGACAATAGATAAAGCATTTCCTGTTCCTTGAAGGTCTCCAAGGAGCTGGTGGATGGTGCTTCATGATGCTGCCCAGAGCCATGAGGATGAGGACAAGGACAAGCAGACCTCACAGTCACTGTGGTTCCCCCATCCAGCTTCCGTGCTGACATTGGACCCCACAAAGCCCTCTGAAGACTCCTGATGCTTACAGAGTCATGCTGTAAGGTCACAAGCCAGTACCCAAATGCTCTTTTTACACCTTCATTGCAGTCTTGGCTCTTTTTTCATCAATTTTGAACATTTGCATATTTGCCTGTGTTCCACTTAAAACAAACATAAGCTCCTATCTCTTCACCAAATGAACTGCAAACTTGTCCCTTGCTGACATGGAAAAGCCCTTATGTCTAATCCTGCTCTTGTCAACTCATGGCCTGCTCTGGGTGGAAGAAAACCCTTCTGTGGCAGTATCATTTCCCTTGGAGCTTGATATACTTCAGATCTCTATATAATACCTTCAGAGCCAGTCCCTGCCTGAGATATCTGGATATTATTAAAACTGCAAGAGCCTCCAAAATGCATCATCAAGAACAAAGCAACCTTCCGACTGGCTTGCATTTTGCTTACACCTGTTGTTGACACAGAAAACCCCACACATTTTAACCCCCCCCCAGTTGTTCTATTTCCAAACCATTTCAGGACCGCTATAATTTTTCAATGCTCTGTTGTTCCACTCAGAGTGTTTCCTCAGCTTGCTTTGCTTCTGATACAATTTAATAATGAAAGCTTAAAATCTCTCTTCTTTACATCAGCAGCACTACTCAAATGACTGTGGCATGCAGAAAATAATTTTCTTTCTGTCTTCAACCCACACACTTATCAAGGAAGGCTTAGGATCTCAGTTTGTAAGGACATAAAGAAGATTTAACAGAGAAACAAGTCACTATAGCAACACAGGCTAAAAATAAGAAATTATATTTTGTGGTGAAAAGGGAAGAGAATGTTTCATTAAAAAAATTTTATTAAAAAAATAAGGGTCCCAGCCTGTAAGCTTGTGTGTTTTAAACACATGAATGGTCCCATCTGGGGATACTCACAGTGTCATTGCACACTACAGATTTCTGGTTTCCAAGCTTTTTTCTGCATTGCATTCCCGTTTGCAAACCTTTTCTTTGCACTCATGGAGACAAGCATCCTACCTTTCATTTCACATGAAACTTAATGTCTCTTTGCTATTTCCTTTGACTTCAATAACTGTAGGAGAGTTTACACAAAAACTCAAATTACTTTAAAGCATTACTCTCCATGCTCACTCTAAAGCATATGTCAGCAGGATCAGAGGCCAGTCTGTTCAGGTTTTCTGCCTTAAAATACATCACCATGCCATCAATGGTTTTCTTCCAAATTCTACAGTTACCAAGGAGAGTATTTCAGAGTATTTCAGTCACATTGTCTTTGCATTTCTCCGTCCACTGCTGCTATTGATTAAAGCCATTCGCAGAGCTTCCAGAGGGTCAGTTCCCCAAGCTCACACACAGCTGCTTCCAGTCAGCTGCACACATTCCTGTCCAGGGAGGTATGGAAAAGAGCTGGAACCCCAGCCACCTGTTACAACATGTTACAACTAAGGTTGACTATATTTTTGATGGAAATAAAAATTATGGTTTATTATCAGAATGTTCCTGGAGTTTGGTACGTGACATTGATAGATAGAACTCATCTGTCATGGACTAAAGTGATGAGCAATGGGAAAAGTTAACCTTGAGATCAAGCTTAACATGAACGTAATTCCCTCAACTACAAAAAGCCTTTGTGACACTGAAAAAAAACCATGGAGCGTTTCTTTCTCTCTATGTCCCATATGAAAAATGGTGACCCTACCACTTGGCAGATGCACAAATGCCTGGTGAGGACTTGAGCATTAGTATGGACAGCACTGTCACCTCCACACCATGGAGGCAAAGAACATCTCCTCCCTGATGTTAAAGATGCTAGACTGTACTCATTTCCAGTGCTCAGATAAACATCAAAGCCAATTTCCCCTGCTGCCTCTGACTACTCTTAGAATCTAACTTTAGATAAAAATTCAGAGGTATTGAAATTCAGAGAAGAACCCTAAATTTCAAATGTGAGTCAGCCAAATTGATTTCCACACTGATCGGTATTCATGTATAATTAAAGCTAGGGCCTTTTTCAAGGAGTTCACACATTTACCAATCATCAACATTACAGAAGTAAGAATCACTTTTACTGGAAAACACCTCCTGAGTCATTGGAACGCTTTGCCATTGGGTGTATACATGCTGAGAGACAGACACTTTGAGCAAGAACCTCACCCACGTGAGGCAGCTCACAGTTCCTCTCACTTTGGTGTTTTACATGGTGAGGATATTTCCAATCTGATGCACCTCTATTTGTATGCAAATCTGAACTTCTTTCTAGAAATCCAGGAAAAAATCTACTTGCAGCTAGCTGTCTATAATGTGACTTTAAAGACAGCAATACTAGAGGAAAACATAGTTTTAGTACATTTATCTATGTTATATCAATATGTCGTTTATCTCTTTGACTGGACAGGTGACTATTCTGTCATATCAAAACTTACACATGACATTCCAGTAAAATAGTAGATATATAAGAAGTTTCCAGGATGTAAGCATGTTCCGAACTCTCAAGTTTCATGCCATGTAGAAAAAAAACCAGCAAAGCACACAAGAAAGACATTACATTATTTTCTATCAAAACCAAAGATTTAAGACCCTCAACTATTCCACAGTTCCTTTGCTGACTTATTTCATTCATGTCGTAGCAGATTCAAGCAGCAACTGCTCAGTGAGAGCTTCACCCATAACTGCAGGCAGGAGTTATGGAAAAACAATCCCTAAATGCCATGACTGATTAAAATCATATTATCAAAAATACATTCCAGAGTTAGTTTTTCCTCTGTTTAGTATTCTATTTTTAATACAGTTAGAAAGTAAATTAAGCCACTTACAGTGAACCAAAACTTCCCTCGTTTCCATGGAAATGTTTAGAAGGCTGATTTGAAGTTAACCAGACTGGTAAATACAAATGCTCGCTACCAGCCAGCTTAATCCCCACGGCTGTGTCTTGTGTGCATCATCACACCCAGGAACCTTTAACACTGTGAAATGCTCCTTAATGACAGCTGATTCCTAATCCAGTGCACAGACAGAGCAAGATCCTCTCAAATATGTGTCATACTGACAGGGGTGGGGGGCCACCAAGCCTGAACACTCATTAGCTAAAAGTTGTGTGTCAACAATAGAGCCTTTTAATATTCTAATTCAAATTCAATATTCTAATTCAAAGGATGATCTGGTGCCTTTTTATTGTAATTACTCTTTGTCAATGCCAGTTTTCATCTAACTCCAGCAGTTTTACACTGGTGTAATGCTTGTATCCAGTGAAATTACTTCTGCTTTATCCCAGGGTAAGCAAGATCAGAATGAGATCATTTGTGCTTTATTTGTTGGAGAGAAATGATGGATCACTATTCATGTATTAATACTGACATTTAATATGCATTGCATGTAATACATTGATAATACACATCAGGAGTATTGCCTGTAGGTGTGGTTGCAGGGGAAGTGTGAAGGTGTCTTTGGAGGTTTTGCAAGAAAAAGGAAATTTATATTAATATTGCTACAAAACAACTAACAAAACTCAGTCATTTATGCCTGCATGAATCTGCAAACTTCATGCACATATCAATTTTTTGGCCTATTTAAGGCAGAAACCTGGCAAAACAAAAAAATGAGAGGCCAGTTTTACTTGGCCAATATTTGAGTTCAAGCTGACCTAAAGCTTGCTGCTACCCAAATGAGTGGACTTGCTCCTGCATCCCGTCTTTCCATACACTTCTTTGCCCTCACACCAAGCACCTTTTCCAGCTTTACTCCTCGCACCACATTTCATGCTTGTCAGGCATTTTTCTGAGGTAATTCAACTCACTAATTTGGCAGAAAACTATACACTTTGGTGGGGGGAGTTACTTCTCCTGTAGCTCAGCAAGTCAAATAACTCCAGCAAGGGACCAATGAATGCCAAAATCAACATGTATAGTCAGAAATAAGTGGCCGCCTCAATAGCAGAGAACCTCAGCTGTATATCTGAAGTGTATCTTAACTAATTTTATCCCTTTTATCACACACAGAATCACAGAATATCCTGAGTTGGAAGGGACCCAACTCCTGGCCCTGCACAGAACAGTCCCACATTGTGCCTGAGAGCATTGTCCAAATGCTTCTCGAACCCTTCCAGGCTTGGTGCTGTGACCACTTCCCTGGGGAGTCTGTTCCAGTACCCAATCACCCTCTGAGTGAAGAATCTTTTCCTAATACCCTGCCTAAACCTTGCCTGGCACAACTTCAGGCCATTCCCTGGGGTCCTATTGCTGGTCACTGGAGAGAAGAGATCAGTGCCTGCCTCTCCTCTTCCCCTCATGGGGAAGTTGTGGAGAGCTACGAGGCCTCCCCTCATAACTGAATAAATCAAGTAACCTCAACAACTCCTCATACAGCTGCTCCTCTGGACCACTCATTATCGATGTGGCTGTTTTCTGAATGCCCTCTAATAGTTCATAACTGATTATTCATTTATTTAAGTAAGATGCTACCTTTCTGTACATACAGATAAATATATCCTTCCTTATAAAAGATTGAAAAACCCGAAGAAAACTCAAAGCATAATGTACAGTGACTGGTTGTGCAGTTACCTTGTGCCCAGTTCAAACAGAATTAGCATCCACAATATTTATCTCACTGAACAATAGGGAAAATTAGTGGCAAAAATTCTCAGTTAAGCTGTGGATGAGGTGTCAATCCACCATGCTGCTGGAGCCCTATATATTGCTCCCAAGAAAAATAAAATACAGTAAACAATAGACAACTGGAGGGAAAAAAAAACAGAGTTCCAAGAGAATAAATGTTTGTATGTATAAGCCCTGGAAGAGGCAAAAATCTTAAGCTCTTAGACAGAGATATTCTAGTCAGCGTGAACAAACCTGGAGAGAATGGCTTATCAAGTATTTTCAGGAGGAAAAAATACAATATCTGTAAGTGAAGCATAGCAAGGATTCAGATGTTTCTGATGTGTCACATGAGGTCAAGCCTTTTAACATTTGTCAAGCTACAAAACAACAGCAAAACTTGAACTATCTTTTACCATGACTTGAGTCAGAACAGAGCCCAGCCCTGACAGCAGCTGCACAAGGAACAGCTGGCAAAGACCTAACATGCCTGGGCAGTTTCATCACCTCAGATTATCAGTGTATCAAGTCTTTTGTTGGAAATTAAAAAAAAAAAAAAAAACAAATAACAGAAATCAAAAGTAATTTCTTTACCAGTCAAAGTCTTCTGAACAGCATAAACAGAAAAAATGTTCATCTTCCTGGCATCCTATATCTGCTAATCTATGCAGAATCAGTGTTGCTTTTAAAAATACTTGTCGGAAAAAAAAACAAGTATAAAAGACAAGAAAGGTTATTTGATTAAAAAAAATATAAAATTTAATACATTTTTTAAAATGTTTATAAATTTGTGTTTCTGATGTTAATGTCAGGAAAACAGAGGTACTGAGTGAATCAGAAATCTCTAATAAAACTGAAAGTTCACCCTGAAGCACATTGGACAGTTTGAAGTTTGGCTTACTGTTTCCTTAAGATCCCTAAAGCAAGTTTCTCTTCAAGGACAGACAAAGATTTGGGGTTTTCAGCCTTGGAAAGAAAAGGCTAAATAAGACTCTCATTGCTGCCTACAATGACTAAATTGAAGGCTATGAAAGAGGAAGGACCAAGACTCCTCTCAGACTCACATGTTGAAAGCACTACAGGAAAAGTCTACTCAATGCAATCACCATGACAGTGGTCAAATATTCAAAGGGAGGACCCCAGAGCATGCAAAATCTCCAGCAAATAAGGTCCAGAGCAACCTGATCTAAGTTGGTCCTGCTTTGAGAAAGGGTTGGGCCAGATCCTTCAAAGGTCTCTTCCAGCCTAAACTATGATGTGGTTCTACCTCATCAAAGTGGGCAGAGAGGATTGTGTCCAGGATATTATCCATGTTTGGAAAGCACCTGTGTTTTACAACAGCTTTCTGGGAAAATATGCCCGATAGAAAGTTCCTAGTTTGTCTCAGCCCCTTCTCCAGAAGAGAAGATTAAACCACTTCAGTCTGAAGTTAATCACACAAAGCTGACATTTTGTATTCAGGGTATATCTGAGAGATGTCTGGACTGGCACCATTAGCACCAGGACTTTCAGTGGAAAAAAAGTACTCAAGTCAATAAGACCCATGTCACTTCCCTATGCCCTAATGAATAAAGTCAAGTTCAACTCTGAAATGCTCCTTAGAAGTTAGGAAACTGGGTGACACAAGTAAGCTGAATGCAGCCTGGTGCAGTGCTTTTACCACAAGTCTCACTGCGTGGAATTTCACCACTAGTTTCCCTCCCTGAAAATGCAGTTTCATGGCACAATTAGCCTAATCAACTGCCTCTGCAACAGGGGCAATCTTGTTGCTCTTCTCAATCACAGTCCTGAATTTTTGCTGTTCTCCTTGTGCCAGCCTTGGCACAGGTGTGACCCTAAGGTGAGCTGACACAGGACATATTTTGTCAGAGCAAAAGTGAATACTTTTCTGGCTATAACTAACTTGTCAACTTGTGGATCCAGAGGAGCAGCAGTGCTGGTGCAAGAGCAGGGGGGCAGGAGAAGGCAACTATACTGCCAGGGATTTAGAGATCAACTCAGTCAGAATTCAAAACTGCAGGTTGTACAGCAAATGCTATTCAGTACCAAATAGCCATGTCAGGAGGGGCCCCTCCAGGCAGTGCAGAGAAGCCCTGCTCAGCAGTGCACTGTGGAGTGCAAGACATAGCTGGCAGTGCCATGCCAGAGAGCTGCTAGCAGCTGGCAGCAGAGAAGCAAAAACCAACAGTACTGATCCCACGGAGACTAAGTACCGTAGAGCAAACTTTCTAGTTTAGCAGGATTTGGGACCTATTTAGCCTTAGCTGTGTCACCTTTATCCAGCACTTCAGAGATTCTCAACAAAGTTGGTTGTACTTTTCATTTTAGCATTAACTGCCCATACCAGTATCCTGCTCTAAATGATGCGAATGGGAGTTTCACCACAGAATTCAGGAGTGCAGGGGTAGATGAATATAGTGATTTGTGGAAACGCTAGGAGCTTGCCTGGCTTCTGGCAAATAGCCCAGCAATTTATGTATTCAGAAGGAACCATTAGATCATTTAGCCTGACCTGCTGTATATCACAGGACATTGTATTTCACCATCTCATCCTTGCATTCACTCCAACAAATATGTATCAGGTACATTAAATTGTTATTCCCTGTATATCTGCCAGCCTGAATGAACAAGATACTGTTTTCTGAAAAGGTATCAAGTCACTTCCAGTATCCTACAGCCTGCAGTGTAAGGCTTCCTTGAATAACCCATGAAAGCGATGGGAAATCTGACCACTGAAGACTGGTAAAAGCTGTTGTTTACAGGACCAATATATTTGATTATATCAACATCTGATTACAAGGAAATATTCAGTTGCAAGTAAGAATGCTATGTTACATATTTTTGAGAAACCAGGGTATGGTTCATAACTCAGTGCATGGTGCCCACTTAGATTAATTAATTAATTTAATTCCAAATACTTGATTAATATTACAGTTTTATGCAAGCAATAGTGATGGCCCATCCCTGGAAGTGTCCAAGGCCAGGGTGGACAGGGTTTTGAGCAGCCTGGTCTAGTGGGGCTCATGGCAGGGGGTTGGAACTGGATGATCTTTAAGGGCTCTTCCAACCCAAACGTTTTTATGTTTATACACATGGTGACATATGGTGAACTTCAAGATGCCTTATAGCAGAGATGTCAGGATTACCATGCTCCTTCTCCAGCCACCACCCCTGGCTCACTCACATCTCACGTTCAGCCAAGATCCAATTAGCTGCCCTCTGCTATCCCATGGTTTAGCTCTCTAACACTGACATGGAGGACAGTGTTCAAGTGTTCAAAGCATAGCTAATATAAAATGCAGAATTAGTGATAAATGAGAGTGCCTTCATTTAAATGAAATATACACACCTTTTTAGGATATGAACCTACTGAAAGCCCATCTCAATCCTTCATTATTTATCTCACTGTGCCTGCAAAGTGACAGAAATCAGTAAACCCCCAAGGCAACATTTCTGCAGCCAAGAATTACCTACTGTTCATGCATTTTTCTCAGGTGCAAGACTGTCATTAGCTGTAATATTGTAAGTCGCTCATGACTTTCACTTGGATTCATGTGTCTAGGTCAGGCTTCCCAGCACAAAAAACAATGATATACTGGAGGGAATCCAGGGATGGTTATCATGACAGTCAGGGGGCTGAAGGACATGGGATATGAGAAGAGGATGTGGGAGCCAGCTTTAATTAATGGTAAGAAAAGGTAGAAGGAGTGAGGGAAATCTCACTGCTATCTACAGCTACTTAATGCTGTTGGGGGTGTAAAAAAATGGAGCCAGGCCCTCCTCAGAGTTGGCAGTAGTGGGGAGTGCAGATAATACTTGGTACTGCAGGTTATGCAGTGCAGTAGTAACAGCGCTGAGTTACCTTGGGGAGAGGTCACACTGCTCCTGGCTGTATTTTTGAGAGTGAATTAGTACATGATAAGCACTGTACCTCCACACCTAAGCAACACGTATCCATAACAGCTTGGAAGCCACCACACAGATACACCCACTATTAAGGAAAATTCCCTGTCTGACCATTCAGGAGCCACTCTGGCAGTCACTCTCACATCACCTGAGCTGGGACCAAGGCCCTTTCACAGCTACACACCCCACACTCACGCAGTCAGACCAGGTTTCCTCACTGGCTCGACCCCAGGTTTCCTATAGCAGAGTCTCAGACATCTCAATACTTAAAATAATTTAATCATCATGCAACAACTAAACAGTAGCTCGAGCTGGTGCCTCTGAGAAGGGGTCTCCAAACAAAGGAACCCCTGGGCTTTTATGCCCTCTCAGTGTTAACTCGGAGTGGTCTGGAGTAACCGGCTCCTGATGTGTCTCTGAGTGTCCAGTCACCTGAACGGGCCACAAGTCTTTGCGTCCTTTGTTATGCAAAGGGTCGACACTTCAGGGCTCTCTGTCTCCGGGTCGGGCTCCTGCCCCCCCACAACTCAACCTGCAGCTCTTACTGCAGCTGCACTCCGAGCTACCTGAACTGAAAGCATTCCCAAACACCCACTGCATATGGTTTTTTCATGGGTAAGATACAATGTGAACTAACTTCTTGTGTTCCTCCCAGTGATGTCCATTAACTGACTACAGCTCTGAACTAACTGTTTTTTCTCACTGCCAGTTTTTTGATAGCTGGTGTACAGTCACTGGAAGTGTGTTTAAAAACTTTAGTTTGTTTAAATAACCTTGTTTTTTAGGACAGGAAGGCTCCATTAATAGAGAAGCTTAACATCTACAATGCCAAAGTGCAAAGGAAGTGCAGACAGTTCGTAGATCTTAGAAGAGGGCCATTTGAAAGCACAGCAACCTTGTGTTCTCATTTTTCAGAACAAGGTCTACAAGCAGAATGAGAACGGGAATATCATTTTACATGGGGGGGGGAAGCAAATTACAGACACCACATTTTGTTGAACATTCAGTATTCCCACTCACAAAACAAGACTATATTCTATAATAACTTGGAGCTAATGAAGCACAGCTGCTTTATATGCTTCAGAAGTAGATTAAGACACAACAGGATGTTCAGTAACTATGTTAGAAAAGTAAATTCCTTAAGGTAACTATATCAGTCTACAGAAAAAAAAAACCTGCCTGCCAAAACTGGCCCTGTACTTTCACTATACTTGTAATTCTTTTTCATTAACACTTTTCCTTGCACTGGATTCAAAAAAGTAAAAGTAAAGATGACAACAAATAAATCTTGATCCAAAACCTGCCATGAACTGTCTTCCTGAATGTGTGCCGAGTCTGAATTTTCATTCCTTCTTATGTAAAACTTGCATCAAAAAAGTGGTGAGAAAACTTACTTCAACAGCAGTTACTCAGTTATCTGAAGTACTGACACCTATTTAGACTGTTTACATTTCAGTCCATGTTGAACTGAAGCTGTAGTTGGTAAAAAAAAAAAAAAAAAAAAAGACAAAATATAAGCATTTTGCCAAAGTTTTCCAAACACCTTTAATTTACATCTCATTTTTCATATATAAGTGTGGTGCAAAATGTTTTCCAAAATTAAGACATTTTTAAGTTAAAGTGGAAAAAAGTAATAGAAAGTACACAACTTTTGTAAATATTAAGAAGAAAGTATTTGTAACTTCATATTATAGTGTAAAACACTCCTGGATTGTAGATGTAATATTTCTGACACTTGAGTTTTCCTTTGACCTTTGCAGCTCAGAAACTTCTTTTTAAAATACTTCTTGCTATTTTCCAATCACTTTTCAAGTCACCTTTATGCCAACATCAGTGATGTGCATCACGCCTTACTCAGATTAGGTCACATCCTGCTCTAGCTCTGGCAGAGTAAATCTGGTACAGGTGACCTCATTTAAAGTTACTGCAGTCTGGCATGGGTGTAATTTAACACAGAACTTGGATGCCTGGCTGTATCAGTACCCCTTTTAAACCACTCCTTTAAGTGCTTGACTACTGGGAGACTTAATTGTGTTACACTTGACCGAAACGCTGGGAATTACCCCCCATTCCAACACAAATAGAGCTTTATTTTAGTTCTTAGATTTTCCATTAATAATCCACACAGTTTGCAATGGTAGGCATGCTGCTGGCAATGACGTAAACAGAGAAGATCCAGTGAAGTCACTGGAGAAATGTATATGCAAAAAGGACAAGATAGAACAGAAAGAGTAGCAGTGCAATACATCTACTATGCTCACACATACACAGGCCCACCTATTAAGCATATTCAATCCAAGGATCCATTGCTTACTTTACAAGACATTATCAGGGATAGTGAAACTCGAGCCTTAGATACTAAGGAGATGAAAAGATAGTAGGTGTTTCGTAGGCAGATACAAAAAACCTCAAGATGAAAACTGTAAGGGGTCTTACTAACGATTACAGGTAGACAAAGATGTGGAGGGGAAGTGAACAACAGGTCCCATCCTTCTCTTATAGGTTATAATCACAGAATCATAGAATCGTTAAGGTTGGAAAAGACCTTAAGATCATCAGGTTCAACCATCAGCCTAATTCTACCAAGTGCACCACTAAACCATGTCTGTAAGTACCTCATCTACATGTCTTTTAAGTACCTCCAGAGATGGTGACTCCAGCACTTCCCTGGGCAGCCTGTTCCAGTGCTTGACAATCTTATCGTTGAAGAATTTTCTCGTAACATCTAGTCTCTCCTGGTGCAGCTTCAGGACATTTCCTCTTTGTCCTATTGCTAGGGAGAAGAGACCAGCTCCCACCTAGCTACAACCTCCTTTCAAGTAGTTGTAGAAAGTTAAAGCCCCTTAGCAGAGATGGCCAGAAACAGTACATGTATCATTTACTCAGACCTTGAGCATTAATGCAAACTCTAGGTGGGGATAGAGTCTGCAGCTTATATACTCCTTCCATACATCTGTCCTGTTCAGCCATTCCTCCAGCAGCTGTAACCTGGAGGTAGGAATCACATCAGCATCCTACCTGCACCTGAGGGGATTATGAATCAGGGCCCTTGGGACTGCTTTGATCCAGCAAGGAATGCTATGCAATCCTACAATCACGTTCTCATCATGACAGTTTAATGGTTCATAGAAATAAGTGTTCACTTCACTACAGTTCTAAAGTAGCGTGGGTGCTCACAGCACACAGAAACGAATGCTTTTCTAAGATAGAAAAAAAAAAAAGAAATATTAAAGGAAAAAATATTGCAAGAACAAATAGGCAATTAGAAGTTATTTCTTAAATCTGACAAGCCTTTAACTGAGACAGCCCTGCCATAATAAAACCATAAAATACTCATTAAATGGCTGTGAAAACTTATATCAGATAGATATGAGATTTCATTGACAAAAGAACAAGACCCAACAGATGAATGAAGCTCATATCTGTAAAATTTTTAAAGTCTTTCAAAGTTTAATGTACTTCATAAAAAGCTAAATATTGCCACCAAAGCCTGTGGAGACCAATCCCATGTGTATCTCTATTTAAGGGAGTGGTCAGAGAGATAACCATGAAATTAATTTCTCAGATGCTAGTAATTGAGGAATTGACAATTTTCATTGGAAAGAAAACAATGTTTGCAAATGCTCTGATTTAATCTCAGTAGCCATCCCAGTATTTTCTGCAACCCCTTCCATTCTTTTCTGTCCTTTCGTTTTCCAAGTAGGATGACATGCCTGGAAGTTAAATGACTTGGAGAGATATATGCAGGAAACCATCAGCATAGGATTCCTGTAAACACTAGTATGAGCTCATTGCTCCCATTTCTTCTTCTCTAGCCCTCTGCATAGAGCTACCCATGACTGTCATGTCACCTTCAGACAGTCTCTGCCTAGTAAATTTGACACTAAATCAGTTGCACATTGTATACCTCATGACGAAAATCTTCCCACTTTGTTTAGATCACATTTCAGATACAGATGTGGTTATGATGGTTATGGTTACGGTTCCAGAGCTGATCATAATTGATTGATTCATTGACTGATTAATTTTTATACACTGATTGCAGGAAACCTTCAGAAGCAGACTTTAATATCTAGTTTATATATCTAATCAAATATATATCTAGTATCTATACATATGTGTAATGTATCTAATTTATATAGGTTGAGAAATGGTATAGAAATTTCTTCAACAGGGAAACAAAAAGATTTGCCATTGCTTCAGAGAGATGAAAGATACTAATTTAATTGTTAACAAGGGAAGCAGCAAAGCAGTTGTAATGAGAAGTTAGAGTCAGGAGGACATGTAAAAGTACCTGTGAAAACATGTTTGTTATGCTCAAAGTCCTATTTGTCAAATCTTTTAAAACAAAAGGAAGCATTAAGTTTGTTCACTGCCTCAGAAGTTGCCTATTTGTGTGACTTTCAAATATGTCTCACCAAGTACCATTATGAAGGGCTGTCAATTCATTAGTTGCTCCTCCCTCGAGACCATTTCACTTCATAATTAAAATGGCTTAAGCCAGAAAGGGAGCTGCCTTTCTCCAGAGTCCACCAGGAGGTGGCACAGGAGGTCACCACTGCCTCCCACATCAAATCAGGGCCACAGGCAGAAGAGATGCACGCAGGAAATTGAGTGAGTTACGGTTAGGAGATGGGGAGAAAAGACTATAAAGGATGAGAATGTGGTGAAGGGCAGCAGGCAGTGCTGATGAGGCTCAGAGACACAGAAGCTCAGATGAAAACCATTAAACCCTGAAGGAGAAGGTAAATGGAGTCCCTACCAGTGGTCAAGAGGATGAGGAGGGTGGCTGTGTCACTGTTGCAGCTAGATGAGGCCCTTAAAATTTTACACTCTATTGGGACAGGCAGATTCCTCTCTAAAGGCTTAGAAACCAGACCTGAAAGTAAACCACTACACACATTTGTGATATTAGAACATCAAGGAGTGTTGGGGATCTGACTCATATTTTGAACATGTAATGATGGCAATATTGTGACACTAACCAGCTTCAATTTACTATAGTGGAATTCTCACGGTATGCGTGATGGAAGAACACAGCTGCAAACACTTTCATGGGGAGCGTCACATGTTTTGTTATTATTTAGGTTGGTTTAATGGCTCAGTCCTCTTTCAGATTAATATAATCGGAAGAAAAAAATCTGTTTACTTGATGACTGTGTACCCAGGCAACATTGGAATCCATAATAAAAGGTATTATTGGTCACTTTTATTACTAATCAACATTTTCAAACAAGAGCCTGGAGTAAGATTCCAATCCTTATTAAGGGGTTTTAAGCATATTTGGCCCAATCTGATATGTTTTCCATTGATTTTTCTATAAGCAACCATTAAATATTTAAATGGCTTCTCCAAAATTTGATCTGAATTACAAAGGAGATCAAGTGCTGGGTGGAGAAATGTTTATTCAATCAGATATTAGAAACTGAGCAGGACAATCTTCAGCTGCAAAGTTGCCTTCCAACACAGTTCCCAGAATTGAAGCCACAGAATTTAGGATCATTTGGAGGTTCAGGGTAAATACCTTATGACTTGGAGCTGTAGATGGAATTTAAATTGAAATTATTTACATCCAGTTTTATTTTATGCTCATTTTTAGTGCTACTCCATAAAGCAAACCCTAACATAGTTATAAATCTGTCAGCATTGCATCAGCTGTGTCAATCCATTGGTCCTTACACAGATGCAGTTGTTAAAGGATCTCTACCAATGTCACTCTTCCCATGTTCATTTGTACACCTTGGATACAACACAATAGGCTGTTTGCATCCAGACCTTTTTTAACAGCAACAGACAAAATAAAATATCTCTAAAATAATATGCAGTTCTTGTGGACCCCAAAGGATGTTTGAGAGAAGGTTAGAAAAAGCTTGAGCACTAACAGTTCCTGAATACAAATGCTGTAGGAAGCCAAGTCTATCCCGCCCGTTGCTTTAACAGCTGTAATGCTGACTGAACCCTTTTGGCACTTTGGACACTGGGATGTCACTAATAATACCTTTTAAGCCATTCCTTCTATTACCTCTGCTTTAAAGTTCCTGTTTATTAAATTACTGCCTATCTCTTTTTATATCTGTTTTCAAAACAGAGGGACACAGGGTTGGGATTTATCAAAGCAAAAAATAGCTCATGGGTCAGCTACTCCAGGCTCCATTGCAAACTGAACAAAATGAATGCTACGATGCCTGTCACCAAAAGCATCCTAATTGAGGAGTACAAGAGGTCTTGTGACTGAGATAATATTTATTTGCTATTCCAATGCAACGACCACTATTGACAAGACCAAATTTTATCTTTGGTCACTATAGATCAAAGCTTTTAAATTTTTTTCTTTAAAATACTGGAAAACATTGTGCTTTTTAGAATCAAAAAGCCTGGCTAGTGTTTTTTAGAAAAAATCCAACTCTAGACAGTCTTTCTTACCCTCCTCTTCATTAATCAAATACTATATACCATGCTTACAAGCATGGAGCAGGCTGCATGCATATTTCCTGGAGCAGATAGTTGGAATTGGCAGCCTGCACACAGGAAACCCATGTCAACATCTTCTTGACCTTCAGGCTGCAGTGAGGGTCTCTGTTTGTACTCAGGACTGCATTTTGTCTGTAGCAGGCCCTCCTCTTCCACTACTTCCTAAACCCCACTGCTCTTCCACTGCAGCATCACTCGTTATACTATGTGTGTTGCTTATGCCACAGGGAACAAAGCCAAGCACTGCCTCAGGAGGCTGGTGGAGATCACTGCCAGCAGCAATGCCCCATACCTGCCGTGTAGATGCTGTAGCCCACCAGCAGCAGATGCTGTTTGTGTGATAGGACAAAGTGGATACAACTTCCACATTTTCTTCTGTGCCTCCTCAAGCTGCACCAGAGGCTCCCACTTGGCTGGCTCCTGGGTGACATCCCAGTGACGTGTCACACTGTCATCTCGTCTTCTCCATTCTGAACATCCACAGCGTGCTGCAGTGTTACAGGACCTTGTGCTGCTGAAGAACTCGAATTTAAATGTACAAACATAGAAGAAGAGAAAGACAGCTCTGACTTTTTGACTCTCTGGGCTTTAGCATTTAATGTGGTGAAATAATTGTGTTGCTCATTTGTGCCTTACAGAATGTGTCACACGGTTAAAATTTAACAGACAAATTCCACCCTGTGGATTTTGGGAGTGAAATGGTCTGTTTGCAGTAGCCAGGCAACGCTTTCTGAAACAAACATTACATTTACCCAAGAGGTATTTTTTTTTCTACTGGGAAGTATCTTCTGTCCATTTCCTAGCTCATACTTTTCCATAGTCAAGAGCAGCTCCATCACTGCTGCTAGAGAACACTTGGGGCTTTGCAGTGCTGCATTCAGGTTTGGGGTGCAGTTTATTTCAAAATGGGGCTAGATCTGTTTGCTAGGGCTAAGCCCCTTATGCAGCTCATGCTTCTAAGTAATTAGATACCCTACCGTGATCAGCTTTAGCTCAGAGGCTCCCACAAGTTCACAGCCAAAGTCAAATCTGTGTCTGGGTGGGATGCTGGTGGGGATTTTTTGTTTATAAAATAAGACTGAAAGGGTCAGGGGAGAAACAGAGCTAAATAATTGTGTCCTCATAAACAGCGATGGGTTGCCATTCATTGATAAACAGTACACTAAAGTCTGCATGACGTTAATTTGCTCATCCCCCAAGTGATACTCTACTGTTCTTTGCAGGTTTGGTATCAGTGAAGAATACTAATTGCTGAATAATACAAAGGTCCCTGCACAGCTGTCAGATGTTAATGACCTCCACTTACTACACTGTGCTGGAGCTCAACCCCTGAGCTGCAGTGAAAGTCCACGCATTCTTATTAATCCTCCTGTAAAAGTCACAGTCTAAGAAAGCATCATAGTCTCCATAGAAACAACTGAAAAAAAATCTCTGTAGATATCACAAATAACAGAAAGGGCTCTGGTTGAAAATCTTGAATTGTGGGTGCGGCCCATAGCCTTCCCCCCACCTTCCCCATGGCCCAGGACCCCCTTTGAGCCCATCCTGGGTCCACCAGTTCCTGCCCCAGAGATGCTGCAGGATACCAGTCTCCAATCCCACTCCAGCGGTAAAGTCAAGGAAATGAGAATTTGCGCAACGGTGCTAAACATACA
Source organism: Oxyruncus cristatus (assembly GCA_013399855.1). NCBI lineage: Eukaryota > Metazoa > Chordata > Aves > Passeriformes > Cotingidae > Oxyruncus > Oxyruncus cristatus. The sequence continues at coordinate 434,316 of VXAY01004090.1, forward strand.
CTGAGTCCTGCAGTGCTTCTGAGGAAAACAGAAATATCACTGATGAACAGCATCAGTGCAGGAAAAACAGAGCCCTGATGGTGGGACCAGGCCTTCGTGCTCATGCGTGTTTTTGAGGAGGCAGGTGGGGAAGAAGCACAGCTCTCATCAGGGCAAAGACAGCAGCATCTTGTTTATTCCGGAAAGTTAAGACTTGGCCACCTGTTAGGAAAACAGGGGACCTCTGTGGGCCTTAGTACAAGCAGGAGAGAGAGCACAAGAGGGAATGATTGCTTTCTGAAGAAGAAGGAGAGGAGTCATGAGGCACAATTCAGAAAGGGATCTGGAGCAAAGGGAAGAGAGCAGACAGGCAGCTTTGCCAGGAGGACACCCTCGTCCTCTATGTCCTCTTTCAAATCAGGCTTCATCTGGAAGACTCTGAAGAAGATAGGTAGGTCTGCATTTATATAAAGAACCATGAATTAGTAAGCAGTCACACTTGGAAGATGTTTGGGGGCAAAGCCCCTAAAGGGTTAAGAGCCAAAGAAAGCATCTGTTGCTCACCAACAGAGATGTCTTGCTTGGAGATATCTGCTTGAAATTCTGTGCTGCTGGACCAGACCTACTCTGGCACCCAAGTTACCCTGTGTGTTTCTGCATGTTTCTGATGATATTGAAATGTGCTCATTGTAGACATTTACCACTTCCCTCTTAGACCTATTTCACAATCATATATATCAGTCTTGTCCTCGTTTTTTTCTTGCCTGTGTGCTCCTTGATCTTCTTTACCCTATATACACATACCTACTCTGCCATCTTAAATGCATTTTTGACTCCTTGCCATTTACTGCCTTCAGGCTTTTTGTAGAATGTTCTTCTTTCCAACTCAAATCACTTCCAAGCCACGCAAAATACATGTTTAATCTTTCCTCTGTGTGTATATATATATATACACATATATATCACATATATATGTATGTATATATATATATATAAAATTCTCTCCCACCCTTTCCTTTCTAATGACACTTTTCTCTGAATTCCCTCCAATCCATCTATGTCAGCCTGGCATTGACATGCCAGAGCCAGAGACACCGTTCCACCTGTGCTGTATGCTGGATCATCACCTCCCTGGAAGATAATGTTTTTACCTCTGTGTGTAGCTCCAAATCATACTCTTCAGTGCCAGTATAAGTCCACATCTAAATGGTTTCCTACTGCTATCTCTAGGGGTTTGTTTTCATTTCTACTGCTATGTAAGTGTCTCTTTCCTGCAGAACAGCTGAATCTCCAATTATTTTTCCCAGATGTAAGAGACTGCATTTTCCAAGCTGGAACTTTTCTGTTACTATTATTCCATATTTCTAACCTTTAATATCCTTTCTACCACTCTCGTTAATCTTCCCAGCTCCTTGCAAGCCAACACACTCTGCTTATTTAGGGATACAGTATATCTTGACCAGAAAGAAAACCCAGGAACGAACTGTCCCTTGAAACTGACAATTTGTTTGCTCATAAGAGGCATCTGTTAGCATCTACAGATACACGGAAAATTATTTGTCCCTCCATGCTTGGTCCCCACTTCTCTTTGGCATGCTGGAGGGAAACAGAGGGTTAAAGCTGGGGGTCCCTCTCCCAGTCTTTACTCCCTGCGACTGCTAACCCATCTGTGTGAAGGAAGTAGAGCTGCCCCAGAGAAGCTAATCACACAGAATCACACAGAATTACAGGATGGTTGGGGTTGGAAGGGACCTCTGGAGATCATCTAGTCCAACCCCTCCACTAAGGCAGGTTCACTTTAAAGAGGCTGCACAGGATCACATCCAGGACAGTTTTGAATATCTCCAGGGAAGGAGACTACATAACCTCTCTGGGCAACCTGTCCATTGCTCTGTCACCCTCAAAGTAAAGAATTTTTTCCACATATTCAGATGGATATTCATGGGTTTCAGTTTGTGACTATTGCCCATTGTCCTGTTGCTGGACACCACTGAAAAGAGTCTGGCCCCATTCTCTTGGCAACCACCCTTAAGATATTTACATGCATTTACAAGATTCCCTCTTCTCCTCCTGCTGACTACAGATGCTCACTCATGTCATCTGCATGGGAGAAGAGATGATCTTGTCTCTCTTGTATTTCTTACAGTTCCTTACATCTCACCAGGGAAGCAACTCTACAAAAATGAAACACAAATCCCAGTAACCTCTTTCTATTACTCCTCCCCATCTATCATTTCTCCCTCTGTTTATCACTTTCCCTGATGGTCTCCGGCAGCATAAAAGTACTCTAAGCCAAAAAGTACTCCTAAATTTGTTTCCAGGATTCAATGAATCAAAAGCTCTCCTTTGTGAGACATGTTTTTTTCTAGAAATACTCACTATTTCTACACAACCTCCCACTGGGGTCAATGACGGCACAGATATTTCCTAATCTTCCTCTAACTCCCATCAGCACTGATGGTCAGCGCTTTGGTAGACAAGCTGGATGTACTGATTTCAAGTGCTATTCATATGTTTTCATTCTCTTGCTCCATATGGTCCCTAGCCAGGGAACAGATATTTTTCTTACCAGCTGCTCTCAGGATGGATCAGACAGCAGCGGTACTCAGAGCAATATAAAGAAAGTGCAGACAACAAAAGTTATAGAGTTCAAATCCTTCAAGTACAACATTGATTTAAAGTAAACGTATTAAAGGCTTATCTGTATTTTTTAAATCTCACATCATCCTTGAGTGGAGGCAGACGACCACCCTCAGCTACAGCTGAGAACACCACATAGAAGCACAAGACATGTCAAAGCTCCCCTTTAAATTGTCCTTTTTCAGCTGTTCCCAAAAACTGTCCTGGTATTTCTGAATTTTGCCCAGAATGATTAACAATTTACATTTTTCTAGAGACAATTATTGACTGTTGGTACCAAATGTAAAATCCTTTTCTCCAGGTTAAACATCCCCAGCTGCCTCAGCCACTCCTCATAAGACTTGTGTTCCAGACCCTTCACCAGCTCTGTTGTCCTTCTCTGGACTCATTCCAGCACCTCAATGTCTCTCTTGTAGTGAGGGGCCCAGAACTGAACACAGGATTTGAGGTACGGCCTCCCCAGTGCCAAGTACAGGGGGACAATCACTGTCCTGGTCCTGCTGGCCACACTATTGCTGATACAGGCTAGGATGACACTGGCCTTCTTGGCCACCTGGGCACACTGCTGTATCGTGTTCAGCTGCCGTCGACCAGCAACCCCAGGTCCTTTTCTGCTGGGCGTCTTTCCAGCCACTCTTCCCCCAGCCTGTAGCACTGCTTGGGATTGTTGTGACCCAAATGAAGGATGCAGCACTTTGCTTTATTGAACCTCATACAGTTGGCCTAAGCCCATCGATCCAGCCTGTGCAGATTCCTCTGTAAAGCCTTCCTGTCATCCAGCAGACCACTGTCATCTACGAACTTGCTGAGTGTGCACTCAGTGAGTGACAAGAACTCAATTCCTTGATGAGAAAGAAGAGAGTACAGGTCCAGTGCAATGCTGGGGACCACCCCTGTCAGTGAAAGGGTGAGGAGGAGGAGTTGGAACAAAATTTGGAGAAGATGGGGGAAGAAAGGAAAAGGCTGAAATTAAGGAATGTGCTTGGGCAGCAAAATACATCACTGAGCAAAATACCTCTGCAGGCTGAGACAATGAACCCCCACATGTTTCTTCCTCTGTATTTCAGGAATTTCTGGGTCCTTTTTCCAGACACAAAGATGCTCTGAAATGAGAGCTAACAGCATAAGACTTTTTGAAGGGCTACAGATCTGAAGAGAAATAGACAATTACTGCTGCAGCCAAATGTGATGGATGAATGCATTTAGCATCAGCTCTTTGGACTGCCTTTCCTATTCCTTGGGAAAAAACAGAATGTTAATTGCCAGTGAAACCCTCCAGTGTCAGGGAAATTAGGATAATAAGTATCTAGTAATGCCCTAAGAAAGCAACATAACATAAAATATACTTTTTTTCATGACAGTAATGCAAAGCAAAATACATACCTTTTGTATACATATTTATCTATACAAAATATCAGATGCTACTTTCATTGCTTGCTTTTATAATAAATATAATTTATTAAAAAGATGTAATATTCAAAAAGGGAAGGCTGATTTCAAAATGCAATCAGCCAACATTATGTGAAAAGTGCATGCAAAGAGAGAGAACAGTGGTCATTTATCTCTTTCTCCTGATGTCAGGAAGGAAAAGATTAACAGATGGTAAAAGTAAAATCTATAAGGTCAGCTTTGACTGCTTATTTGTTGCTGTGTTATATATGTTATATCTATATGCCCAATGAAAACCAATGCACCTTAACACCAGAGCTGGGCAGGAATAAAAGATTTGCACTCTAAAAGGAGGAGAGGGAGAACGGTAGGAATTCAGATGGAGATCATGAGTCGGAGCAGGACTCATCTTACCAGGTTTAGACATCTGCAGTGTGAATGTGTCCAAGAGAGGCACTTCAGAGGCCAACTGCTCTTATTCTGAAGTCTGCACCTGAAACAGTGGATGCCTCTCACCTTGGAAATGCCTCTTTTTCCATACTGACAATAAAAGGGTTCCCACTGAATATGTTGAGCTATACTGCAGAAGTTATTCAGAATTAATATAAACCCCATATAATTCCATGATGGCACAGGGACCCATCAGTAGAGCGGATCATGCAGGGCTGGTCACAGTTGTACCATCTTGTGATTAACAGCCAGTTATGGGGCAGGGCTAAGGGAGCATAGTCATGAGGCTGGGAGCTGCCAGGGATGGGAACTCCAAAACCAAGCAGGAGACTTTTTGCAGCCCTATATCAGTATTAGCCACAAGAGACAGAAGTAAGGGAAGAGACAATACACCTAAAAATAATGTCTTTCATCTGTGGGCTATAGCACATTTAAGCAGGCAATGTATGAACCACATCATTAAATACTGGGAACTTCTCAGGCACTCTCAGACAAGAAGGACAGTCCTTTGGATGCAGATATTGGACACTCTAAATATTACCACAGGTACTGCAGTGCCCTTATATAAATCACTGTTCTCTGTCCTCCAGAACAATATATGCAACTCTGATCACTCAGTGAGAGGAATACAGCAGAACTAGAGAAGGTAATATTCAAAGAAGGGCAACAAGGCTGGTGGGGGATGAAAATATCTGGACTGTGCATCCCTGTGAGGAACAAACCAGAAGAGACATGAAGAAATACATAAGATAATGACTGAGATGGAGAAGAGATATTGGATCACTGTCCACTTCAATTCATGCAACGTCTGAGACAGATGACTGCTGGAGAGCCAGCTTATGGAAACAAGGACTACAGAAGTGGGTCTCATGGACATCCCTTATCTTTTCCCCTTTCCCTTCCCCTTCCTTCCTCCCCATTCTGTGGCCCAGACCATTTGCCCACACAGCTGCCCAGGCAGAACCGCCAACAGGAGATGGGACAGGAATGCGGTCTGGGTTTGTGCAGACACCCAGCCCAACAACAGCACATGTTAAGGTTGGGTGAGTCAGCCATGATGTCCCATTTCAGCTTCTCCAGAATGCAGCCAATATTTTTAGTCAATACAAAATCCCTAAACTGTCTGGTTCTCAAAAAAGAATCAGACTTGAGACTATCTATATCTTTCTCCTAGCGGACTGTGAAAAGACAGAACTCTCTGTTCAACTCCAAATAGGGAATATCCCACATAGGAACCAATACTCCAAGTTCACAGGTCGAGGGAAGGAAACCCTCTACCACTGATATAGTTCTTCAAGGCAAAACTGTAAGCACTGAGGGCAGCAGTCATTCAAGTGTTGTTGGTCTTTGCAAGTTCCCTGATTCCTCTGGAAACTTCACAGAAATTAAAACTATATTCTCTTGTCTGTGGACAAAGCCTTTTTGGATTCTTGTGACCCACATGAACCTTATACAGGTTCAGCCTGAAACTGGAAGTGAGTACTTCCACAATGGAGGAAAAAAAAATCTAAATAGACCAGAATTGGACTGTGAAATTCATTGCTACAAAACACTGCTGAGCTCTAGATCTTGGCTCAGTGAAACAAAACGGAAGATTTTTGTTTAAAACAATTCCTTCGGGATTGTTATTTGTTTGATTTTTAAGTGCAGGACTGAACAGAATAGGACATTGCACTGATTCATCATGGCAGCTCTTGTATTCACGTGTGAGACAAAACTGGCAATACTGCAAATACAATTCTTGGGCACAAGTGCATCATCATCAGATCAGCAGGATAGAATTTGGTTTTCAAGAACAAGTTTACTCAGCAGTCTGTATTATTGAAGAATACATAATCATCCTGGTATCTCATAAATGACAACACTCTAGCATCCAATTCATTAATACAGAATAAGGAAAATAATAGAAAAATAATTTTAAATTATGAAATTAAAAATTAGGAAGCTTTTTTAAAGTCCTTGTTCATTGCATGCTGAAAAGAATATGCCTAAATAGTTCAGGTCATCTCTCATAGATAGGTAACACTTCCCATAATTCCTGATTTCAAATTTGCTTTGCTTTTCTCTTCCATTTTGTTTTATTACTCCTTTAAATCTGTGCAAATGGATTTATTTTCCACATTTATTTTTCAATTCACTTATTTCAAGAATTGTTGCTCTGTTAACCACTACATTCCTCCCATCTGTGATTTCTCTCTTTCAGGACATAAATTGTTTCTCTTTATTTGTAATAGCTTATGATTAGTAACTCAGCTCTTCTGAGGAAAGCCTAAGTTCCTTTATATGTGATAGCCATTTATTTTACAAACAGCAGGACCAAGGACTAAAAACATTAAAATGATCCTGCTTGAATTACCTGAAGTGCTCAATCCCACAGAGCTGCACTGATATTAATGTATCCCCACCTGAGAAGAAAATTATGTGATAAGTTCATGCTGCATCCCATATATTTTGACAAAGATTTCCTGAACAAGCATGCTCAGAAGCTGGTGTCATTAGACTAACGAGATCTAAAGACAACAGAAGCTGAAGGAACTGGAATGGTGATGTTTAAGCAGGATGACAAAAAGAAGCAGAAGGCCAACTCTGTGTGGATGAACATGCTAAATCATTATCCAATTCTCAGCAAGTCCACTGACTTGTCTGGAAAAATAAAACAGAAAACTGGCTAAAACTAAAGTGTCCAGAGTTCAGAGATCTTAGAAGACGAAAACTGAAATTATCTTTTCTGAATTAATTCCATGAATAAGACAGCAGAAGATTTGGACTTTGTTCTGAAAAAAAAAAACAAACACTCTAGATGTGGAACTGAAAGTACACAAATTTTTTATGTCAAGTTGGGTATTCAACTGGGAAAGCACGAGCCATGGGTGGATTACTTTAACACAGGTAGGTAGGGCAGACTACTCAGGTTTGCCAGAACAACCACTGACTGTCAAAGAAATGTTTCAATGAGAGACACCTGAAGAGTTTGTTCTATTTAAACTGTCATTCCTCTAACCCTGCTTTTTCTTTGGCAAGGTCCCTGGTGACAATAAGCTAGGTGTAAACAAATTCTAATTTACCAAAGGCATAACAAGAAGCAATGTCTGGAAGGTGTAACTGGGCAACTTCAAATCAGAAATAAGCCATATCTTTTAGCCAGGAAAGTAATTAAACAAGGGATTAATGATACAGACTACTGTAAATTTGCTGATGCTTTCTACCTTGATGTATCAAAGCCAATCCTATTTGGCAAGGATCCTTTATCCAAACATAAACATTGCTGGGCTTGGTAAATGGTACTGTATAAGGTACAATTCAGGCCAGACAAGCTAATGGTCCCTCGTGGCACTCTGCTTTATAAATCTATTAACTAAGACTTGGGATTTACAAAGTAGTGGGCCAAAGGAACAACTGTGATTGAGGTTGTACTATCAGTTCCCATGGACTCTATCGTGTTCCTTTTGGAACTGTTGGCAAAAATCCCATTGTATGGCAATACTTGCCACAAATCACAAAAGGAAAAGGCTTTTATAAATGGGAGTGAGAAGACTGAAGAGGTGAAAAAACATTGGTTAGTTGTTGCATCTAGAAATACTTAGGAACTCATTTCTTTAATAGCATTTAGAGAATTCAGACTCAATGGCAGTTGCCCCGATGGAAACAGAGATCTTTGCAACAACCTGCTGAGAAATAACAAGAAATATATTAATCACTGTATAAGCTTCCGCTTTGACAATTTTAACCCCACTTTCCATTTTCTGTTCCATTTCTAACAAAACCAAACAACATGAAATTTGACATGTCTCGTGTTACCTTACAGAATTTTTTATTTGGAAAGCTTAACCTAATCAAAGGGAAATCACACTCAGGAAGCAGAATTGCATTGCTGACCCATCAATTACCCTCAATGTAAAATATATATTTTTAAAATGTCCTAACATTTCCTTTAATGCCAACTCTCAGAATGAATTTGCCTTTAAACTTCAATTTTCTTTTAGTACTGACAGTGCAGCAGACATAAAGGAACAGCCCATAGGCTTCGGCATCTGCAAAAAATCCTCACCAAAAATGGACTTTAATATAGCAGAGACATTAGTAAACTGAAAGCAAAATCCAGGTCCTAGATGTTTAGATCTGTCATGTGAATATCATCATACATGTGTCATGTAATGTTACTGTTTAATAGGCTTCAAAATGCTGTGTGTTCTCCATGCTGACCCACCTCTAACTGGGGAATAAATAATGGCAGCCCTACCACTGATCTCCTATTATGTTTTCAAAGTCTGTGTTGTGCCCTGGATATTTTGAAAATAGGCATATATCCCTTCTCTAGATGGCCAAGAAAAGCAGATGACAGATCTCAGCAGGGTGGGCAATAGGTCCCACCCAGAAACAGGAGAAATAAAGATGAATGGGAAACATAGGAAAAAAAACAATATGCAGAGGTGGGACAGCATCTAGCAATAGGCCTTTAGCTTTGAACTGAGTTCTGAAGGCCTCAGCACTGAGCTTTGTCTCTTTCTCCAACTAAACTCTTCTTGACTTGCCTGCAGTTTTATTTTAATTTGGTTTAGCTGACACAGCAATTCCTTTAATTGGTCAGGTGTCTGTGGCTAATTTGTTTTACTTATGTTTATGTTCATGTGGTACAACTATAGGTTTAGAGAGAGAGCAAATAGTCCACCTGGAGTGAGATATTTATCTCTCTATACCACACAGTGATGTGTATAGAGAAAAAACAAGCCTGGCACAATATTAGAGACTTTCAGAAAGGGAGACACAGGACATGGCACACAGGATTACAGGCAGGGGATGATAAGAGATTGGGCACAGGCTGGCTTTGGAGAATTCATCACTACAAATAACTTATCCATGCTCAATTAGAGGAAAAGTGGACAAATCTGGTTTTAGAGGTAATATAAAAAACAAAGGAAAAATATCTAAGATACAAAAAGAGCATCAAATATAGAATATTTTGACGTAACCTGGAGCTACAGGCCAATGAAGAATGAACAAAGGCATAAAAGTGTGTCAGAAAACACTAAAGCACCCCAAGAGGGCCCTGCAGGGAGGAAGAAGAAACGATCAACATAAACACCATATTCCTCTCAACAAACCATTCCAGATGCTAATGATTGTTCATAAGATCCAGCTCTCCTCAGCACCAAAGCCAGACTGAAACTACTAACCCTAGGGTGCAGAGAAAACACCAGAAAAAGGGGTAGAAACTAAAAAAATGTGAGAATAACTATTGGAACTGATTAATTTTTTTATTAAACAGTTAAATATAGCCTAATAATGATTAGACTCTTAAGATTTCAGTTATACTAACAATAGCTTTCCTTACATCTATCATGCGCTTGCTCTTGTCCATTAAACAAGATTTTGAGCGTAATAACCCAAGCAACATTTAATGCTGCCCTCCAGTCCCTTCCTTTGGGAGAAAACAGGTATTAGGAATCTGCATCATCTACTGCAGAGGACCACTGAGGCTAAAGGATTGAGCCTACCTAATAGGTGGACAGGGTTTTCTGAGGAATCCTTACTGTTATAAGGAGTAGATTTAAGACTGCTAACTTGGTCACATTAATTATTTCAACATTAGTAGTCAGTAACAAATGGCTTTCACCTACAGGTTATGATTTATGCCTTCACACCCTGATCTGATCTTGACCAGAAAGGACTAACAGAACATCTCTGTACAAAGAAAAGCAATGTATCATCTCATTTTCTTATCTCTGAGAGATGCTGTTTTTCCAAGCACTCATTAGGATTCTAACCTTTTTATCAGCCTCATGGACCACAGCTACAGGGAGAGAAGTCTCGCCACATTGCCTCTATTCTGAAGTTATAAGGATTTCCATACATTCAGCATGGGACTAAAAACTAATAAAGTCAGAAACCATCTTTATGATTAAGGGTATTGATTGTGCTTGTCTAATCGCCTTGCTACAAATTCAAAATTGTCCATTATAGGGTCTCTATGGAAATTATTGCACAAGTTGAAATATAGATAATTCACTTCTGTACATTGCCATTATGTATATTTTCATTTTGGGACCCAGAGAGGAAGGTCAAAAACATAAGTTTTTTAAAAATAGTCTCTTCCTCCTCTAATGAACCAGCGTCAAAGCTTAGCTCTTGCACAGATGTTACAGTGCTGTCAAATTAGACAGAAATAATGCTGTTCCTATTTAATCAAAGCTTTTTACATTGGGTGTTTTCTAAATTCTGTCCCTCCTTCATTTGCAATAAATAAAACAGTTGCTATGGCACAAAGTGAAACCAAACAGCTTTTTCTCTAGGCAAAGGAGAACAGCATACCTCACCAAGAGTAGCAGGTTGTCTTTCTCTCAGATCTGAGTGAAAGTAAAGGAAGTTTCATTTCTAAGGTTTGAATTCCCCTATGAAAACTTGAATAGAAGTACATGGAATACATATAATCTATCACTGGCTGGCAAAGACGTAAACTGATTTTTCTAGGTCTACAGGTTATTATGACAATCCACTTGTAATAATGTCTGACTATCATAAATGAGTCACTAAATCTCAATCAGGACATTAATAGCATTTTAGGGAAGTAACTGTGATCTCTAGAAGCTCTTACTTTGCAGCACAGGTGAACTGGGAATTGGAAGAAACAGTACTACCACCTTCAGCAGAAAAATTTCCAAGCAGTGCACAAAAATGACTGGATGAAGTCCCACAGTGCAATCATGAGATAGATACTATTCACCTCTTATGGCAGACTGGAAAATCACCCACTGTAGTTACACACCCTGCTGACATCTCAAAATAAGTCAGCAAGGGCTCTGAGAACCGAACCCAGGAATTACAGGCTCCTACTTCAGCCACTACAACACCAGGAACAAGGAAGGATAGAAGTTTCAGAGTTACTCTGTGGACACAAGGATAACAGCAGGACAGTTTTCTTGCTAGTATGAGCATGTACGCTCACGTGTAATAGTTACATACAGAATCCCCTACCTTTCAGGAAGGACTTTTCACTTAGGAAAAGTTAAATATGTGCAAATCTATCCAAAGTATCCATCCATCTATAGTGCAAGCCACTTCCTCAGGCTTGTGATAAAGATATTCCTCTTTCAGGAGAAACATTTCTGGTGTCTGTCAGGCAGGAATTAATTCACAAAACTGATACTTTTCTTTTTTAAACAGAAGAAATTTTAATAATAAATGTTCAACATTTTAAAATTACATTTAAACTCAAAAAGCATTAATGTTTTTTTCACAAACTCTTGCAGATCAGGGTGTTAACAACATATAATATTTCTTCATTAAGATAGAACAACTGACAGACAAAATTGTGACCTGCAGTACTGCACATTCAAGACTGACATTCATAAAAACTAGGAACAGAATTATTTCTTCAATAAAGCAGAAAATAATAAATCTCATGGAACATTAGATTCCTGTATGCCACCAGACTTTTCCTTAAAAATGAGGAATGTGGCTTCAGTGCCTTCACAGCAACTCATGGGGTACACTGTCTCCAAGTTTCACTCCAGAAAAATATGCAGCTTAAAAGAATTTAGGACTGGGAGAGCTCATCCACATGCTGAGTGATTCCCTAAAAAATATGGCCTACTAAAGGAATAGTGATGACTTTGGGAAGATAGAACTGACTTCTTGAAGAATGTCCATTTGGTACTCTGTCACACATCAACTGTATCATATCAATACCTGCTTCTATATAGCTCCATTATTCAAATGAGTAATGTTCAAGAAGTATGTCTTTCTCCCACTTCCTGATGTTTGGTTTTTTTGCTTCTGATGCTTTAAACAACCTTATCCAATAGCACATAGCTTTTTCCTCAAGTGGAAGACATTCAGGAACACAAATATATAGGCTGGTCTTCATGTCCACATTCTTTACAGCAGAAGTATTGAGTTCTCCTGGATGTCAAAAAGTGCCATGGTGCAAGTGATGCAGCTGTAGTGGTCAATAATGGTCCTATGGTGCAGGCTGATGACTGAAGCTGAACTGTGAAAAATACCAGTGTGGAAGAACCTGTCAAAGAATGAATATGATAAGTTCATTCAAAATTAAGGATACTATTTTATTATCTTATGTAAGTAAAAGCTATTCACTAGGAATTCAACATACTAAAATTGCTAAACAGGAAACCTTGTCAAACCCATGCACACGACGTACTCATTCCTGGCAACTAAACTTCACAAGGTAATGAGATGATCTTTCTCAGTGCTATTGTGACCCTCTATATCCTATTAGCTCCAATAGGATTTAAGAGAAGATTTAATCATTCCCTTTTTAAACAGTTGTATTGACTTATGCAGCCAAAGAATATTTATTTCCTAACTAATCTTCCTTTTCTACCTTCTCTGAGAAGGGTTGGAAACACCAGAGCCGGATTCTTACATCCCACCTTCCTAAGAAGCCACAATCTACATGAACTTGGGAAGACAGAATCTGAAAAAAAAAAAATATTCATGTGATACTTTGACACGTCCCAGTTTGGAATAAAACTACGGCAGTGTGAACGAGAAAGAGAACCGGGAACACAATAATTCTTTCTGAAAAGTGATTGGATAAAAGTCTGAGTTTGCTTCAAAGATGACTTATAGACTATTGAACCAGTTGTCCATCCCTCCCTACTGGCTACATCCAAAACTACTCAATTAAAATAGGACACTTGAGGGAGGGAAACAATTTCGTATTTAAATAGACAAATAATGCTTATAATTATTAAATGAGAATTTTTTCCATTTTAAAACCGCTCCAATGAAAAGCAGATCCTTCTACCTCCTCTTTAGAGCTTCAGCGATGATTTGGAAAGCCATATACAATTTTCTGCATATTCTCCTCTACCCAGTAGACGTTAAAGTCAATGGCACCACCTTATTTTTTGTTGTTGCTTGTGGAAGTTTCTCCCATTTAGGTTATTCACTTCTCGTCCTCAGTTAAAGAGCAAGGTTCAGACAGTAACTGCTAAGCCCATTGTCATGTCAAAGCACCAGATCATTTGGCAAGCATGCAACCTCAAAAAAGGGACTGAGCCCTGGGAAGCACCTGCAAGCCTATGAGAGAAAAGGACTGCAGCCATTGCTTTCTCCCATTCTACCTGCACCCCCTTTTCTCTGCCCCTAAGTGGAGTTTGGCTTTACAAGTCATGGGATAGAGGTATCTGCGCGGCACTTGTGTGTGTTACGGAAAAAAGGTGCTTCTGCCCTAAGAAAGGCAAGTGCATTGATGGAGGAGGGAACATGTTTTGTCTCTCCCAGCTTGTAAGAATTTAAGCACCCTTCTCTGAAACTAACTGAATTTGACCCAAGATGAATGACACCTCCTGTGCAATGTAGCTTCACATGCTGTAGCCATCCTATCCTGCACACTCAATACCTGCTTTGAACCTGTTAAATCTTAGAAAGGAGGAGGAGAATATTGGGTGGCATCAACACGGCTGCCTTTTGGAAAAACTTCAAACCAACCTGGTGGATAAGACCTTTTTTTCTAGGACTCCAGTCACACACACAGCATATACAACCATCTTGCTCCAGAACAACTCTTCTAAGGAGAACTTCCAACAATACCATAAGGACAACCAGAGACCTCTGCTGTTCCTGTGAAGGGACTCGTGAAGAAACCTTGGCCAAACTAACAAAAGAGTTTTAAATAATCAACACTCTGTTACTGACAAATTAATCAGCACTGAGCATCCTCAGACATGACATGGATATACTCCATCCAAATAACCCAAGATAGCAACACAAGTAAAATGTCTAATCTGCCAAATTAACATCACAGTGCCTAAAGAGAAAAGTTTAACAAATATAACTCTCTATGTTAAAAGGAAGCTTTTTCCCTCTAAGAGTTTATCATTCTACTAAGAATGATAAGAACTGAATTTAACATATAAAAGGTAATCAAACAAGTGAGACGAAGCAAGATGTTTTCCTATTCATATTACACTGAATAACAAGTCTTCCCTGAGCAACAGCTCCACCTAAAATCAAGCACTAGCAAGTAATAGAAAAGTGCCTATTTTTTTTCAAGAGACCTTTTCCGCTTCTCTTTCACACAGTAATAGGGTGCCTAAAACCCTCTACCTCCTTTGTCCCCACCCCTGTGTTTCTCAGTATCCAGCTGCTCTCATCACGGACACAAATGTACTTTCTCAGTACTCTGAGAATCCAGGACTATTAATCTTGTCTTGCCACAGTATTTATCAGACAGTAGGTGTATTAAGTTTCCATATTCTGCCTTATTCATGTCTCTTAGCATTGATTAAGAGGAAAAGATTTGAAAGAGTATCACTTTGTAAGACAATTTCATCTTTTTTTTTCTCTGCCTGCACTTACCCAATTATTGCCAGTTTTGATTCAGTGATGTGGACATCAAACCACTAAAAATTACAAATCAGTCACTGGAAAGTCACCATAGGACAGTGTCTTTGATATGTCGTCATGAGATCATGACTTTTCTAAAGGTGGCTATGAAAGTTTTGCCAAGCATCCCTGAAGCATATTTGACCTTCTCTTTTCTCTTCAGCGCAATCGGAAGACTTAAATCAGGTGGATTTGTAAACCCTATTAGAGTTCCAGTGAGCGTTCAAGAACTGTAGCAAGACGTCACATCACAAAGCAAATAATAAGAGACAAAATGAAAGAATACTGCTTCCTGGAGGAGGTTCTTCTAATTCTGTGAAGATTAATATTTCAAATGTAGTCTTTTCTAAGAAGTGAATAGGATGTCACCTAAGTGGGACCTACCCCTGCTTCTTAAAGAGTTGTATTTTAATTCCAGAAAACACTAATTGTCTGATTTTGTATGGAGGCAGGAGAAAGAAGACCCAGAGTTAACAGCTTTTAGTGAATGAATATAAAAGACAAATACCTAGAAGGTGGATTTTAAAGCAAAGACCTAAGGGAAGAATATATTGTACAATTTCCATCGGAAAATATAAAAAGAAATAAAAAGCAAGCAACACTATAAGAAGGAAATAACCACAGGCTTTATGTTTGCATGGCCTGGATGATGAGAAATATTGAAAGAATGTTTAGATACGTGGTACAAACAATCACAAAATAATCTCATAGCTGTTTTGTTCGTACTGAACTGTTAATGCAACTTGCTTAGAAGGGACAAAAAAAAGGGACACTGCAGGGTACACATTTGTAAGTTTTCTAAGGGGCCAAGGCAAAAAAATGCATTTCCAGTTTGCTTTGAGAAAGGGAGAAAGAAAAGATTAAAAGTTGCAAGAGTGAGACAGGAAAGTAAGGCTTGAGACTTCTGACTTGTAAAGACACCGCAATTGCAAATATACCTCTGGATAGATTGGCAACACCCCTGACCTATGCATGTATTGATAATCATTGCTCTAGGAAATCCGGGCAAATAATTTCACTTAACCAAGGAGCAAAGAATAATGCAGAGCTCAAGGGAGTGAAAGAATCATTATGTATTTTTATAATTATTATACATATTAATATATATTGTTCACAAAAGTAAAATATCTTTTATTAATCACTGCCAGATTGGTGACTGTAATAAAGAGGAGCCAACAGACATATTTGACATCGATTATTCTTCATAAGTCGTAAATAATAAAAGGAAAACAGGGATTCTTCCTGAGAAAAGCTACTAATGCATTATATCTTAAACACAGTGGGAATAGTGAAAGTGGGTTTTTAAGATGGTTACATGCAACTACTTTGAGTTTCTGCTTCCTGTTAGAACTTAGAAAATATTTAATCTGTACTCACTGAACATAATTACAGATGCTTTCAAACATCTTTAAATATTTAACTACTTAATCTTCACAATATCTCTTATTAAATAGATGTTTCTTTGTACTCCCAATTTACATGAGAGAAACATGTTTTACAGCTTATTTTTAAAAGGGTTTTTTTTTCTTTCATGTGGTGCTGGAAAATGGAAAAAGCCGCTGTACAGAGGCCTTCGCAGGTGCAGCTTTGTAGATGCAGACACAAATGAGAGGTTTTCAGCACTTTGATTAGTGCTGCCAGTCAAGCCAATATTCACTACAGGCTTCAAAACATGGAGGCAATTAAGTAAAAGGACAAAACCTTATCTGCAAATTTCCAGTCCAGCCTGAGGCCCCTTCGAAGTTCAGCACGAAGAAGGGCCCTGCTTACAACTGTACACCTGGCTGTGCCAAGAGCAGACTTTGCAAGTCCTTGGCACTTCAGCTCCAGCTGAATCTATTGAGGGATGCTGCTTTTCTGAGCCAAATTGCCAAGGCAGAGGGAAGGGAAGGAAAGGAAGGCAACAGGTTTATTTTAAACTTGACATTTCAGCAGAGCAAATCTATGGAATAATTGGAAAGATTTGCAACAAGTATATAGAATTTACCCATGCATTCTGATCAAAGAATTAGTGGTTGATCTAACAATAGATCAAGAAGCTGAGTACAAAAGAATATAAAAATAGTATAGCTAGATGAATGAACTTGGATATTCCTAGAGCACACTATTTTTTCATAGATGAGCTGAAAGATATGTCACCTGTACCCTAATTAAATTTTTAGAAGCTACCAAATGAAGAGCAGATGCCAGACAGGGAGAGAGAACAAAAGGAGAAAATGGGGTTTCTGCTTAATTTTCTTGAGCATTATGCATGGACATCTGATGGAAGAAGCTGAATCTTAAATGAGATAACATATAATCCTGTTTATTTCAATTAAATAATAAATTTAATTAAATAATAAACCAGATCCAGAAAAATAAAGCCTAGCATTATTTGTTCCATTTTAAGCCAAACACTACCTAGGACTAGGACAGGACTATTGTGTGACACAGAAACACAGAGGACACACACACACACACACATCACACATGCATAGGAGTCCTCCATACTGCTGAAATAATATTCTAAAGGTGCAGCATCATGCAGACCTCGTGGCAACGGAAATAGTTATATTGATTTACTGAGTTGTGGACAGGGCAGACTCAGCATGACTTTGAAACTTAGGATGAAAATTAGTTGACTGGAAAAAAGCAAAAAACAGGCAATAATACTCATGTAATAATAACTCTCACAGAATAAAGTAATACACAGTCATTAATAACATGGGAATGAGACTTTACAGAATGATATGCAATGCTGCATAAACTCTACTGAAAGTCATTCATACATACAAAATTGTAATTCTGCAAGTATTTGACAACAATGGAAATCCAGGCAAGGAAATATTTGTCAGAGTTGTTAACAGCATTGCAGTTGCAGAGGAAAAGATTAGGCAAAGCCTGGCTGGATGTTTCCTTCACAAAACATTCTCCACAGCCAGAAAATTTAGAAAAGAAGGGTACAGTAGATGCAACCATGGGATAAGTTTGCCCAGGATCACTGTTCCAACAGCTCCACTGGAAGGCTGCAAAGGAGTGCTTAATTTGCTCAGGAAATTCTTTTGACGGGTGACAACAATTCTAGTCAAGAGAATTACTATGCCCTTGCTATGCATTCCCTACCTAGACTGCTGACTCATTGTCCAGTGCCACAGGACCTGTGCAGTGAGTGATAGACAGTATTATATTAAGGTTCTCAGTGACTTGTCCCAGAAGTAGCATTTTCCACCTACTTTGTGCTCACACGATTAGATCAGATAATGCTCCAGCTTTTTTGCACTTCCAACAAAAGCTTAAAGCAGACATAAAAGCATCTTGACTGGCTGATTAATTTGAATTTAAAACTGATTTGCTTTGTTAGTGTCTTCAAATAGACAAATCATAGCTGTTAACCACAAAAAGCTGCCCTGCTTTGTGCTGATGTAAATGATGAATTGAATTACGAGGCTGAAGGGGGTCTGATATCCCCTTGGAACAAAGTGGAGGACTCAGTGATACTTAATATTATATATACAGGTGTGGAATTGTCTATATGCAGGGATTTATGACCCTTGCTACACTGACAATCCTTAGGCAAGATTTTTGAAGGCACATAAATAAGCAAGCAATCTGGCTAGTGGGATTTACCAAAGCATATGTAAACCTTAAGAATTCAAATTCTAGAGTGTGCAGATATTTTATAGATCCTAGTAGGTGCCCTCCTGCCTCCTACAAGTGTCTAGACACCTTCGTCAGTCTGCACTGAGGTCCCACGAGGTTGCTATAAGACAATATAGACCACACCATGATTTGTTATAAGGCAAAAACTTCCAGAAGCTGTAAATATGTAAGATGTCAAGTCTTTAGTCCACACATCCATTTGAGTTAAGCTTAAATTAGTGGCACTTAGGGAGCTATGTATTTCTGCACGTCTGATCTAAAACTCCCACTTCACGCCAAAGTTCTTTGTCATAACAAAAAATGGAAGAACAAAGTAACAACAAATGCACAAAACTGCCCCAAGTTTGTTTCTCGGATGTGTGTGAATTCCAGTTAGGGTCCCTAACTGGAATTTGGTATGAACTAGATTGAGCAGAGTCACATCATAACTGCTTCCAGATGCTTGTGGAGTGGAGAGATGGTTTCTATATCTATACAAAGAAGTAGTAAACAGCTGCAGGAGGGAGCACATCGCAATCAGAGATGATGCTTTTCAGATGAGAGGTAGAATGGAAAAGATGATCTATTGGTTTGGCCCAGAGTGAACTTCATAAAGGGCTCAGCTCTGTGCCTCACTCAAGTAATTGAAGCGTTTCCAGAATATTTAATCTGAGATTTTTATCCTCTGCTTTCTAAGGGCTTCCAGCAAGGCAAAGTAATGGGCTTATGCCAATTTCTGAACTTGGTCAAGACTCATCATTGCTGCTACCTCATTTCAAAGTGGAGTTTCACAAGCAGACAGTCTTCCCTGCATTGCAACCATCTTTGCTGCACCTTTCTAGGGGCATTCACCATTTTGGGGTTATAAAAGGACAGATTACTTCCAATGTAAATCCAATGTAAAGCAGGGCCTTTCAGAAGACATAGAAATACCACGATTACGGAAAGCTTCAAGAAGCAATGGGATGTGCCTACTACTAGAATTGTGTCTACTACTAGCTAGAGGATCATTAGCATTCATGAAAGACTGACTCAGAAAGAATAAAGCATCATCCCAGATGTAAATGACATGGCTCAAAATCTTTTTTACTGAACTTGTGTTTGGTTAACCTGATTACAACTTTGAAAACGGTTGACTCAACATAGTGTCTCCAGTTTAACAGGTTCAGGGTCAAAGCCATATGCTCTGACAAGGGTGATATATGAAAAACATTCCCTGTGAGATGGTACAGAAGCATAAATCTGTCTAATTCAATTTGAAGACAGGCACTGGTAGGCAGTGATGATCAGCTGGCAAACAGCTATGTCTCAGGACAGATAAGGTAGGAAGTGTGCAAAAGTCAACATATGCCAAAAAGAACCATCTTTCTTCCACTAACAGGCTTTAATTATTGAATACAACAGAAAACTGTGGCAATGCAAGGCACTATCACATGCTAGTTATGGGAAATGCCGACATTTTAAACAGCAGCTAATAGCATTCTCAGTTGTTTTTAGAAGAAATTAAACAGATAAATTAAATTTTCCACATACAAATTTTATCAGGGAGTTTCAAGATCTTTTCAGGAAGATGCTGGCACAAGCTCTGTTGTATTTTGTTTCAGTCTGTGGTGGATGCACTGAGTGGCACAGGGAGAACGTGAGCACAATATATTACTGAAGGACATTTGAAGAGTAAGAGCATAGCCACTTTGACTTACAATGTACAGAGGGATACATTCAGAATTATAAGTATAAGACTAATAGGCTCAGAGAAGATAGGGATGGCTGGAGGGAAGAAAAAGCAATCACAGAAAGCAAAATTCAATAGCAGAGCAAAAGCATAGTAACTGGTTTGAAAGGAGCTTTCCATCTCTGTGGGGCAGGCATATGTGAATGGAATGTCTTGAATCAGAAAGCGTTTTAAAATAATTAAAGCACTTGCAGATTTTGAATGTCCTCTAAATTACTTAAAATGTCGAGGTTGCACCCATTTGGAGCATCCAGCAAACACCCACATACATAGAGGCAAAAGAAAAATAAATTATCAAAGCCCTGATGTTGCCAGGTGTTGAATGTTTGGTGAGAAGAGTGCAGTGCATACCACAGGAGCAGGTCAGATCAGTATGAACTGATACAAGTGCAGGCTGCAGTGACATCCATACCAAGTAATTCTGCACTTAGGGAAGTTGTTCCACATTTATATCACCATAAAGGGAGACAATTATTTGTTCCTCTATTTCCAGCTACAACCAGAGAGTGAAAATATCAGTTTGAGGACACTCACATTGAAAGAATATATCCATAGTCTACATAAGCACAGAGGTAAAAACTGACATCTGTATTTATATCAACATGCAGGGCTGACTTTATGACTCTCACCAATCCCACAACAGATGAGCCATCACACTCACATAAAGTAGTTATTCAAAAACCATCAAGGTTACACCTAACCCTCTCAGAAAGCAAGGAGAGGTAGATGGGGGACTATAGCTAGCTGATTTTTCTTACTTACAAGTAGATGACATATCCCAGAGACTGAAGGGCAAAGGGGTGGATAGGGTTGAACATGGAAAGTCAGCAGGGGTCTCATATGTGTTTAATGTGAACTCACAGTCAAACTGAGTTAAAATAGTCACAAAAATGTGGGATAAACGGAAGGGTCTGGAAGGAGTCAGTCCTCAAGAAGTACTGCTTGGTTCAGTAGCAATAGTGAGGAATTCCTCAGCAATTCTTCATGGCATCCTCTCCATAAACCCAAACTTGGCATTTAACTGTCACCTATCTCCGGTAACAGCACAGGCAAACCAAACCCATGAGATCTGACTATCAATGCCAACAACCGGTTTGAAAGTGGTGAGGAAATGTAGTTTTTATTAGGATTCACCAAATCACAGAATCATTCCACTTGGAAAAGACCTCTACGATTATCAACAGTTAATCAAAAAAACCCAAAAAGAAAACAGTTGAGAAAATATGTCTATTTTACTGAAAAAGTCTTCAAAATTTTGCCATCTGATTGAAAGAAGAACCAGGTATATTTTAGACTTTGTTCTGTTTCAAATTGCTTAGTTCTCTCTTTCATTTCTGGCTATATTAAACCACACTAATTTGTCAAGACTCCTGACTGCTTTCTCGTCCTTACCTGCCCTGAATGATGTACTGAATGCTACAAATGAAACAGTTCCATCCTTTCCATGCTCTTACATTGAATAGCTTGAATAAAATAGAATCTTTTCACCATTTCACCATTCACTTCCAATATTAGATGGTTTTGACTGATCATGGGTTTTTATATCACCTCAGGCTGAGATACAACTTTGAATTCCAAGTTCAGAGCCCCGTTATTGTAACACCCTGCCCCATATCCCCTCCTCAGAGTTCCTGCAGCATGGGCTGTCACTCACTCTCCTCAGATATATAATTTTCTCCAAAATTAACCTTCTCATAGGTGCAAAAAATTCCCCAAAAATGTTTCTAGGGATAAAAAGGTCCTTACTTACAGTCACCCACCAAACACTGCCTGTGGGAGGCAGGTATCTTGGTCTCCATTTTGCAATTGGGGAAACTGAGGCATGTGATTTGGGAGTCTGAAGGTTTGTGGCAGACTCCAACATGACAAAAGGGGACAGGGATAAGCAAGAATCTAGAAACTTACTGCTGACATCCAATTCCATACGATATGAATTAATACCAACATAGGAGACGGGGACACCTGGTTCTTTCTCATGACTGTGACTGTTCCACTGCTCAGTATGGACTACGACAAATGACAACGCTGACTTCAAAGAGTCTGGTGAGGAAGCAACATTCAGTTTCTTTCTGCAGTTGCAAACAACCTGTGACACTGGGGAAAATCCAGTGTATCTTCCAAATGTATTTTACCCATCACAAAAAGTAACAACTCTGAAGTGATGCATTAAAAGCAAGAGAGAGTGTAAGCCAGAATAATTTACACACAGCACTCCGTCACAAGCCAATGCAGAAATCTGGCTTTCACTTTATCTTGTGCTTAACTAAGATGGATTTTTCTCTGAAGGGCTGAATGTAAGGATTTGTAGCAGAAATAATAATGTATAAAGTATAGTCTGTTTCACATTCTTGTCTATCCTACTGTTGGGGTAGGCGGGCAAGCTATACTCCTACTCCATTTTTATCCTGTCATTGACTTTCAATATTCGTTGAAAGCGCCCAGACATCCAGCACCACGGTCAAACAGGAGCTGCAATGGAGGCCTCAAAAACCTTCTCAGGAGCTCTGATGGTGTTCTCAGGAAACAGTTCCCATTCAGACTCTGAGGAAGGCTACTCGCATTTCTTAAGCTCAGCCAGTTTCTGGCAATATCCAAAGCAGATTGTCAGTCAAACACACCAAGCTATAGAAACGCCCAAAATAACTTTAACCATCATAGGATTTGTGTATTTTTAATAAATATTTTCACAGAGAAAGAAACAGCCCTCCTGAACCAAGGAGCCTGGCAGCATCTGATTTTGGCAGCATCTGCAGTCAGACAAATGGGTATATTCAACATCTCTGGAATTTTACTAAATGCCAAGGAAATCATATAATACTATCCAAGGTGTCCTCAGTAGCTTTCCCATCCTAGTTCTCCTTTACATTAAGCTGAACTGCAAGAATGGAAACCCTACTATGTCTCCTCTGTTAAAAGAAAGACAGGAAGGAAGTCAAGAAGAGTGTCTCAGGGGAGAGGAATAGAGTATTGCTATTTGAAAGAGTGAATGTAGAAGAACTATAATGAAAAATCTGAATATCCTTTAAACTTCAAAATACATCAATTACCAGTAAAACCCATAATGTGACAGGATGATACTATTCTCCCTCACCGTCTGTCATTATTCCACCCTGTCCAAAGGCAGTTAGACCATTTACACACACATAGAGAGAATCTCTCTTTACTCTCAATCTTACTTCACAAAGTACTGCTTCCTTTCAGATAAAAATGAGAAAAAATCTGAAAAAGACAAATCATCTAAATTGAGATGCTATATACAATCATTCTCGTGGCCTCCTTTCACTTTCTCCTTCTCTTCTCATGGACATTTGTCTTCAAAGTTTTAATCATATCAGTTTTCTCTCCTTCACTTTCTATGCTTTTCTACTTTTCACCTTTTTTTTTCTTTGGCCACGGTTTCTTCTGCTCCTTAGTGGAATGATTTTGAAATCAGTTTCCTCAGGCCATTGTCTTTACCTTTTTTCCCTACTTTCTTTTCCTTTTTCATTCTTTCTGTGATTTCCCAGTACCCTTTGTCAAGACTCTGAGTATTTCCCCAGGAATGTCTCCCAGTCGAATTTCTGCCTTTTGCTGTTACACAGGAAAAGAAATTTTGTAAGGATTAGTTATCCCAACTCTGTGACGATATCTAAACGATTTAATTACTAGCCTAACTGCTCTCAGTGACCTGCATACCTCTGCACCATTTAGATGTAAGCATATTGAACACAGGGTCACAGAATGGCTTGGGTTGGAAGGGACTTTAAAGATTATCTAGTTTCAACCCCTCTGCCATGGGCAAGGACAACTTCCACTAGACCAGGTTGCTCAAATAATGAAATATAAAATATAAACTTACATGGATGGATACACTGAATCAGAGAGAAGGTAATCTTCCTTAAGTCAAAGAGCTATTGAATAGCCAGTGTACTGCAGGATATAATACTTGATCTAAGATATTAAAACCTCTCATTTAAGCTAAATGACTGAAAATATATTGAATGAGTACGAGAAGAAAAGAAGTACATGTGTCAAGGGTAAAGATTAAACCCATTTAGATCCTTTGAGGGACTTGCTAAAGATCAGCTCTGATAAGCTAATGCTTTCTGCTAGGAATAGGTTCCCTTTGATGCATGTAAACCTGAAGTGTAAGACCTGAACAGATAGAAGAATTCCACAGAAGGTGTGCATCAGGAAAGCATTTAGATCAACTGTGCAAGATAAAGGCAGACAAAGACTTTTTTGATTTAATTTGGGTGTAAGAAGAGGAAGTCTGTTTTTTATTTCGTCACTTATGTTTGTAAAAACATTCATTTCTATATAGTCCATTTGGTATTAAGTAACCAGTTTTATTTTCACGTTATCCAAGAGTATTCTTCTCCCAAGGATGTAATCTGAACCACTGGGTCATCTTTAGTGCTGTAGGAAAGAAATAAGTATCTTAAAATTATTGTAATCAGGAAGGCTCTTTGACACGTAAAAAGACAATACAGAGAACAACTAAACCAGAAGAGTCTTACAGGAATTTTTTAATAGAGTCCCTATAGACTCTTTGCACTGCAAGCCTTCCCTGTCACCATGCATCCCAATCCTATTTTCAGGCTCTTCCCAAACTCCCATTTTCTAGCAAGGCCTGCATGAGCCACTGAAATCTTCATGTCACTCTTTCCACTGCACACAGACAATTTTTTTTCACTCCTCAGAATGTGATCCTTTTCTTCCACAGGCTTAATCCTCTGCAAAGAGTACTGAAGTCCCTTCACAATGACAGTCAGCTACATCTAGGGATATAGAAGAGTATGAGTGCTCAGAAGTGTGCTTGATTCACACTTGCCTCTATCAATCCACTGAGCAGAAATTCAGATGGGAAACTAGTAAAGATATAGATGTGCCTACACGGAGATGCATCCAGAAAATGCCAGCACTACACTTCAGAAAAAATACAGAAGAATTTAAGAAACCATTGCTTTACCCTGCCAACAGCCTGTGGATAAGAGTCCGCACAGACATCTCATGCACTACTGTTTCCTGGCCATAAAGAATAGACAACTTATGAGGAGTCAGCATGAAAAGACTGAAGTCTGTTTTGCCTCTACAGAAAACCCTTGGTGTCGCACACCTTCAGTAATTCAGAATCCAAACGAGATCAAATTCTACCTTCAGTGTTGATGACAGCATGTTTAAGATGGCAGAATTACTTATTTCTCAAGAATACATGTTTTCCATTATATTAAAACCAGTTGATTCTTCTTAAGAGGACAATAAGGCTTGATAGTTATTAAGGTTGCAATAAAAAAAAAAAAAGAAAAGGACATAGCACCAAGAGAGGGAAACAATTTCTTCAGGTATAATGAGTGTTAAATTAGAAGTTTAATGATCCAGTGTAATAATTCTCTGAATTCAAGAAAGGCATGTGGTATCCAGCTGGCCAAGAGTGATTTTGACTATATGCCACTACGAATGTAGACTCTCGTTTAATGTCTGTGAAACCAGACCAAAACATGAACACAAATTTCACACCAGTCAAGTGCAAAGCACTTGTTTGGTTTCAGGTCTTTGAGTTAATCTTTCACATGTTGTAGCTGACAATCAGATGCCTTTCCAGCTGTCAAAACATGACCTTATTCTCTGCCCAGTCTGGTCCTGAGTCAATGACCACTGAGATACTGAAACTTCATCCAGTTTCTGACTTTCTGACGTAAATGAACTGTAACTGAGATCTAGTAATTGGGAGTACAAGTGCTTTTACCTCAAGAGAGAAAGAAAATGCACTTCCATATAAAAATTGCAATTTGATTAAATCAATAAATGTATTGCAGAAGAAACTTCCAGATTGGTGAATATATGCAGACTATCAAGTCACATATTAAATATGCGTTTTTTTGCTCTACGTGTGTGATTTTTAAGCAGAGTCCTCATCTATGAAAATAAAAAGTGGATATAAATTTCCTGCTGGCATGTGTTCTGTCTTTTCATACTGAGAACATGAAGTAATTTTAAAAATACCTTTTTTGTTGTTTATAGTGCATTGCCACATGAGAGGACTGGTCCACAATTTTGCCCCCTCAAGGGTCACATGTCCCTATTAATTTTCTTAGACCATAACTTTCAATTTGTCCTCTTCACTTTCAGAGAGCTGAAAAAGAAAAGAAAGGAATATCAACTCATAATTCATGACAATAGCCTTCACAAATATATCTTTGTGATATATTTATCACAGTGTTACAACCTTCATTTACCAAATTCATGACAACTTGTTTGGCAGATACAAACAACCTTGTACTTCAGTATAATTAAAAAAAAAAGGCTCTAACACTGTTTATTATGAAAATATTGTGTGACTTAGTGAAAGGATGCACTTACCAGGAGCTTAAGTTTGTAGATGGAGAAATGTCTTTGATCCCTGATACATGAGCCAGGTGGTTCAGACTGACTAATCTTTTGGGCATCCAAGGACATCACATGCAAGAGCCACTGGTGATGAAGGGTGTTTCCATATCTGGTTGGTTTCTTTGTGAAGCTATCTTGAAAATGAAGAGATTTCTTTTGCTTTTTTATCACCATCTTGCAAAAGGCACAGATGCAACTTTTGGCGTGATTTCCCTTTCAGGGTATTGTTCCATTAATGTAAGTATAAATTTTGGATGTATTTCATTTTCTTTCTCCTCTCCTGTCTTTTAGGCTTACTCAAGTCCTAATCTAACCAATTCCCAGAAGCAGACAACAGGAATGAAAAGAAGAGCAGTACTGTGTCTTATTTCCCAGGACTTTTCTATTCTGCTTATTTGTGTTCATTCTCTAGGTTTCTCCATTAAACCAGTGTTTCAGCTGAAGACAAGTTGTTTAAAAACAGAGATGCTTAAATGACATATCTCCTTATGACGTATTTCCAAACAACATGTTGAATGTTAGAACCAAACAACCACAGAGAACATTTTTTCCCTTCTCATTTGATAGGTCTGTGTTGACCAAATATAACATCTTGAGTACAGACGTGCAGGGGAAGACAAGTCTGAGGAAAAAAAGCCATCAGATAATCACTATGCACAGAAAGCATCCATAGGTGTACAGATGTGACTTTGTTACCAGGCTCCTACAGAATTATCCCGTCATTACCTATATGGCACAGACAGCATCACAGTTAGAGTTACAGTAACAAATCCAATTTGGAGAGGAACCTGTTTCCATGTACATGCTTACCTGCCCCTGGCTCTCGCTCAGGCAGCACATCAGAGACACAGGCACTTATGCTCAATTAATTTATTGCCAGTTATAGTGTTGATCTTCCCCGTGAACTACACCCAGAAAGGTTTGTGTATTCAGGAGATTCAGAGCTAAACTCAAGGAAAATTTCATTTGTAGCAGAGATGCAAGTAAAACAAAACAAACAGGGCAGAGAGCAGATAAGAAGCAGTCATCCTGGCCAGGGGGTAAGAAAACAGCCTCTGACTGTTAAGAAGTGGGCTTACACAAACACACTGAGCTGGCTATTCCATCTCAGAAGTTAATAGTTCAAGGATGGTGGAATATTTTCCTTGATTGAAAGGATGTCTGCTGGCACTGGAAGGAATCAAATTCAGAAGAGTTTTCTGAAGAACAAGCTCCAGGGGTTGCCCATGACACAGTTTTCAACAGTAAAAGAATAGCACCAGCAGAGCAGAGAGTGACTGCATTGTCCCTTTAGCTCAATGCACAGTCAGGGCTCTGTAACCACACTGAAAATAGCTGTGTATTACTGTAGCTGAGCTCTCAACACTCAAACTAATTATTAACTTCCATGAGGAAGATACAGCCCTCTGGCACATTTATAAGCCTAAATTTAATTGGATGTTGTGAAAACAGGGCCAAACACCCCTATGCCCACACTTCTGTGCATCTTCTTTAGAGCCTGCCTCTCCTGGACTGTCCATCTCTCCTTACATTATACTAAAAGCTCTTTTAGCTGTAGCCATGGAAAAATGCTTTCACAGTCATTTGGGTGATCAGTATCCTTTTCAAGTTTGATTTAGGTCTTAATAAATTAAGAATGAGAGCAAGCCAATGATATTATAGTCACAGAGATGCCTGTGAAAATTTTACAAGTGTGCTCTTCCAGAAAGTTCTTGGATATCTCTGATGTGTAGCCAGTAAAACAAATAAAATATACAAATTTATAATTTACATTTATACATTACATTTATAAATCAAAACATGCTGTAAACAAGAATGAGTCAGGCACTGTTGCATTTTTTCTGACTTAATGATAAAGCAGTTGATTGAATTCAGTTAAGTTGGATTAATTAACCTAAAGTTAAGGAGATGATTGAAAATTCGAATTTCAGAAAGAGGCAGAATAGAAACCTGTGCCAGTCACTTGGTAGCTTGGTCAGTAACATGCACTGAAAACAAGTGGGCATATATATTTCCATTCCCCCAAACAGGAAACTAGTAGTCAGCTACTGCCTAGCTCAGTGATATGTTTTCCTACAAGTATTTGGAAAGG
The DNA here is from genome assembly GCA_013399855.1 of Oxyruncus cristatus. Classification (NCBI taxonomy): domain Eukaryota; kingdom Metazoa; phylum Chordata; class Aves; order Passeriformes; family Cotingidae; genus Oxyruncus; species Oxyruncus cristatus. Next base: position 462,935 of record VXAY01004090.1, read on the forward strand.
AAACTGAAATCTACAAATTGAAAGAGGAGAAATTTGGGTGAGATATTAGGAAGAAATTTTTTACAGTGAAGGTAGTGAGACAACTGGAACAAGCTGCCCAGGGAGGTTGTGGATGCCTCAACTCTGGAAGTGTTCAAAGCTAGGCTGGATAAGGCCTTGAGCAACCTGGTCTAGTGAAGGTGTCCCTACCCATGGCAGGGGGCATTGGACTAGATGATCTTTAACGTACCTTTCAACCCCTTAATATTCTATAATTCTATGATTCCGTGGTCAGGGTACCAAGCCTGTCAGAGTCCAAAGAATGTCTGAATGATGCTCCTGGTCATATGGTTTACTTTAGGTAGTCCTGTGAGGAGCAGGGAGTTGGACTCAACAATCCTTATGGTTCCTTCCAACTTGAGATATTCTATGATTCTTTTTCAGCAGTCCTTGTCAAATATGAATGTAATTTATAAATATTTTAGTTATTGGATTCATTTAAAAAAAAAAAAAAAAAAAGAAAAATCACTCACAAAAGAATTAATCCGGATTAGAATTCCTGAAAAGCCCCTATCTAAATTTATGGTTAGTTTAAATCAGATCTACTCCATTTCAGTTAAAGCAACCACCTGTCAATTCTGCTACACTGAAGAGGAGTAATGTATAAATAATAACATATATGCAAACTCCTAACAGAAGAAGAAATACAAACTATTCATGGGTTGTCTGTATTTGTGTAGATATACTTCCGAAAAGCAAATGGAGGTCCACAGGTCACAGAGACACTTTGACCCCAACTCACACCTAATGGAACAGACACTGCAACCGTTCACCATCGACCAGCCATTGACAGATTGTTATGCACTGCTAGACTGTCAGTGATGGATAAATTGCTTTCTTCATATGCTTTGCCCACAGTTTTCCTGATATATCTGGGCTTGTACAAGAATTTCATTTTCAGCGAAGGCTTGCAGGCAAGCAAACAGCAATAATTTAAAGCTGTCAGGAACAGAATCAGTTATAAGCACAGGCAGCTGCCTGCAGCATCACACCCAAGAAAACATTCAGGTCCTTGCGGTACTTGCTGGAAATCCAGATGATATCCCTGTACAAAATCAATGGCTTGCTACTGACCACAGAAAATTTAAAAAAAAAAAAAAAGGCGAAGCAAATTAAACCAAAACCACACAAAAAGATGTGAAATAATGTGGAGAAATAAATAAAGAAGAAATATAAAAACTAAAACCCACAGGAAAATAGTGAAAACAAATGGTTTAAAGTACTACTAGTGTTTTATGACCCTAAGGAATTTAGGATATATGTTTAGGATTTATGTTATTACAAAAATTGGGTGTTTTAGTGCTGGATTCTACTGAAGGCAGCATGAAGAGTTTTATCTACATATCAGATTCATTTCTTTTCTGCTGCCATGTCTATGCCTCTATTAAAAGTGAGAGAAAGTGGAAAACAATAAACAACTACAGTATCGTGACTCAGGAGTGATATTCCTGTTACCTGATACACCATTTTGATCCTTCAAACAGTGAAAAAAGGTAACATTTTTTGGACCACGGATGCATTTGATAATGTCACTGTTCCTGATTGCTTTTATTACACAAATCAATATAAACAACATTAAAGAGAAACTCTTCCAGGTAATACCCTCTTTTGTCAACAAACCCTACTTTGCTGATCTTGTTCTCTCTACAAGCCCTGCCTCACTTTCTTTCATAGACTATATTTGTAATAACACTATTATTGCTGCTATTTAAAATGTTCAGAGTCAGCACACTGAAATTTGAACACACACACATATAGGTTTATAACTGACAGTATTTTTTCCAGATTCTTAATGGCATTTTCTTTAAGATACAGTATTGCTGAATCTTTCTACTTTCTATTTTCTATGTCAACATGCACATTTTCTGCTCTGTTAAGGGATGAAGATAAATTGGCATTTACAGCATCTATTGTGTTGTAATGGGTAAACGTCAGTAGAAAACTGCATGGTAATGCAAATCTCAAGAGAATTGTTCTTTCCAAATGCTCTGAATATTGCTCTTATCTTTACCAGCAAGGAGTCTACCTGAGAACAATTCTGCAGTTTCCACACGGGGCATTTCACAAGCTTAGTTAGAGAAATTCCAAAGTTCTGTTTGCCTAGACCTTTCTTCTCACGGACACAGAAGAAGGAAGTGGCTGAGGTTGGAAGGCACTTCTGGAGACCACCTACTCCATCCAGCCTCCCTGCTCAAGCAGGGGTAACTCGATCAAGTTCCTCTAAGGTGCATTTGCTCAGGGGTTTATCCCCAAGGACGAGACTCCACTGCCTCTGTTCAACACAAGGACTGGACACTGACACAAAGACTGCATAATCGGTGACTTTCACAGCTGACCAGAGAAGCCAGCAAAGGTGAAAAAACACATAAAATATGTATAACTTAAATTAGATCATGACTTGCAGTTTAGTACAATAGAATTCTACTTAGCAATGCCCCAGAAAACACTGTAACCAGAGCATATGCCCTAGTATAAGCTACCAATTGCTTTAATGTGACATTACAATTCACAGTTCACATGCAAAATATCCATTTCATAGTTTCACTCCAATAAAAATTTAATGAAATAATCCTTTAAAGTATAAATCTCTGGTTTCCTGCTTACTTTTATGAGCGAAGTAGGAACTGCAACCTGCATCCTACAAACATGCTTTAAAGGATCCTAAAGGTCACAAGCTAAAACACTGTTCACTTTAAATATTCCAGCATATTCAGAAAGAACTGGTTGATGGCATGTGTTTCTTTAATACCTCATCAGAAGAACAAGAATTTGCTGTTTCCCAAGGGTCACCCTAGTCTCCTACCACTAGGTTCAGATAAAAACAACATGTTCACCATCTTCGGATCAAGCTGATGAAAATTCACCAAAAGCCACTTTAAAAGGAACCCAACCCTTTCGAAACAAACTCTAACTTTTAACTCTACATAAATGTCTGCAAGGAGAAAAGTTTTGTTCTTTGCTTCAGAGGACAGCTACACCATCCTCTGAGTGCCAAGAACCAGCACAAGCAGATATAGGCTGCAGCAGATGTGGAGGAGGCCACCACCAGCACCACCACTGCTTCAGAACAGCAGCCAGAGACGGAACTCGTCATCTCCTCTGCAAGGAGTATAGTGCTACTCACTGTAAGTAAGGAAAATCAATTTCTTATTGTTTAGGTTCACAGAATATAGTCTAAAAATGTTCAAACAATATTTAGACGCAAATATTTTGTTATGAGAGTTCCCTGTTCTTGCTCTCGGATTCTTCTAGGGTAAATGTTGCTTTTGGATGCACCAGATGTGCAGAATATTGAAAAATTCATAAGCAGGCAGGGGGTTTCTAAAGAAATACAGGCACGCATTTTACTTACCATACACAAAGTGTGGAAGATTCTTCACCACATTATAGCACTGCAAATGCATGAAATATTCTAAATGTGCCAGTGAACAGAAGAATTATTTGGTATATTCTGTATGCTGTGTGTTTACTTAGACTCTGAAGAGAGGTGAAAAGAGCAATCTTTCTACTAAATTCTTTTTGAACATAAACTTTATTGCATTCACCTCACTGAAACATAACTTAGGTTAATGGTGCCACCTGGTGACAAGTCTTACTCGCTGTTCCCATCCCTTGTCAAGCAAGAAAAAAAAAATTCATATGCTATAAAACATGCCCTCAAGGGTAACCACCCCAAAAACCACCTCACCTGCATTAATTACTTGTCCTAAGGAGCATAGTGTATTGCACACAGAGAAAGAACAATAGACAATAGGAAATATTTCATAACATACTTTCATTTTAGACACTACCACACACTTCGATTTGTTAGCTTCTGAAGAGAATGCACTTAATAATATACAAATTAAAAAAGGAGAATTGACATTAATTTATCAGAATCTGCTGAAGATGTGGAAGCAGGGCACTTTGTCTAGCTTGAAACCTTCTTGTTCACTGCAGTGCTGTGTAAGACTCTGGCACCATCTCATAGGATTTTACTACCCCCACAACTGCAGTCCTTAAACAAAAATGACTGTTTGAGCACATGCTTTTTGCACCCTACCTGCTAGTAACAACTCACGAGAGAAATTAATTCTGAAGCCATAAATTGGTCTGTGCATCTCCCTCGGCATTGCAACACTGCTGAATACAATTACAAAAAAAAAAAATTGAGGGGGAGGTTCCGTTTGCACGGTTAGACTCTCGCCCTGTTTCCTCAAGATAAACTGGGATTCATGCTGCAGGTAACAGTACCTGGTGGGGGGGACTACCTATGGCAAGGAGGGGGCAAGCATGGTCACACTAAGAAGGGCCGGAATCCTTGTTCAGACAGAGACAAGGTCAGGCGATGTAGGACAGCAAAGACCTGGAGCCTATTTAGTATCAGCCAATGTGTATAATCAACCTTATTGTATTACTTTCTGTCTGTGTATAAAATAAAAAATAGTTTACAGATGGATAGCTGTAAAAAGCCAATATTTAATGAAATGGGTAGAACAGAGTAATGGACATGGGAGCTTTTATTTTGCAGGAGATGCCTGGGCATAAAGTGAAGAAAGACACCTTAATGTCTCCCAACTGGGAGTTGTTACAACAGCTGTACAATAAAATAGCCAGAATGCAAGTTATGGATCATATTGATGATTTCTCTACAGCTTTGCTTTTATGCAAAATACAAGTTCCCAACAATCACTGCACCAGTTTAATTACAGTACAGTAACAGGTTACACATGAAACCAGTCATTTTAGGAGTCTCCCCACAGCTTTACTCCTACCTGGTTATCACAGTACCCTATTTACAGCTGCAATACTGCACAGCAACTTCAGCAGCACAAATGCTGCAAGTCCTTCACAGTTGTAAAAAAGAGGACACTTAACAGAACAAGCTTATTTAAAGGCAGTATACTTGCTTTACAGTTTGTTATGCTCACCCAAAATTTGCTAATTTTTTGCCCAACTCAGCACTTCAAAAGGGCAGGTGAAAATACTGGACATACTTCCAGTGTATTAATGTGCTCTTGAATAAAGAACAACAGCATCCCCTTACTCCCAGGACCCTTTACAGACTGGAACTTCCTTTCTATGCAACCGAATCAGAGACCTCCTTAATTTAACCAAATAGAAATATCTCAGCTGAATGATGGATACTCTTCTCTTAGAAGCCTACTTCATATAACAGTCACACGCTGCATATGCAAATTATACAAGTATCCATATGCTTCATTTATATGACTATTTAACTAAACTAGCATAATAAATATGTCTAGTTAGATACTTGCAGTAAGTGTGCAGCTGTCTGTAAGGAGGTACAAAATCAGTGAAATCCAAACTGCAGCTGTCATTAATCAAAGCTTTGCCCTTGAACATTCATCGTGATATTGCTGTGACAAAGTGGACTTTTACAGCCATTTGGGATGGGAAGATTTTACTTCCTTAAAATAATTCAAGTTTTCTAGTGGTGCAGATGCTGCGAAAAAGCCAGCTTTCATGCTTGGTCTCAACACAGCTAATAGGCAGGGGAAAGATCATTAAAATACTATAGAACACTAAAATTATCTGTAAAAGCTGAAGTTTTGCACAGTATGTAGAAAATTCCTATTGGAAGTATTCACGTTTAATAGAAATGATGCTTCTTGGATCAATGAACTGGAGATAATGTAGTCAGGACAGATCTGATTGTTAGGTCAAATGAAGATTTTTATGATATTGAAATGGTGGTATAGAAGACACTTTAGTCAAGATGAAGTTCCATGTCTAAAGATAATAGGGCATGGCAGCCCTATATCCTTTGATCAGAAGAAAACAGTGGCTCTTAAAATTATTCACCCACTGGATTGACAGGGAAGGAATTTGCACAAGCTCAGGGAATGAAACCAGAGCAATCCAGAGAGCTTTCTCATGGTCAATAAGACTAGTAGTCACATCATAGAATCCTAGATTTATTTGGATTGGAAGGTACTTTTAAAGGGCATTTAGGCCAATCCCCCTGCAATGATCACGGACATCAACTCGATCAGGTTGCTCAGAGCCCCCCCCAACCTGACCCTGAAGGTTTCCAGGGATGGGCCAGCTACCACCTCTCTGGGTACACTGTGTCAGTGCCTCCCCCCCCTCATTGAAAAAAAAAAAAAAAAATTTCTTTATATCTGGGCTAAATCTACTCTCTTTTAGCTTCTAACCACCCCCACCCCTCCCCATCCTATTGCAACAGGTCCTACTAAAAAGTCTCTCCCCATCCTTCTTGTAAGTCCCCTTTAAGTACTGAAAAGGTGCAATAAGGTCTTCTTGGAGCCTGATCTTCTCCAGGCTGAACAACTTCAACTCTCTCAGTGTTTCATCACAGGAGAGGTGTTCCATCCCTCTGATCATTTTCATGACCCCCCTCCCTGGAACTGCTCCAGCAGGTTCACATCTTTCCTGTGCAGAGGCCATAGAGATGGATGCAGTACTCCTAGTGGAGTCTCACCAGAGCAGAAAAGAGGGGGAATCGCCTCCCTCAACCTGCTGATCACACTCCTTTTGATGAAGCCCAGGATACAGTTGGCTTTCTGGGCTGCCTTGAGGCTTCACTCCAGACTGTGAGCCATCATTCTTTAAAAAGATGAATAACAACTTTCCAAAGGTTCAGGTTTTCAATGTAGTTGTTAAGAATGATTAAGCCTTTATTTTTTATGCATTGACTAGCAGTTAACCAGAGTTCTTCACAGAAAACATGTTTGTCCACAGAGGCTAATAGGCCAGTGGATCTACTTGAATCCACTAAAATCAAATTTAGCCACAAGAACATGGTTTTGAGTGACTGCCGTCAGATATATTATTTAGGCTAGACAAAAGATGATACACTTAAATAAGATCAATGGTGACAACCTGACACATCTGAAGAAGAGTCTGAAGGCATATTCTAACAATGCTTGTGAGATCTCACTGAACACGCTCAGCACACAAGCTATGCCATGTCAACTACACATGCTTAGGACCACCTTCCATCACTGAGCTTGGATTAATACTTTAAAAGTGTCTTACCCTCCATAACAGAGCAGCCACATACACCAATTTATGGGGATGATCCCTGGGCTGTGAATGGTTTGGGAGAATGATGGTCAGATGGGCCAAAACCTTGTCAGAAACGATTCAAGCTATTTCTTATGTAGATGATTAAGTCCCCCATGTAGAAATACGTGTATATTAATGCACTAATAAAGTGTATTAATGCACTAATAAAGACATTTCCAAATAGATTTCAGCTGTCAGTACGTTCTTAGAGAGTGGTTTATTGGACAGTGAGAGCGTGCACATGGGCAGTTCATTAACTTGTGGGAATCCCATGTTATTGCTTATCTTGCAGGAACTTTGTCATGTAACCGTATGTGAAGCAAACTACTGAGAATTTGCTGACTGCAGCTTCTTCTACATTTGTGAGCCATCTGCTCAGTCCCAGCACTTGTGTATATTGCTTCCATGTGAGATGTGCCCCACTTTACTGTATGCTGTTTTACAAGAGCATTATCCAATTCAGAAGGAGTAGAGAATCCCTGTCACCCTCAGCTGTGCAGTTACCCTCCAAAGGTTTGGAATTCACTCGTGGTGCCGTCAAGAGCCTTTAAGGACATAACCTGTGTACAGCAAATTCTTGAAGTCTTTTCACTGCGCTATGGAAATTGTACTTCCAAGCAAAAAAGTGTTAGCTGGGAATTATTGTAAATCTACTGCTTAGTGAAAGACTTCCCAAAACCTTCTTCTTTGCCAAACACTTGTCAATTATCTTCTGGTTTGGGAAAAAGTATTGCACTTTGTGGCACAGTTCTAGTATGTAGCAGTAAGTGACAAGCAACGGGTCTGAAATAGGTGACTACCATACCTCTCATTTCCAGTAATTTTCAGGGAAGGCAATGAAGAAGAATTGCAATATTCAATGTTTTGCAGCAAAAACAAAATGTCTGGCAGACCAACTACCTCAAACTCTAACATCTTCCTTTTTATCATGACTATTTTTGTACTACTGTTTTTCAAACACATGATGAGAACTGGCACTAAACACACTGGAGGAGGTTGAAAATTTGAATGAATCACAACCCCAAAAAATGTGTTTGAGTTTTGTGAGGAGATTTTTATGCAGGAACATCCATATCTCCAATCCTTTGGCAGAGCTTAGCATGTGTTTCCTTACACAGTGAACCAAGTCCTGTATCAAAGGAAGGTACTTCCAGAAACTTTCACATCTAATTTATTTGAGTGCACAGCTTGCAGAATATGAATTTAGACTGAGAAATCTTGCAGTTCTTGTATTTATCCTTAAAAGTGGTTCTAGATGAGACCATTTTGCTAGCATAGATTACCTCACAAACCTGGTGTAACCATATGACACAATTCTCATTACAAGGTATTTATAAGTCTATTCAAATTTGTAATCCAATTTGAAGATGTGTTTACCCCATTGAGAACTGTGTATACATGTCCTGGCATTCTTTTGTCTTCATTTCTAATGCTTTACTTACCACCCACAGTGTTTAGCAAAAGTTCAAGAGTGGTCCTTTTGTTTACCCAGATGTCCTCCACTACCTTAGGATTGTCTTTATTTAATGCCAACTCCCCATTTAAAAGCAAAATATACCTGGCATAACAATATTACAGCATTATTACTATATTGTGACTCACAACCCCATCCCTATTTCTCCAGAGATCCATCTCCTCACCAAATGAAAATCAATAAGGCAGAGCTAAAAGAACAAATACAAATCTGGTGTTTGACAAACTGCCAGAGTTCATTTCCAAGGCCTTTCTTTAGGAGAAGTAAAGCCAACCTGCAAAAAAACAGGGTATAAAGAGAGGCCTTATTACACGGACCTTTACAATATGTCCTAATGCTACACCAATTCTGTAGGCAAGTGCTGAAGGAAACCCCTCAGCACTCTGGGACTTCAGGAGACAACTGACATGCTGAGGGGGCTGAGGAGAAATATGTCAAAGAAGAGGCAAGTCCCCCAAAAAGGCACAAATGCTATCCTTCCATATCAACTGCAGAGGCCAAAGGTGAAAATGTAGTGAAGAAGATACTTAATTCACAATCTCTTGTATAAATTTGCTAAGCTGTTCGATTGATTTTCTCCTCCAACCAAAATCTTAAAAGAATGATCTTGAAAGCAAAGGTCATGAGTGACATAAGAGACAACAGAAAGACACTCCAATGGCAAACTGGAGCTTTGCAGTAATTCCCAAGCCAAAAAGCCTTACATGATAAACAATACACTTCACAAAGCTGAACAAAGAGTGCTTGTCCCTTAGGTTCCCCAGAGGCCTGGCAGTTACTTTATCTCATTAAAGTACTGGATGTTCTTATCCAATATTTAGAGTCCTATTTTTAGGTTACTGTAGCAATGCTTATAGTCCCAGACAAATGGTCAATGAAATATGTATATATTTTAATTTGTGTGGAGTAACAATTGGGATTCTTATGCTGCCAGCAAGACATCTCACTTAATTGCCAGGAATAACCAAGAAAGCTTCTAAACGATCTTGTCCTTCTCTCTGACATGCAACCTTTGCACCACAGACAGAGCAGATTTTAGTGGCATGGTGCTTCATTTGTCTCCAGTTCAGACTCTTTAAGTAAATAATATTGAAACTGCTGCAAATAAATCCATTATACAACTAGATAAACACCTCCAAACTAAAAATGGTACCCTCTTCTTCAGGACTGTCTATTCTGAAAAATAAAGATATTTCAGAAACAAAGCCAGCTCCACACAGAATTAGATTTTTTAAAGCATGTTTTAAAGCAGTAGTTGTTTTCACTATTCTTTTATTTTTGCTATTTTTATTGTTCTGCTTTGCCTGAATTCTTATTACAGAATTCAGCCAATCTAACCAGGTCATCTCACCTGAAAAGGGATCTCCTGCTTTCCATGGCACCAACTTCTTCCATTGCCTATAGAGACAGAGCCTTATATTTAGGGCTATAACCTTCATTCTTAAAACCAACCCATTTATGGTGCAAATTATGTGGATTGAATCTCATCCTCAGTTTCTTTGGGCCTGTGGATAATGCACAAGTATTGGTTACAGTTATCTAAGCTGACCTCTGCTCCTAGCTCAGCTCGCAGAATCACAGAATCCTAGAATGGTTTGGGTTGGAAGGGACCTTACAGATCATCTGATTCCAACCATGGGCAGGAAACCTTCACTAGACCAAGTTGCTCAAAGCCCCATCCAACCCGGCCTTGACCACTTCCAGGAATGGGGCATCCAAAACTTCTCTGAGCAACCTGTTCCAGTGCCTCATCACAATCACAGTAAAAAATTCTTCCCTGTATCTAATCTAAACCTGCTCTCTTCCAGTTTAAAGCCAGTTCCCCTTGTCCTGTCACTACATGCCCTTATAAAAAGTTCCCCTCCAAAAAGGCACTAAAGACTGGAAACTAATAAAATCACTGGATGCTCACTCACTGGGGATTGGGATAACGACAAGTTCAGTAAAATATCTATAAAGTACCTGGTTTTAATTTTGTATTCTCATTAAAATATTGATCCTTGCATCAGAGTCCATGAAGCTCATTTATTCAATCATAATCACTCAAATTTCATGTTATGAGCAAGTATCACCCAAAGCAAAACTGGCAGAGAAAAGTCTCATAGATGACAGTTCCATTCACTGACATTCATTTGTCAAAACTATTAAATCATTTCCAGTAATTAACCAATTTGTAAAAATAACAATTTGACATGAACAATGCAAAAATACGGAGTCACATAACTACTAATAATTTGAACATCAGTAATAGCTCAATGTGTGCTGCTATTTTCAAATGTTCCAATTTGTAATTGCTGCCTGCCATTTTCTAGCACGCTCTTGCTGTAGATGGATACCATATCCCATCTTCCAAAGCAAAGATAAATCTGAATAAGAATAGGCCCTGACTGGCCTAAATTCCCTCCAAGAAAATGAAGTCAGACAATGCTTTCCATTATAACTTGAGCCTGACAGCATAAATCTGGATGATCTCATGATATGATGTAAGCTTTGTATTTCTCAGTTAAGCTCTGTGTTCAGTCACAAGTGTCCTATGAGGACTTGGGTCAGTCACTAAAGCTTTTGTTCAGATCAGCTGGGTTTTGCAGAGCCATGGTCAGCTGGGCACCACACCACAAGGACAGAACTCCTCAGGGGGCCTCTGTGTTATTTAGACATGGACACTGGCATCTCATTCTCACCAGACACACTTAGGTGTCAGATGGAAACACTGAACTGTAGCCAGATGGAGGGATAGGGAGCACTGTACATACAGACACCTAAAATTGCTTCTTGAATGAAATGGTGCATATTAGTTACCTCCCTATTCTAGAGCAGGGGTTTGAAGGTGTGGTTTGCAAAATAAAGAGGCCTTCCTCTGAAGTACATCTAAATCTATGAGATTTGTTGTCCTTCTTGGAAACTCACGTAGCAACTCAGGAAATATAATGTTGACCTCTCATAATACATCCATTTTAGAATGCTTTATGAACCCTGAATAATGAGCAAAAATTAACAGTCTAAAAGGGCTTTCTAATTCCACGTCTAATAAGAGACTGTACAGAAAAGCAGCTGGAACTCCTGCTCATAAACACCTTGCTATAATTACAAGATAACCAAAAGAATTAGGCTTTCTAATCGTAATAAATTACCAAGCAGAAAATGTAATAAAATCTAACAAGGTCTCTCTATATTGCATTGTGTTAATACAACCTTTTTATATTACCATCTATTGCAAAATGCCATGCAACTCATCAAGTCAAGAGCTTTTTTCTCAGGTTAAGTAGAGCACTTACATTTCTGCAATTATACCGTTGGAAAGTCTGTCCTGATTCTGTTCCCATTCAAAGACAAGAAATCAAGTCAGCATTATAGCAAGTTTTATGTGCTTGCTCTCAAGTGCATTTACCAAATGGTCAAAATGGCCAGGTAAGAGCTCAAAATCAACAAACAATGTTTTGCACAACCACAGTGCTTCTCATTCAAGGGCTTTAGTACATTTGATAAATATTAATTAACTCCCATGCTGCTGTTTTGAAGTAGGCAAGGGATATATTTAAGTATCACTTAGTTTGCTATTGAAATGCATTCCCTCTTTCTGCTCTTGAACAGGATGCAGCAGCTGTTTAACAACATACATGAATATTAAACAAGAGTTTTAGAGAAGGAGTAAGGAATACTTAATCCAAAAAACACCCCAGAGGGATTTACACGGGTAGATAGAAATTACTTAAAGCTATGGCCCCCAAACTCCACGGGTAATTTTGTTCTTCAGCCACCTCCACTTAAAATTTAAATTTGCTGAGGCTTTTAATAATATTGGAGGACCTTGCAGGCAGCCTGTCACCTCTGAACTGCAGTGAGGGGAACACTGGCACAAAATCAGGGTCAGAATGGCCAGAACCTTCTTTTTGTTCTGACAAAATGAGCCAGGGGACTTAAGTGATCACAGCACAGTAAGATTTTATGCTGCTGGAAGAAGATATGAATAGCTGTTTGGAGTTCAAAGGATTCAATAATTAGGCCCTCAAACAGCTATTCCACCCACCCAAAGACTGTCTAACTGATAAGCCCTTATTTTCAACACATCCCATCCAGCATGGAGTACCATACCCAGGAACAGTGGTCACTGGCTGGCACAGGGTTTATGCCCCATTTCTCCTCATGGTTGCCTCAATGGGTTATCTCCTGCCAGTGCAGAGAATTCACCACGTGGAAGTCACAACTCAGAAAAAAACATGGTTTGTACAATGTCATCTCAGCCTCATGTCCTGCCTCATGGGGAAACCTCTTTAATGTCTCACATTGCATCATCTACTTAATATCTAGCTGTCTCAGCATGAAAAGCAAGTTCTTTCTTGGGCAGATGAAAACTACTAGTGAAGATTCCAATTAATAACAGGACAAATTCTGCCAAACAGCCATTGAAAAACTGCAACAGGGACATTGCTGTCTGAGCAGCAGAAATAAAAGAGAAAGAGCAGACAGCTTTCCTTCGCAGTCATTTCTTGCTCTGACAAAAGAGAGGGCATTTAAAAGAGATCAGCATTATTTTGCTACCTAACTGTATCTACAAATTTATTATTTCAATAGCCTCTGTTGGAATGGATGAAGGCCCTTTGCCAAGGAAATCTCCAGAATTATCCCAGCAAATATGTCATTTAAACACACTTTGTGTACCTCATATATAAATTTTACAGGCTTTTCTTAAACTATATCTGAGAAATGTAACGAGGCAGACCATTCTGAGAGGCTCTCCAAATAACTTGCTTTGTTTTATACCAAATTTATATCAGTGCTTCCAGTTTCAGTATTAGGATTATATTAACAGCTTAACTTGTACTTACTTATCCACCAAAACCAATCCTGGCATGGGAGCCAAACATCCATCTTAATTGAAAACATTGTGTCTTTGTTTTTTCATCAAATTAATAAATGAGGTCACCAGATGGCCCTTTTAGGATCATCGAGTTGGGCTTCTTTGGTCTTATGTTCCTTGTGTGCTTTACCACAAAGCTAAAAATCCTTAACATTGCCAGCACATCACATGAATCATTTGTTCAGTGCTGGCATCCTCACTTGTACCAAAAATACCTCTAACAAAAAATGGAGTTTCACAAGCACAGAATCCTTTCCTGAATCCAGCCTCCCGTGGTCACAAGACTTGACAGCAGACCTGGGACCACAGTTGCAAGTGATGCACCATGGACCAGTGGTAGAGAGACTTTCCATTTGACTCATGCTAATGAAGCCGTTCTCCTAGAAAAAGAATTTATTTCTTAGAAAGGTCAAGCATCTTTTACTGAACAATTAATTTTACAATCAGGTATTCAACCTGCCAGATGGGTACTATAGTAACATTAATTACTGTTTTATATAGCTAAAACTTGACCTACCAGAGTATCAGTATCTTTCTCCTCTTTAATATTGAGGAATGAGAACAGACCTTCGTATGGCTGATTTGAGAGACTGTACTGGGCAACACATTCCTGGACCCAACCAAAGTTCTTACTAGGGCCACTATTCCTTCATCTCTGCCAAGGGCTTCCCAAAAGAGAAAGTAAAACCTACATGTTTTCCTGGGTCCTTTAAGCTTCTGAGCACAAAATCATTCTGCTCCCCCACCTAGCATTGAAAAGATTTGTATTTCATTTAGATATACTGAACAAAACTGTAGTCTAAGCATCTGCTAGGCAGAAAAGGTTTGGTGGTGGTGCATTTGCACCACCCAGTACCTTGGAGACTGATTCATAAGTGGCAAGCACATACACTACTGCAATATGGATCATAAATGGGTTTGTTCATTCCTACGCTGACAAATCCTCCATATGGATGATAAATATGGCCCTTCCTAGGCATATTTATCTTTACCTAAAACTAAGAAAATCTTTGGACAGTTAATGAATTGGCACAAGATGTTGCTGAGAGATGTTGTGCTCCCGCTTGCTTTGGCGTCATGGCTAGTTGAAACTTCTTGAGCAATTCCAAAAGGTAGTCAACAGCTGGAAGAGCAATAATTGGAATTCAAAGCACTGGGGAACTCACAGGTAGGTATACAGGATAAACTTGATGCAGTAAAAGATAAGGTATACCTATAGGGCCCTCACGACACAGAGCAATGTTTCTCTGATCTCACAAAAGCCCTAGTGAAGTCATTATACACTTCTGCTAAGGAATTCATTACATTTTGAAACAGGGAACACTATGCTTACTGTGGACAAAACAAAATAATGCCAACAGACATACGCCTTTGAAATCAATGTTACCACAAGATGTCACTCTAAACTTTATTTAGAGGAAGGGTTTGACTACTTCAACTCTAAAAGAGTTCAAGGTTACTTTTTTTCCAAGTATATTGTTTTCTTCCACACTGCATTTACAAAACTCAGACCATAAATTAATTGCTATATGTTAAAAACAAACATGAGAAATGCAGTCTACCATGTCAAAATTCACTAGTAAACCCTCAAAAGGCAGGCTGGGTATGAAAGGATGATGAGAATAAAAACAAAACAGTCTTTTTTTTTGAAAGGTTAAAGAAGAAAAAGAAGAAGGTACAGTTCAGTTCAACACTGGAGACCAAAAATAACTCAAGAAAATGCAAGACTTGGGAGAAAATAGCCAGTAAACATTTCAGCTCTGTATCTATCCCTCTGTCTCACAGTACTTAGGTTGGATTTCTCCTGCTATCTAATTACTGTCTGTTTCCAAAGATACTCCCCCATAGCTATTCATCCTACCACCTGCAGGTAGTTGGATTCTGGGAAGACAGTGAATCTCCCAACACATTCCCATATTCATATATATTAATATGTATATAGGTAAAAATATGCAATTATATCACATAGAGAGGTATATGCATATATATATATATATAATATTGTGAATATATGTCACTTGTATGTAAATATTTTAAATATAAATGTTATATAAAACACCAGAATTTTGGTGGGAGAAGCCAGCAAGGACACATCCGCAGTGCAGGCAGAGGACTGGCCCAGGGCAAGCAGTATCATCACACAATGGAAATTGTGAACAGAAGCTCTTTTTACTATCCTGAAAGTCTAGGAAATCACTATGAGAAATTAACTTCAAAACACTGATAAGGTTGTAAAGGTAGCTCAAAGTTAGAAGGTGTCACACTTTAGGTATATGGTCACAGACCCCTCTTCCCTCTGCTCTGACACTTTATTCAGTATACAGAATGGGCCTGTTCTGGGAAAGCTGAGCAAACTTTGCACCATTTATCTCAGGAGCTGAAAGGCTAAGAGCAATAAGAAGATTTCTTTAAGGTTCTTTAAGCTTAAGAGCATTAAATGCCACCCTGGGAATTAGATCCTACCCCTGACTCCTATTGATAGTCTCACTGTGGTCAGGAAGTCACATATGCAGTATTTTTCAAAAATGATTACCCATCAGATGATCATGATGTATTAAGTATCCAAAATGAGACACTAGGACAGTCTTGCTGAAATAGTGACAGTCCCTGTTGCAGCTGGAGTTGAGGTCAGATATTAGAAGTGGTGCATGTGGTGATGTATCAGATCAGAAGCATCTCCAACTAGGATGCTTATTTAAAATAAGTAGATATTTTTACCTCTATTTCTCAGGGCTTCAGCACAGTACTACAACCTCTGCAACGCAGAACTACAACCACTTCATCACAGAGTAAATAACAATGGAAAAGCTTAAATTAAATACTTGCCCGTGAGTCCTGCCCCTTCTGCTCACTGGATGAAGCAGGAGCTTTGAGGAAAAAATGTTTGAGGTTAAATAAATAAGAAGTATCACACTGTATGTATGCACAGGAATTGAACTCAGTTCACATAAGTCAGCTTAGTTACAGCACTGCCCTCTGATCACTTACCTTCATTTCTTTTCACACTATTACAGCATTTCTGCGCAACATAACATAATGTTAATTATTGCAAAAACTATTTGCTACTTCTAATGCCTGGGATTTTATGCAATAGTGCATTAATCAGCTTCCTCAGCAGAAACTCAAACCCACAAAACTATGCTGACAAAATGGAGACAGGGAAGAACAAATGAAAGACATAAATTCAGTCTTCTTTGCAAAGAGCACATAATTATCTGTGGCAGAGCAGGGTGACAGAGCACAAACACCATCACAGAAAATGGACCACATGACAGAATAAACAGGCTACGGGAATGAACAACACAGTCTGCAGCATTTCTTCTCAAGACATCCTTTAATATTCAACAGAGCTCCGAAGTACAGAATAATACCTGAGCAAACTAGAGTAGAAGTTTGAGATAAATATGATATCTGTGGTTTCCTGCTACAATATATATATAAATTTATATAAGTGTTATAAATATAGACATACATATTCACAAATATATACAGGTCTGTATATGTAAGATTAACTAGTTTACTTTCATGCATCTTATTATTCAGTGTTCAATCCCAATTGCACTTAAATCACTTAAATCAGTGTTTTTTTTGACTGAAAGCACAGGGTTAAGAAAAAAAGAGTACTGAGAATCCAAGTGATCCACAGAGGTGGCATCAGGAAATAAATTTTGGCTCATTCATAACAGCTTTGAGAGACATAAAGTGTAACACTCTTCCAGGCTAAAATGTTTCTGTGATTTCAGAATTACCATGCAGTTTCTTAAAAAGTTATATTCACTGAACAAAAACCACATCACAGTCTAGCCTAAAATGACTCTGCAGATCAAAACATTAGAGTGGAGGAACAGCTCTGCTATTTTAGAGACAAAAATAAACATTGGGATTAGTGATGGAACAGCTTGCTCCAGATTATTTTCTTCCATTTTATTAGAAGATGTACAAACTACATTAGCAAGGTATAAATACAGTCTTTCTTCCTTTAACACAAAGAAAATCAACTATCTCATTGTTCTTTTATATTCTGTCATCTTAAAAAAGGAGACATTATTCAAAATAAAATCAGATTATCTAAATGAATCTCTTAATACTTTGTCTCTAGATCACATCACCAACCAACAACAAAGGGCTATCCCTATTTAATGCAAAGAGAAAGAAAAGCTTCACATTGGGACAGCAGCCACATAGCAACAGCTGCTGCAACTGCATTTTATTAATTCTAATTATACAATGAATCCATACGGCCAAGATGCACTTTAAAATTTAAAAAAAAAACCACACAACAAAAAAAACCAGCAAAACACACACACACACACACAAAACAAAAAACAAAACAAAACAAAACAAAAAAACCCAAAAAACAAAAAACATCACATAAAAAAACACCCACTACAGGAATGAAAACCAGTTTTTATTCCTTGCTGGATCCTGAAAACCAACAACCTCAACAATTATCACATTGCCCATATAAAAAATGGTTTAATTCCAATGCACGGCTTTTGCATTTTGAGTAACTCCCCAAAGCTTCTGAATTCCTTGTCTGAGATGTAAATGCTATCATTCATGGGTTAAAAGGCAACAAAACATGATCAGAGGGTTGCATTAGGATTACAAGTGATTATGTATTACCCAGGTTGTATCAGTGCTGTAATCGGTTTCTTCTTGTACACAGATAGGCTGAGAATCCAGACACAGACATGGGCTGGGATTCTGTATTTTCTAGAGTTCGTCAGCATTCATACCCATAAACGTAAGAGGGATCAGAGCTTTGGTTTCGGGTTAAGGTTTTTTCTGGAAATTCACAAGCTTTTAACGTTTAAATTCTTTCAAAAAACCCCCTGATTTAAGGTACCCACATCTTTGCACACATACCTTCCCCCAAGGTGGAAGATAATCAAATTACTTTAATATTCAGAAGCTGTTGTGGGATGGCTGCTCGCATATCCAGGTTGGCCAGAAGGAACAGGGAGCACCATGCCCTGTCTCTTCTATTTGCTCCTCATCTCTAACCAGTAAGACATTACCTTAACACTCAGTAAGTCCCAAAGCCTAAAGCAATTCTGAGA
This sequence comes from Oxyruncus cristatus, assembly GCA_013399855.1. NCBI lineage: Eukaryota > Metazoa > Chordata > Aves > Passeriformes > Cotingidae > Oxyruncus > Oxyruncus cristatus. The sequence continues at coordinate 481,401 of VXAY01004090.1, forward strand.
TTTTTGGAGATACAGAAATATTTCAGCTCCTCCACAACAGATACAGCTAAGAAAAACTGGGTAACATTTCAGACCTCAGTGAAACACCCATTGCCCAGAGAGGTTGTGGGTCTCCTCCCCTGAAGATATTCAAAAGCTGTCTGGACACAATTCTGAGTGACATGCTCTAGGGGACCCTGCTTGAACAGGTAGGTAGGACTAGGTGACGTCCAGTGGTCCCTTCCAACCTTACCCATTCTGTGATTCCGTGAAACTCCCCTCCCTGGGTATGTTCAGATTCCTATATAGTAACGTGATGTCTGTCTTTTTCCTGCATGTGCATCTGCCTGCCAGCTCTCAGCAGCCAACTTTGAACCCTCTGCCCAATGCCAATGCAAGCTGATAGAAGTGAAGAAGCCTCATCTCCTCCAAAGGATCCACAGGTACCATGGACTGGGAGTAATTAGAAGAGATTGAGAGAAATTATGATAATGTAGGAGAAACAGCAAAAACAGCAGTGGGCCAAAATCCTCTGAAAACCAGTTACAACAGATCTATTTTTTTCTCTTTTTTATTAGCAAATGTTTCACTCCACATGACCAAACTTTCACTGGAGAACTGTGAGGGTTAGTTTCTCAAACTGGCTGCAATCCAGCCCCCAGCTCATAAAAAAAAAAAAAAAAAAAAAAAAAAAAAAAAAAAAAAAAAAAAAAACACAAACAACAACCCAAACAAAAANAAAAAAAAAAAAAATATCACACAGCTTCAAACCATCCCAAAGATCCAGCACTGCTACCTTTAGCTCTTTTGAGAGAAAGCACAAATTTGCTTACTAAGAGAATTGGACTTCAAGAATAAAAGCAGCTGCAGCTGTCTTCAGGCAAAACAAAAGCTGCCCTTGAATTTAAATTTCAGTTCTGCTGTAATTTATGCTGCAACAAAGAAAGATGCCAGTTTGGGAAAGTAGGACTCTGTTCAGAGTAATAACAGGCTTCCCCATTGTCAGAGATGTCATTTGAGCATCTCTCAAATGTGACAGAGCACTGAAGAGGTTTTGCACATTTCTTTTGCTCCTCGACATTTGTAATAGTCAGGGAGGGTTTCAATATTTTTAGATACATCTGTAGAAGAATCTTTATTTCTCAGTCAGGGAAGGTCTGAATATAAATCTCTGGAAGAATGATTCCAACACATGATCCCAGGCAAGTGAAGTCAATGGGAGTTCTATTCTTTGACTTTGTGAATGCTGGACTCAGGCCCTTGGTGAGAGGATTGCCTCATGTCCCTGGGCTGGACACAGGCTTGGCTTAGATTAACACACGAGGAATTCAGTGTTGTTACAGGAGGTGAAATAGCCTGACATGACAAGAAACCAGCTCACTGAGGGTAAGTCTAGAGAGTGATGACAAAGGAGATCAGTGACCTTACACTGCAAGCAGCTAAGCACACTGAACATCTACCAAGAGCAAGCTTGGCAATTATGGATAGGTAACACCCAGTTGTGCTTTCCTGCTGAAAGGTTTCCCAGCAGAGCAATTCATTTCACATCTTTTTGGGCCCTGAAACACTGATACATGTGCTGAAACACGCTTCCTCTTGTGGACTGAGAAAGATGGGTAGTAGCAAAGGTTACGATCGTCTCAGAAAGGTGATTGTCAACCATGTCCTCCATTTAGATATCCTCAACACTAGCACCTTTATCAGGAACCTTGTGAAACAGGACACTGCCTTGTGGTGCCATGAATGACAAATCTTAGGTCTACTCAAAGGAAAAAGTATAAAAGAGGTCTTGGTGGTTGTGAAGAAAAGCCTGAAAATATGACAGCAGTGTTTCTTAAAGACAGATCGCAGAAGCAGACAGTAACAACCTGTAGTATTTTATAGATTATTTCTATGCCTTTTGTGCAAATCTCAGTGCCTCCATGTATGACTAGCACTGCATTTTTGAGGTGTTAAATGATCCTGACATTTCCTCTGACAACTACAATCTTTCTCCCACACCTGATTTGGTGCAGGCTCCACCTCCAGCCCAGGACAGCGATGCAGTTCTGCTTTTCCCACCATTTACCCTGCTTTTCACGCATCTATTCCCCAGTCCTGACCCACCTCCTTTCCCTCTAGTCTCAAATTTCCTTGTCACTGTTTAAAGAGTTTCTCCTTACATACAACATGCCTAAACAAATTCCTTGTCTTCCCACTAATTGCCTCTACATTCTTCTCTCTATATGGTCAACAGCATAATCATTCTTCTCAGCACTGAAGCCTACAAATGGTGGTGGGACATTTACATCACTATTCTTAGTAGACATGCCTGGCTACGTCTGTGAAAATCTTTTCCATTTTTCATTCTTAGTGTTTTCCTTTTATGACAGTGACATGTTCCAACAGCCCATCATTACTCCTATGATAGGTTGCTCCCCATTTTTTTTTCATATCTAAACTATCCTGATATTTAACCATGGCCCTGACTGGAAGAGGAGTGTCAGTTCCAGCTCACAGCTTTGTAAACACCAAGGTCAACCAAACCAAAACAAATCCATAGGAAACCAAGCTTTGGCTTGATTCATGCTTACTATAATAAATATTTGAATTTCTTAAAACCTAGGGCACTTTTTAATAGATATATATATATATCCTAAAATAATTAAAGCACTTGCTTTGGTTCTCTGAAATGTCCTTGTTACATTCCCTATCTCCCCTATAGCACCTTACAGTAACATGGAAGATCACAAGATTTAACTAGATCCCTAGAAGTCTGGATAACAATATAACACTATTAATTATACTGTCACTTCATCTGTAGAAACTTTTAACAGAAAATTAATATGTGATTGCAGAAGAATCATTTGGATTCCTTTTTTATTTGGTTTAAAAAACATTATCACTCTTTTAAAACGGATTGTTATAACAGGGCTTATTTAAAGTGAGTTGAATGAGGCAAAGAGTCTAAAAAATCCCTCCTATGAAAAATACAAAACGATATCCTAATATCTCTAAATCTAGGCTGTGGCACAGATGATCAGCAAATTCTATAACCCTTACAATAACTAGACACATATTTCTAGCCATGAGAGGAGATAAATGATCAACATTTTCAACCTTTCTCATCAAAGTGTAAAAGTCTAATGTTTACTTCGGAGGTTTTTAAGATGGGCAGTTTTAGAACATCCACATTATTTTGCAGAAATGGTACAATACTATTAAAAAAAAAATAAAAAAAAAAAAAGAAAAGAAGAAGGTGATGCAGATTTTAATTGAAAATATGCCATTTTACAATTCAGGCAAAGTTACGCAAGCATGAGAAAAACCCATAAGACATGGTTTCAAAGTCCTCAGGAAATACGTCATCCACTGCAGATTGGGTTTATCCGAATTTTAGAAAAACCTATTGAGATTAGTTTTTACCTAATACTGCATAAGATGATTACAGTTATTTGTGGCACTTTAATTCCTGCTAGAAACAAAATGATGTTTTATAGAGATGTATCTACAAAAAAAACCCCAAACAACCCTGACATAAACCTCTTTCATCCATTCTCATTCCACAGAACCGCCTTCTAAGCTGTAGAATCATGCACTTTTCTTAATGAAACGAAGTCTAGACAAATATACAGCAGAAGTTTCCAGAAATAAATTGTACTAAACTATGTATTGCACTATAAAAACTGATTAAATTTCATGAAGAACAGAACTGGAACAAAAAATGTTTGGTTGCTTTGACACATCCAGAGGACTATTATTACTCTCTTTCATGATTTCCCTTTTTTATTTTGGTATGATGCCTCTAAGATGCCCCATTATGAGACAATCCCAGCAAATGAGGCATTCGGATTTCTGGAGGTTTCATTTCCTCTTCCTTGCTGGGTTTTAAAAATGTTCACATCAGAACAACATGTGCTACAATTTGAGAGGACCTTGTGATTTTAATATCATCTATCTACAGATGACCCTACAAAAAGCAAAAATCATTAAAAGCTCATAACAACAGCATAGCTCCTCACTGCACAGAAAAGAATTGGTAAGACCCTTTTGGTGAAAAAAATCTGGAATTAAATTAAAAGTAATGTCAATATCTAAATACACATTCTTCCCCTTGCACGCTCCTTCTGAAGAGTTGCTCCTCCTCCCCCCTCTTAGGGCTGGATTTTCAAAGCATTGTGTTTAGGCCACTGGAGTGTAAATGGGACTCCAGAGACTGCAGCTCTACATGTCACTTTGAAAAAGTGCCTCTTAGCAACTAACTCAGCTGTAACTGAACACAGTGACTGGCAAGAAGTCCAGCAACAAGAACAGCCCGAAGGGAGAAAGAAATGCTTTTGAACCCAAATTAAAATGTAAAAGGACAATCCTTCAATAATCCTTCTGTAAATCTCTCACAAAACTTTTTCTTACATAATTGTAGTGGCTTCTTGCATGTTGAGAATATACACATGAAAAATATTGAATCCTCTTTTTTCTCATGTTACTCCACTGTTCAGTAGTCAGCATTTAATATTTATGAAACGCACTGAAGATAAAAATAGTCTTGCACACACTGAGAATCCAAGTTCAGAGATGGCTGAATCACATCACACAAGCATAGATTTGAGAATAAAAGGAACTAGACAACACTAGATTTGAAAACTGCCTCTATTAATAATTAGTTTTCTTTATCTGTTATTGTTATACTCAGTTTAAGACATCCTACCAATTTTTAAAGCCTTTTGGAAGTTAACGAGAATTGAACACACACTTAAAGGACAGGGATGGTTACAACAACTGAATTTATTTGTAGAGGAATCAAATTCTACTGAAGCTGTAGGACCTACAAAAACTAAATTTGGCACATAAAATTACGTTCACTTTATGCCTGGTAGGAATGTGCACTTCTGCATTCAGGTTAATGATTCTGTACAAATATCACCTTTTTCATTAGTAGTTACAGCCTAAATATTCAAAAGGTCAATAAATTCTGGATAAAAACAAAGTTTGACAGCTGTAAATGAGTTAGAGTTTTGGAAAGCAATAAACATTCGGACTCTGAAAATTAAGTCTAACTAGGATTAGGCATAGAAAAATGTATGCTTTCAAGACCATTAGACATTCTGTAAATATAAAAGACAAAGGTAATAAATTAGCAGTACAAAACTTAAAATCAGACCAGAAGCTCTGCATTAGGTATTTCCTTGTGTGGTGGTCTGATTTATAAGTGACAGAGAAAGTATGACATGAAGCTAAAACAGATGTCATGGAAGTAGGATTTTTTTAAATACTGATTATGCAAGAACCTCATTATTGATTGTGTAATAACATCTACCACACTTAAATACTGGTGAAAGGTCACTCTTTAGTGTTGTTCCAGAACTGAGACAAACCAAATAACAAACCAAACATAAGAATGAGAGACTTTGAACACATCTTCCAATTTCCAAATCTCTGTTATAAAAGGAAGCATTTAAGAACAAGGAAAAGACATCCAAAGACCTATAAATTGAAATGCTATCTAACTTCTATAACATCATACTCCTCAATCTGCTTTGTGGTACTCAAAGGATGTAATTTCTTCTTTGGATTCAACCTTAATGTAGCTATAACCACTTTTTCATTTCTGACATATGTAATACATCAACAGATATTGCAGTGTAGCCACACACAAAGCACACATGTTGTTAGAACACTTTAAAAGAATACTTCAAAGTAGTGCAGAAGTAAATGTACAGCTAATGTCACTTCCGTGACTGTGTATTTCTTCAGCACATACTTCTATATCCACAGGCACCTTCATAAAAGTAACACAGAAAGGTCCCATCTTTATTTTTCATTCTTTAGTTCAGATCTATTTACAACTATTTGGTAAATACCTCTCAATTATTAATCTATTTCCTTTTTTAAAGCACACAGAGCAATTAAAATTAAGTAGGGTTTATAAAATAAAGCTAATAATTTTAAAGAAGCTGGGAAAAGTTACAATAGTGCTGGCAATAATTAATTCCAGTTGCAGGAAATGTTAGAGAATGGTAGCACACATTTTTCATAAATGCTACAGAAATTCCTGAAACTACTCCCAGACCTCCATCATCTTCACAATAACAGTGCATTATTAATGTACTTCTACATATAATCAAAATTTTTCCCTAACTGCTCCTGACTGAAGCTCTGCAAGGAGTACTGTTGAAACTCTGGCTTTAAACAGCCATACTTTGAAGGCATGTGTGGCTCCACGAATATCATTTGTGCTAAGAAATGTGCCCTTCAGACTAGTTCTGCACAAAATGTACAGGTGTTTGTGAAGGAATAAAATGCTGAGGGGGCAATGCAATGTGAGCAAGAGGGCCTAGAGAGGCAGAGCAAGGGCGATGCACAGTTACTTCCCATGACTGGCAGCTCAGGCATGGCACAAGGAACAATAGGGATGCTACAGCAACCGGGTACATTCATGACCTCAAAAATATAATATTATTATATTATTTTATATGATGCTCCAAAATACCAAGTGCTCGATTTCAGTATCATTTACAAGGTGCAATGGGAAACTTCATGTAAATGGAAGAAAGACTGAGTGATACAACAGCACATTTATTTGAACACTGCAACATCATATGAATGGGAACATCCTGCCAAAGTTTCAACTGTGTCCTGGAGCAATTGTCTTGATGCATTTTAGAGTTTCTTCGCTGCCACTTTTCCCAAAAGCTTAATGCAAAATTAAATGCAACTTGTTGCCAGTGAAATCAATGAAACTTTGGCCATTTACCTGGAGATGGCCTCATCTTCCACTTTGCATAAATATCCTACTCTGGTTCAGTATCTTCCATTAAACAAAGGAAAGCAGCAAGGTTTAGGAATTACAGCTTAATGCCTTATCTTGCATGAGTTTTTTGTTACACTTTCTTTCTTTATAGGTAAGAAAATACCTTTGAAATATCAGCCCATTGAGTTTCCCCACAGAGAACCTGGAAGGATCATCTGAACATGCTGTTCATTGTAAACACAAATTAAATCGTGACTAGTAAGAGTTACGAGGTCTGACCTCGCTCTGGCCTCCAAGAGCATGCATCTAGTATTAAACATTAGTACCTACCCAGAAGTGCCTGAAACAAGCTGCTCTTAAAGATGCCCATCACCTTTCTGATAGCTTTCTTCAGTTGTTGCTCTTCTGGCTTCCGTAGTTTTTTACAATACTCTTCCAGCAGCACTAAAGCTCGGTCAGTATCTAAAAACAAATAAGTACAAAAAAGTCTTTATTGGCTCTGTAAAGTACTTAAATGCTCAAATATTAACTACACATTTTGAGTGGCATTGTTCACACAAGTGAGGAACATTTACAACAAATGTTCATAGAATCATAAAATCGCTAAGGTTGGAAAAGACCCACAAGATCATCAAGCCCAACCATGAACCCTGCACCACCATGTTCCACACCAAAACATGGCCCCAAGTGCCACATCCACACGCCTTTTGAACACTTCCAGGAAGGGTGATGCTGCTGCATTCTGTCATTAGCTGTATGCCACAAGCCACATAGACAAAGCTGCACGTCTGAGATCTCCCTGCAAAGTGAGAATGATCTTTTGAATGGCATCTACGAGTGTTCAACTTTCATTTGTCCAAAACCAGCTGGAAGCTATGAGGTTTGGACAAAATAACAACTTGCAGAAGCTACAAAATTATAGACAATAACCATTATGGATACTCATGCGGGAAAACTGGCCTTAAAACATATTCAGAGAAGACATGAAAGTGTTTGCTTCACATCTGCAGCACTCCATTCTCTGTCCTCTGAATAACAAAAGTGTATCTGAAAGGCAGGTGTCCAAGAGCATGGTGGGTTTTTTCCTATTCCCTCAATACATAAAATTGCTATCTATCTCTTTGCTAAATGAGAGTTTGACAGCAGACTTTCATCCATGTGCTGGCTCAAATGGAGCAACCCAGCCTTTCTGCAAGAGCCCAGAGAAACAGAGCTCTGTTTCTGCTGCTGCTATTATCTTTGCGTAGTTGCTTGCCAAGAGCATGAGTGACATATAAAATTATATGAAATCCAAACATCACCATCTTACTTATATGTGCACACACATATACAAAAATATATAGAATCAGTTCTGGCTGCCCTCAGCAGAATAATTAGTCACTGACTTAAATCATGGGTTGGAATCAGTCATTCACCTTCCCCAAAGTACAGACAGGCATACGTAATGAATATAAGATTATTTACATTACAGTGAAGCAGCAGAATCGTGGAAAACCACTGCAAAGTATCCAATACTGAGGACACTTTTTAGAAGTGAACTATCTGAGATATTAGGAAAATGGGAATTGAACGCCTAGTCCACACCAGAGATACCAATTCCTCTTTTTCAGTGACTTGGTGAAGCATGCCAACATCTTCTTCATTAATCACTCCTTTCCTAAAGTGTATTGTTCCTATCTAAAAAAAAAAACAGCTACAAAAAAGTAGTATCCTTAAGGGGTATGAGTAGAGGTTTTATTTTCACTGAAATCATTATTTTTTAATTCCTCAAGATGAAAAAAGCCTACTTTTGGTTGACCCCAAAAGAGTCCTAAACTCTACAAACTGAGTAACCAGCAACAGAGCACAGCTCTAGCATTAAATCTAAATTGCAGATAAATCCCAGATCAAGTAATGATCTTCTTGCCTCATTTTCCTCTGAAGCTTTAATAGGATACATTAATTTTTACTCCATCTGTAAGCTCCAGCTTCGAGTTGCAGCATTTCCCCACATAATCTCCCTCGTCAGCAGTGTATCTAGTTTTCCAAATAATTTGTGATGGATTGCATGTGCTGGGAGATCCAGTTAGGATCCCCTGGCTGCTCTGCTTCTGCTGGAAGCTACCACTGATGTTCTGGTCTCCTATGCAAGTACAACAAATACCAAGAGTATTTAGCATGTCAGGGAGGGGCGCTGCCTAACCACTGCTACTGGAGCACTCCTGAAAAGCCACGGGATTTATTCAAACCTACAGTCAATTTGGCACCAGATGAGGCCTTCAAAAAAGCAACTTTCAGGCTTCTTGATGAACTTTCATAATTATAAATTACTCAGAACTAGATCTTCATATTTGACAGTGTTTAGCATATCGGGGCATAATCCTGTTCAGCACCAGCACACCACATTTATACCTCTGCCCAACAGAGAGCAATACAAAATAATGTAATGAAACAGCATGTCTGAAGAATGCTGAGTACCCTCCCCAAGATAATAACCATTGTCAACTCCCAGTTAAACCCAGAACAGATGAGGGCATCCAGTACTTTGCCTTTTGGGTCTGACAGCTACAAAACTTAAAATACTATTTGGCTTCAAGAATGGACTGCCTGGACCGCAGCACAATAGTCAAACAAGAACCATATTTCCTGCCACCCAAATTAAACGGAAGTTTCTTAATCTGAATTCCCACACACTCTTTTCATCAAGAAGAATGGGAGATTGGTGGCTTTCAAGAGGGACTGGATCACTGTATGTATGGGATTACAATATCCAATGAAGCATACAGTTAATTTTTAGCAGCCAAAATAAGTCCTGTACCTTACAGTTGAAGTATATCATAAAGGCTACCAAAAAATCTTTGTTCTATGATACACTATTCTTCAGTGCTCATATCAAAACCAAATTCAAGTGAGAACACAAATCCACTGAACACACGATTTCATATCCCAAGTGATGGGGCTCTGTGTGGATCCCGAGTAGGTCCTTTGCGAACAAAGGACCACTGAAAAGTCCGTATCAGCTGTGTCCCATGAGGTCTGCTGAACAAAGTTCTAGAGTTTTTTTACTGCTTATTATGACACTAATTTTTAAGTGATCCTATTGACTTTGAAAGATGACTTTGACAAGAACCATTCAGAACATACAGTCCTACAAAAACACATATTCTAGACAGTAAATGCATTACTGTTTAAATAAATCATACTTAAAACATCTTAATATTATTATAACAAAAATTTCTTTAGGAATAAAACAGCTTTTATGGTCCTACAGTATCTTGTCCAAGAGGTTATCAGTTGACCCAAACTAACTAATAATTCTGTAAATTTTATTGCTTTATCACTCCATTTTTTTTAACCAGTTCAGGAATGTTTGTGGTTTACGTTACTGATCAGGGAATGGTTAATTGCCACAATACAGCAAATCAGAAACACGTGACACTGAAACAAAACTGTAAAGCAATACTTTGCTTACTGGATTTCTTTGGAAAACTTTTCTTCCTCTCTCAATCTAAAGTTTTACCACACAAGAAATTACTCAATTTTTCTTCTACAGAATGTCTGCTTAATATAATATATTGATTTATGTAAGAATCAAAAAAAGACAGACCCTTTCCTTGGAGTTACTATTCTAGAGGGGATTGTTAGAGAATACTCCACACTTTATAGTCCCCACACTGTACAGACACAAAGTTTCCGTAATACCAATTTTTAAAGGTCCATAAGTAAACATTTATGCTATAAACAAAAAAATCTGTTGAGGAAATGCTTATAGATCTGATGAAACAAATACAAAAACTGTATAGAAAATGCATTGTTAATACAACCAAATGTAGCTTCAGTACAGCTTACAGATAAAAAGTTTTCCAGGGATACTGTCATCAGGAAATGAAGCCATACATACAAGCCTATATAGTGTAACTTGTACTATATATCAGGAAAAATTAAATTATCACCAATAAAAAATTGTTCTTAAAACACTGCTCTTAAAATGTAAGCTTCACATAAGAAAGACTAAATTTGATAATTACAGGTATTTAAATTAATTCTGCAATTAATTTCCAATCTAGTTTGATAAAATGATGTTAAAATCAATTCTATCTACTTCTCAGGGTCCATATCCAAGATCTGAATGGCCCTTTTAATACTAACCAGTACCTTTAAGCAGAAAGATTCTCTTCCTCTGCTGGTTTGTTTCTGGGTCTTTGCCATGCTCTCATGTTTTGCAAGCAGATTTAAGAATCACTGAAACTCCATACAGGCAAGGAGACGTAAAAAATTGAGCCTCACTTTCTTCAGTAATAGTGTTAACAGCTGGGCACTTTGTTTTTGATGAAGGTGTTTAGCTGGCTGGAAATCTTATGGGAGTTATGTATACAGAACCCGAGTTAAAGGCTTACATGGTGCAGGTCCTTGTGAGGACACCCACACAAGTGCCTAGTGAGTGAGGAAAAGCATACAAATGCTGTGAAATCAAAATGTCAGAACTTTAAGTACACTTTTTACACTGGACTAAAAAACTCCACAGCTGCAGCACTACAGAGGAACAAGTTCTGTGGCGCACTTTGAGTTAGTTACCTGTACACTAGTTTGACTGCAGACCCAATGCTCAACTATTTACTCAAGGAAAATATAAACTCCCCTTGGAGATGCACTTATGTGCTGCTCGAGTTCCTCTAACTATACTCACTACAGCATTACAGTATACCCCTGGCAGAGCTGAAACACTGCAGCTCTGCTGGTGTGGAGACTGTGTTGATTAAAAAATCTTTGATATGTACTGTGCCTTCATATGGGACTGAGGATGACACAGCACATGGCAGGTCACACAGCATGCCATCTATGGGAATGGCTACAGGATACAGGAAGGTTTTCTTAAATATCTTCCAGAAGTTACAGGTTTATACATAAATTTCAAACCATACAGGTTTATACATAAATGTCAATAATTAATTTGGAAAAGAATTGACTAACAGGATTAACTGAAAATATATAAGAAAGATAGAAGTGATTCAAAACCAGTCTCCAAGCAGCTCCACTTTCAAAACTCCTCAGTGAAGGATATGTTGAATGATGATGACTCAAACCAAAGAAACAGATAATGGAAGCTCCAGGTAATTCAGGCAGACGCTGTTATGGCTATAGATAGGAATATATGGCTATTTTCAAGCCATTAGAGCTCCTTCCAGCCACAACAAAGCCATATAGGCTGAACTCTATATGGATCCATATATGAAACCAGTCAGGACCAGCCACTGATTTTGCACTCAAATTGTTATGCTTTGAATGCCCACAGTCTGCTGAGATCTGATACTGCTTCCCATCATGTCACCCAACTCCTGCTATAAAGCAAGGTAGCTCAGAAGATGGAGAGAAAAAGATGAAAATACGACTCCAAACTCAGCAAGTTCAGCCTTGTACTTGGAAGAAATCATAGTCACCTGATTAACAGTGCCCTGCACCAGCGCAAGGCAGTATCAGGCAGCCAATGGCTCCCGGGGAATCAAGGCTACCGCAGTCTGTCAGTTCAGGGTGACATTTACATTTCTTTCCCCCCATTGGTATCAAGAGTTTGTGAATGAAAAGACTTTTGGAGTGCAACAATACGGAAAAGTGTTGACTTTAAAGAAAAATATCATGAGAGACGTCTAACATAGTTGAGATCTAAACCCTAACTGACTTGATAAGACGAAGGGGGTTGTTATTTCAATTTCTTTCCTTTTTTTTCTTTCCATAATTTTATCTGCTCCTTTTCCTAAGACATATTTTGATTATTTTCTGACTTGCAAAGCATGTTGCATAGGTGACTTGTAAAAAAAAACAACACACCAACACATTTCAGGAGACCCTTTCTGGGTTTTTGATAACTAGAGTTGGGAAAATGTAGGGCACTGAAGCTGAAAATGGCATGAAGGATGGGAGAGATAAACCACAGAAGCCAGAACAGAAGTGAGAGCAGAACCAGAGCACCACAAAAAAGAGCAAGGGAAGTGTTCTTAGTAATTTTTGATAACTTTAGAAGAAAAGGATCTCAAAAACTACTTTTGGAGAGTTCACACCTTTGTTTAGATGACCACTGACAAAAGAGCCAGATGTTTGAATAAACGCTGTTCCCTGTCTCTAATATTTTGTCTTGATTTGATTCTCTGCTCCGGAGAGCTCAAAAAATTAAAACAAATTGCTACAGATAAGCAGGAGGGGATGCAGTAGTTTATAAAAAATTTCCAGGCAACCTGCCTTGGGACTGATCCAAACCGAAGCCATCAGTAACTCATTTACCTTTCCTAATATTCACACACAACAGCAAACATAACGGAATAAACATTGCTAATATGCAATGCTCTGTGCACACAGAGGAGGTGTAAAAAAGCCAATTAAATTTTAGAAAGAAATGCAAGAAATAGCATACTATGATAGTCAAGAAAAACACAAGCTGTAGGCTCCCATGCTTCAAAAGGCTTGAGAACTATTAGACAAATGACAATCATAAAATATTTACGTATAAACATCAACATGAGACACAAATTCATCTAGCAGACTTCACAGAGGGAAAGCAGGCAGGGAATGTGTGCCCCTGTACAAACTAGAAAGCTCCCAGCATCTTGGGCTCTTCATATCTGCAATAGGACTTCAAGAAACTATGAAGAAAAGGCAGCATATGGGTTACACAACCTTCAGGAAAAAACAAAAGGCATTACATACGAGACAATCACCCAGTGTGAGGAGCACTCACAACAAACAAGCAAAAGGGTTAAAAATAACAGCTCCCGAGAGTATGCATGACACCTAAACAATTTCCTGTCCTGATAGGGAAAACAGGGGAAAAAAAAAAAGAGGGGTTAACAATTTAAGGAGTAACCAGGCAGGCTTGTTTCTGGGGTTTCAGCTTTTAGCAACCAGATTGGTACACAGAGGAGGCCAACACATTGTGAAGATTAATCCTGGGCCAGTGGAGAATCTTTCAAGGAACGATATTTAAAGTTAAGGTTGCATTCTGAGTTGCCCTCAGTTTCCATTAACCGTAAAATGTGTGACATCCCTACATTAACTGTAGCCTTGGTGAATTCTCTGCAGACTGCTTTCCCGCAAAACACAAATTTAGGAACAGTTCAGTTGTGGTGTTATTCTAGACCTTTATGCTGTTAGCAGACAAGAAATGGGCCAGACAGTATGAGAGCTCCTATGCAAGTACAACAAATTTCTCAGAACAAGGCTATATTATATGGTCAGGTATGCTAACGGGAAACCAGACATGCAAATGCCAAGGAAAATTGGATTAAAATAAGGAGGACAGGCAGCTGCACTAAACAGCGTTAACACGCAGTTGTGTTACTGTAGGTCTCTGTGCTCCAAAGAAGCTCATGCAAAAGGCTGCCACTGAACCACAGAAGTTGCACAGCAGTCTCTTGTTCCAGAATATTGACTCGTGTAGACTATGCAATGCAGAGGGCTAAACACTCTGCAAGCCAGATTGCTTTGAAGGGCAGGAGTTAAGCCATGATGTGTCAGCTGAATTCTCTGAGAAGCAGAACAGACAGACACAGGGAGCCTGGAGGAGCCCTAGTAGGTTTTCAGTTCACCTCTGTGCTGTGCAGAAGGACCCAGGCTTACACCCATTCCACAGATGCCTGTCTACCTGCACTGATAACCTCTCACAACAACCACAAAATCTCTGACCATCAGATTTCAGTGCTTGAAGGTTCTAGCAGCTTTTTCTAGTACGTAATTCCCATCTTTTTTTTGTTATAAATCAGGACAACTACTTGTCTTCCAGATGTCAGTGCGTAAAGCAAACCACAATTATTCCCCTGACAGCCTCTTCTAAACTCTGTGACTTGCCATGTCCCTCCCCTGCTCAGTCTCCTTTTTCGCAGTTCCAGCAACTTTTGTACACTGTTTACATTTCCAAAGCCTCTTATTCTCTTTTCTGGAATAAAATTTGTCTTAAAGCACAACCTGTAAATTCAGGCTGGAGACCCAGTACTGTTACAGAACACTGACTGGTGGATGACGCTGGACAGAAGCACCATCAGTTTTACGAAACCAACACACACGCACACACGCACACGACCAGGGAAGTGATGATGATAAGAGTGTTTAGGTTCTTTTTTTTTTCTGTTTGTTAAGAATCAGATTTGTTGTCTAATTTACTATAAGGAAAACTGGTTCCTTAAGAAATATTTTAGTTATCAATGACGATTAGCTGCAATGTAAGTTTGTAATGCAAGTATTTTTACACTTGGTTTTACAACATACACACATCTATCCTGTTAAATTGCTTTTACACATTTTTTTAAATATACTCCTCTAAACTTGGTTAACTGTACTTACCCAAGGAACAGGATAGCTATATAAAGATCAGTGACTGATTCAGCATAAAAAAATCACAAACTTTTCTCCAGCATTTCATGTATGATCTGTTAATCTTATGCATCATACCTTACCATAATAAGGCAGAGCCCACTTATTATCAGGGCCTCACTGTGGGACTTCGATTCCTCCTACCCCACTTTAAGGGACCACAGAAAGGCTTTAGCCGATCATCCCAGTAGGGTCATTCCTTTTTGCCAGGGAGCTCTTTTTTCTCAGCCATGTCAAAGGTAGTGTGGAGGCTGCTTGTTGGTGGTGATCCTTTCCCAGATTTGGTGACCTATCTACACAGGTGACCTGTTTGGGTTTCAGACATTAGAACGAGCAGATTCTGGGGCCCTGAGACTCCTTCCAAAACTTCAGAAATCCTGCAGTTATAAGTAGCTTTACCCAAAGTTCTTCTTTCTGCCTTTCAAGTGTCAAGATGTTAAAATCTAGATGTACAAATGCTAATGTTAAATCAACAATGCAAATATGAACACAGAATGAAATATGAAGCCACAACCCCCAAAATTATGTAGCACCAAATGAAACCCTCTCATTTATACTGCTGAATAAATGTAAATTGACATCTTAATAGTGTAAAATTGTTAGAGCATCCTGCTTTGAAGAGCTTACAAACTAACTGTATGCAATACACAAAACTAGTGGAACTTGATGCATAGTTGCAAGAGTAAAAAACAGGAGTTTTACACTTAATAAGGCAGCTGTGTACTTCTTTTTTTCCTTTAAAAGACTGTTCGGTATCAAAATTAACATAAATATGAAAACTGGAATGAAACCGAAAGCTAACAAAAAGATTTCCATTCAGGAATTAATAATTTCAAACTCATACAAAAGAATATTGTATAACATGAAAGAAAACAATGTGGAATTACAAAAATTCCCATCTAATTCAGTAACACGAATGTCTTTTTAGTGATGCAAAAAAAATGAAATGGAATGAGATCAAATTATCTTTATTTATTACCAAAACAGGCATTATGGTCTTACATTGTCTCACATTCACATTGGAGTATTTAATTTAAGAACCTCTGTATTATACTACAGTCTCTGAGTCAATAACCAAACATGTGCCTTCACGCCACAACACAAAATTAATCGTACATTTAGGCATTAAGCAACTCACTCTGTAGATCTGCAAAGCTTGGGTTTGGGGTTGTTTGGGGGGTTTTGTTGTTGTTGTTGTTAAAAGCACAGCTTAGCAGGCATCCATCTGCAAGGCAGTGTAACTGTAGTGCTCAACACCTAGGACTAAACTGGAAGGTGACTTGAATTATTCCACTACAGCACAACACAAGATATGCTACACAGCCAGGGGAGAGAGCAGCATTCTAAAACACAAAAGATTGGTTTCTGCGGGCAAAACCATAAATTGTCCAGATTCCCTCTTTCCAGGAAATGCTACATGATTCAATTCCCTGATAAATATGTTTTGAAGGGAGCATTAGCCGATTCAGACCAAAAGTGAAGACCGACTTAAGGACAATTGCAGTAACTTGTTCTGGCAAAGAGTTTACTGCCACCAAAAACTCTTCTGGACCACATCCAATAAAGAGCAAATGTTTTCTTCACAGATTTTGTATGTTGATTACTACTGACATCACCCATCAGGTCAAGGCAGCTTCACTGGCTCTTTCTGCAATAAATACGGCAAGAGAAATCATGATCTTTATTTTTATAAAGCTGTTGTTTGGCACTGTGTTAATCTACAGTAAACACAAGAAGATACCACAGTGAAACAGACTTATAATACCTGTAAGAAGCAAGAACCTGGTATGACCTGACCAAAATAAGCATATCTAAGTAAGGCAGATTTTTCTCATTTTGCTGAACCAGGGACTTTTTATCATCTTTTATCACATTTCGCTACTAGTTACAAATTCAGCTTTTTCTCTGTGGTTACCCTCTGACATCTAACTTGGCCATCTGGAACAAATTCAGAAGGAAAGAAGAGAGGATGAGAAGGAAAAAGATTATGCTTATAATGCAAGACATCATTGCTTCTACTGAGTGCAATATGCACTTAAAAGGAATGGAGGAGAGGATGCACAGCTGCCTCTTGTGTCTATATCAACACTCTGGTTGCTTCCAGCTCCAGTGACTAACAGTACAATAATTTATAATACTTTTTGCCCACAAAAATAAAAAATAGTGGTAATTTATAGCACTCATAGAACACACAACATTAGCTCTCAAATATGTCAGATAAGGAAATGCTTTTTCCACTAAAATTTATATGAGAAACTGAGACATCATCTAACTGAGGTGCATTAATGTGGTTACCCTGTGTTTCATCTATGGAGAGAAAGAAAATTACAACTGTCAAGAAGGCAATTCAGATCTTAGGTGTGTTAAAACACCCTCTGGAGGTGGACCTCTCTCTGCTGACCAAAGCAACCCTCCAGGACAAAAAGCTGGGCACCCGCATAGGTGAGGCAACTAAAATGGGGTGGATCTGCATTAAACATCTAAAATGTATCAGAACAACAGCAGAGCTGGAAATAGAACATAAATTTCACTGTTTCCAGTCCTTAGCTTTCCAGCTTGCATGTACAGAACAAAGACTTGTTCTGTACAATGCCTAGTCCCATAGTCCTTTCTTGTGCAAAATACTTCACTGTTTCCCACAGCAGAAACAATGTCTGGCTGGAAAAAGCTCACTGCCATAAAAGCAGTGACATCTTTAAATCAAAGCTTTGTGGTGAAGGTTGGCACAGTTCAGACAGCAATTTTCTGCCACTCGTTTGTTTAACTCTTGCAAATCTAAAACTGTTCTTTCCACAGTCAGTAAACACAACCTAAACTTCGCACTGCTCCCATTCAATTAACTGCAAAAACTGAGAGGCAGTCAAACAAGACTTTGGGTGGAAGATGTGGTCTTTTAGCCATGTACTTATTTGAGACTACTCATTCAGCAACTAAAAGGACAAAAATCTTTTAATACCCATTACTTATTACAAGAGAAACAAAATTTCCAAAACGTGTTGGATTTGCTGATGTAAGATGTAAGGGGCCTGAAACTACATTTAGTGAGATTTTTGAACACTAAGAGTTACAATCCTAAACTTAAATTTTGTTATCTAAAAAGAAGTTGCAAGTTTGAAGGAGAATTAAGGCATGAAGAACTCCAGTGCACTAATGGGAACTAGCTTTGTCTGGTCCTTTATGAACTTTGCTTTAAAAGTTCCTGCTGAGTTGATTTTAGATCCCTTCCTTCCAACAGACCAGCCACATAAAGTCAGCATTACCACTACAAAACCTAGCATTTCATAAAGTGCATCTGTCAGATTCTTCTAAATGGTCCAGAAGTTGTCCACATGGGATCAGATTGATATTTTTTAATTATTGACATTGATGTGCTGAATAATGCATGGCCTGGAAGGCATTTTTTAATATAAAAGGAATGATGCAAAAAGTTATTCCATAACAAACAGAATCAGCTGGTTTAAACTGGCTACAAGGTGGAGCAAGATGGTACTAACAGCAGCCCACAGGTTTCATCTGGCTAAAGATACAATCCCTCTCACTGTGAATGACAGAAAGAAGGACAAAGGCAATACAAACCCCACCACTCAAGTATCTCTTACTGTCTAGACACAGCCAGATGTGTAAAGATGATGACAGGGTTAGTCTAGAAGAACATGTGCAGCCAGGCATCTAGAGGAGGGGGTTTCTGCCATCTCCGTATGAATCGCAAGTAGGGCTTCAAAACTGGAATCTGGTCTCCATCACAGTGGAGCATGGATTTAATTAGCTCTTTCCATCACTGTGAAAGACATGAATGAATTACAGTAACATTTTATGCTCTTAACTATTCTGTTGATGAATCCAAAATATACGCAATTACAGATCTAAACATAGCCCCTTACAGTTCACAGAAATCAACTCAGCTAAGCAACTCAGGAAGAGAGGGAGGGAAAGAAGATACACAAAAACCTGACTCCACATAGTGACCTGACTTCACTTCTGTATGGTAGTACTATTTTAGTTTGAAGCAAAGATTTTCTCAAGAAGTTCCGTAACTTTTCATGAATAGTTGTATTCATACATATTCTAGTTTGTGAAAGCAAAGTAAAAATTAAGCAGAAATAATGCATTTATTGACTTATCAAATTTGTTGATCTCATATCATCTCTAAAAGGTACTGTCCAACAAATCATTTTGTAACTAAAGTCAGATGCCTGGTTTGATTTAAAACTTGAAATTTACTTAAAAGTGACAGATGAGCAAAAGCCAAAGAAAAGAGCCATTTTTTAATCACAAGCAAAAGAGCACCAATGTCCCGCCCCTTATCTGAAGGGAGCACATTCAACGCCACAGGATACTCCGTTCTCCCTTTCCAGCCTCACTTTTTGCTGAGACTGACAGCAAACATGTCAGCTCTGTGAACATTGTTGGGAATGTGGAGCCTTCTTCTCCTTCAGAATGAAGTGAGAAAACAAAATCCTTTCACTCCAGCACATCAGGCAATGGCAATCACGTACTGACACAAACATGATCAGAACCAGAAGCAATCCTTTTTTCCACATCCATAAGAAATTAATGCTTCCTATAAGTTGTACGATTTTTATTATTAAGTAAACTATTTTTTCCTGACTAAACAGGCCTGGACTTTTAAAAGAGAGATGGAAGACATCATATCAAGCAGCAAGGTAAAGTGTAAATTAGGTGCAGTTATGCGAAATGTGAAGACTGGTACTGGATGTGAGATCTCCCAAAATGCAAATCAGTCAGTGCCAAAGAAGGCAGTGTTTGGTAACAACTTCCAGCAATAAATACGAGGATGTTTTAAAGCTTGTTTTCAAAGGTTTCTGTCTCAATACTGATTTTAGGAGAATATTTTGATCAAATCCAAAATAGCAACACATAAAGTGCTGAAATGGAGAGGGATAATCCTGTCCTTAATGCTGCTATTGAAATACATACTTTGCACAGCCTAGAAAAGAGTATCCCACCGAGATTTCTACAGATGGTCTGGGTAGGAAAGACAGTAGACATGATCTCCCAAATACATAAAACCAGAAAGGGAAAATAAATCACCATCAGAAATATAAAATTAGTTAGACACAAAGTGCTGTCAAAAGCATAAAGCAAATAAATGGCGGGGGGGGGGAAGGAAAAAAAATCCCCTCAATCTCCTTCGTATTTATGGCAGGAACAGGCATTATTTGTAACAATAGAAGATTTTTTTAAAAACATAGTGCATTTCAAGTTGCAGCATGCTTTTAATTATGTTTAGAAAGTTAAAATCTATTGCATGAACTAGACAAATTAAGTCATTCAAAATCATAATGAAGTTGCTGATTCATTAACATTTTTAAACCTGCAATTTACATGCTTAAATACATTTTTAACAATATCTTTTTAATACTCAAAGTCATTCACACTGGCAACTCCACTAAACCGACTGATGTTACACATTATAGTATTTCAAGGAGGATATTTGGGTCTCTTGAGTTTATATTTTAACATTGTCAAAATACACATCCTCATAAGACAGAAGAAGAAATTCAAGCCTTGATGTACATCAAGACTGACCCAAACTGCCTGGAAACAAACAGGATTTTTAAGGCCAGAAGGGACCACTGTGATTGCCTATCTAACTTCTGCAGAAAGGAGCCTGTAAGATTTCACCCCAAAAATCCTGCAGCAAGTGTTCTGAAACTACATTACAGCTAAACATCCACCACAGAAACATCCTTAATGTAAATCACCTAAATCAGGATTAAGACTTGAAATATGAAAACAGTCTCAATTTCCTTTTTGTAAACAGGTAAAACACATGAGCCTCACCAGTACATCAGGGTGACACGTTGACAGCACAGCAGGATGAATTATTAAGGATGTTTCTCCTCCATGCATGTTTCCACCTTTACTACACATAATTGTAAGCACTTATAATGAATGACAGGATGATCCATTAGAATATTTCAGTTTTGAAAATTCACTTCTACACTGTCACATGTTAAAACACAAACATAAAATCCCATTTATTGTTTTTTGCATGGAAATAATTCTAGCAATCTGCACATTTTAGCATTATTTACATAGTAAATGTTAATTCATAACTAATGAAGGGTTACTCCCACAAGGAAGAGAGCCTAAAGTCACATCAACTATATCCTCATTTCTGTTGTGTAATATTCACTTTCTGCTCCTTCCCCCACACTTTGTATCATCAGATCCAGGGATATATTAGAGCACGCATCGGGATAGATGAGCTGAATATAAAAAGGTTCACATACCATTTATTCTATTAGCACATAAAGAAACTTTAAATCAGTGTCCTATTTGAAAGCAAACAGATATAATCAAAGGTATACAACTGTTTTCAGAGTAAGAATTTGCCTCCATATATTTCACTATTCTTGTTTGAACACTGGAAATCACATTTTCCAAAGCTGCTTCCATTCTTACAGCCATCACAAACTTGAGGTGAGAAGGGGCAAAATATAAGGCTGTTCGTCTTCCCTTAAATGAAGCCATACTACAGCCATAAAGACGGTAGTTTTACATTGTATCAAAGAATGGAAATCCAAGTTAATTAAAATCACATTTGAAAAAAAAACACACGTTCAAAACACAACTCCCATAACTTTTATTTAAAATTGGCCTTGAAACTTTGTTATTTATTTATGCTGCTACTGATACCTGATGTTTATCTGCCAAACATGCAATGAATAGATAATAGACTAAACTATTGTTTTAAAACTTACTGGCATTTGTAAGAGAGCCTTCTCACAAAATTAAATGCCAAGCTTTTCTCCTGGTGTCTGTTCAAAATCTCTGATGGCTGATCTTTAGAAAAAAAAACTACTTGAGGCCAAATTTGACATAAGTCTTCGAACACGGCATAAAATTACTTTTAAAAACTACTATTGTAAGAGCACAGATTTTTATCCCATTTTCAGCTCAAGAGAAAAACGATTTCCATTCTCCATTAAAACATTTTTAATTTGAACTTGTAAGTACCAGAAATCAACAATCTAACACAATGAAGACGCAATATGAGATATGAAGCTTCATAGCCCACCTTTCTTCTTGACTGGCATTCTTCTTCCTACTTCTGAATCTGGCTGCAAGCACTTATTTACAGGTACTAACGAAGTACTACTGGAGCACTCTGCGAGGTCAAGAATTGGCTATCTACTGCAGAACACTTTTACAGTTCAGTTAGGAAATGCAGCTTCAGTCTTCATTGCTAAGAATACTTGCTGTTCCCTTGTATTGGACTTCTGATGCTTCCCACAAATAAGGAAAAAAAAGAGGGGAAAAAGAAGCTTTTTGATTCTTTTTTAAGAGATGTTTTAAATTTCTTTAAAATATATCTGAATCTATAAAAATACAAGAGCAAACGTTCCTTGGCAATATAAAACCTGATTATAACTCCTCTTCTGGCAGCAAAGTTGGAAAATTAAAAGATTTTATGCAATACAGTTAAGGCACAGTCCATCTCTAGGCAGCTGTCTCAATACTCCACCTGTACATGCTCAAAAACATATCATTTGCAGGACAAAAACGCCCAAATAATCCAAATAAGGAGGAAGACAAAAACAATCCAAAGTGTCTCTTTAACTTCTTGAATTAATTTTGCTAGCTATGTATTAGATGACTACACAGCAGACTGAAAACGTCCCTTTTTCCTCACCAGACAACAGCCTTCAAATATCACCCTCTTACCCAACAGAAGTCACTGGGCAGTCACTTTCATTTTTATTATCTGCAAGCCACCCAGCCTTACGGTCCTTAATGTCCCTCTGATCCTCCCATGTATTAAAAGAGGATTGAAAACGAGGAAAGCAATCCCTTGACCTGGAATTATTAAAGTGACAGTGCTGCTCACTGGGCACTTGGGCAAAGCAGATTGCTTATACTGGAGCCATTTACTTCATGCCATTCCTTCCCTTGCACAGCAGCAGCCACCTCATGAAAGAGGAATAAGCAGAGTTAGATGAGCTTCAAAAACGGTTCATTTTCAGAGACAATGAAGTATTAATGAAATAAAAAGCAAGCCATGAGATCAGTCCGGAGTTTCCCACTCAGAAGCGCAGCTGGTTGGCTTCAGTACGAGCCTCTCTCTCTCTCTCTCCCTTTTTCTGGAAAAAAAAGAAAAACAAACACAAATGGAGAAACAGAAACAGAAACGGGATAGATTTTCCTCATCTACCTCGTTAAGGAAATGTATGAAAAAGGCGAACAAGCTTGGAGCGTTTCCCTTCCCCGCGCGAATGAGGAGCGGCGATGCACATGCCGGGTCTTTGCTTCGCATCGTCTGCGGGCGGTGGGAACAATG
Organism: Oxyruncus cristatus; assembly: GCA_013399855.1. Classification (NCBI taxonomy): domain Eukaryota; kingdom Metazoa; phylum Chordata; class Aves; order Passeriformes; family Cotingidae; genus Oxyruncus; species Oxyruncus cristatus. Next base: position 504,752 of record VXAY01004090.1, read on the forward strand.
TTTGCGAAGGGGGCGGCTCTGCTTTGCTCTTTCATGTTCACAACCGGAATCTGTCCGTCCCCGCACTCCCAGGCAGGGGCGCCGGGGCTTTCCCCCCTCACCCCTCTCAACCCACCCCTCCTTCCTTCCCCCGGCTCTCCCGATCCCAAGGGGGTCTGTGCTGCGTTCTGAGGCGGGACAGGGCACAAAGGGGTGGCTGGGTCGGGGGGGGGAAGGGGGGGCTGGGATGGGGTGCAGGTGAGCTGGAGAGGCCAAGCTGGGTTTAAAGACGAGGACAATTTCCCCCGGGGTTGCCGAGGGACAGGCGGGACACAGGAACTGCAGGATGAGGGAGGGGACGGCGGGGGGGCGGAGCGAGACGCAGCCCGGGCGAGG